>CM055267.1:8229867-8262542 GCA_029237695.1 Conchocele bisecta
TTTCAGTTTTTCGGAAACTTCGGTTATTTTTCCACCTAGTTCAGTAAGTGCTGCAGAGTCCTCTGAGCACAACACCCCATACGCCTCCGTAAGGGCCGCCTGGTGGTCTTCTCGGGCTTTCTCAATACCCGTTCGGACTCGCTTAATTCCCACTCGGGCCTCTTCCCGAAATTCGGTTATTTTCCCACCTAGATCGTTTAGTTCTGTATGTGTTTCTTCACGACTTTGTGTAGTCACAGCCAGGGCATATACTCTAAGTTGTGATAGTAGACTCTTGTGAATCTCGTCCGTGGCCGCCGATATAGTTCTATTGATCAAGGCCTTTGTTGTTTCGGTAGTTAAAAAGTCGCTCTCTGTCGGGATGAATCCCCCTTCTGCCGGTTCCAAATTATTTGAATCTGTCACCCAATCGGAAGAACTACCTGGTCCGTATATACTCATAATGTTGATAATATATATATATATATATAAATTACGAACATGCGTTTAATTCCAATCAATTTTAAGAAAATTAATTAATTTGAAATTTCTAGGACGACCGAAATCGGGTAATCGTTCTTCAACTCTCGCCCTTTATCATCAAAAATAGAGACCGTAAATTCGTGGATGTGTCCCGATTCCAAAACTTTCATCTCGGGGTGTGGGAAGTCTAAGGTCACAGTCTCCCCAAAGAAACAATCGCTGGCTTGCACGGTTTTCAGTAATGTGCTGGGGGATCCGTCTACCATGTTGTACGATGTGTTCACCGGATCCAGGTGCACCCTGAGAGTTTTCGTGACGGCGAAGTTTACTGGGGTCGTGTCGACGTGCTCGCCCGTATCAAACACTCCATCATCGTTGGCAGGGTATGTTATTTTAAATCCTACCAGTGAACCCAACCCCGGTGAGATCCTTAAACGCCCCTTAACGGTCAATGTCGCAAGCCCCGTGGCTTTCGAGATTGCGAGAGTGGCTACACCAGCAAGCTTCGACGCGACAAAAGCTTGGAGATCTCCGAAACTCCAAAGACCTTGAGGTACTATGGCACTTGGACTATCTACGAGTCTAGTTAGGTCTATTCTATCTAGGCGTTCAAAGTCGACGTCAGCGGCAACTGATGAGAACAACTCTAGCGTTTCAAGGTTTCTCCACCCAACCGTGAATGTGATTGATCTGAGGCCTACCCTACGTTTTCCGCAGCAGTTGTCGATTGACTTTTGAAGTTCACAACTCTCTTTTTGAACATTAGTAGCAAACATAATACATGTAATATCTTTCAATGGATACCAAAGCATTTAGCTTTAATTATAATGCAAAGTACAAAGTTGGTAGTAAATACACGCAAAAAGTCGTTGTTAACCGCCTTGTACACCCAACTGTAACAGTTAGACCAGACAGTGGCTTTACCACCAATTTCCCTAACATGTTTGAGAAATATGTAGTCCAAAGACTACTAGTCAAGATGTAATACTAAGATGGGATTTTTCCCATATGAACTTCTGGCAGAACCAGCTAAATTTCGCTGTATGGTGTGCAATGGCCGGATGTGGAGTTTCACATCAAGACCATCTGACATCCAAGAATGTCATGCTCCGAAGTGTCTACAACTTTCATGTGTATTATACTATTAGGAGGATTCTCAAAGAACTAGGTATTCCACTACCTCAAGACGACGGCTGGGATCCCATTTCCAGCACATACGACCGTAAGGCGTTCGAAAGATTGTGTAACGAATTTGAGGTACCAAAAGACGCGGACTGGAGACAGAAAGTATACACCCCAACCAACAGTTTAGGGTTAGTTCACCTTAAAGGGTTAGTGAGTGGTGAACATCTTAATAAAGTCCCTGTATATTTATCAGGGTTGTGGAGTGCTCGCGGAGCTACCCCACCACCAGTTAGAAAAATGGCAACATGGACTAAATATAATTATAAGTTGAATACGATGACGTTCGGTGATGAAGTGCTTGGTGGGCTTGCGTGTAAAGACGGTTATTGTCATTGGATACCTACTAAAGTAGCCCACATGGAATACCTAGACCTGGGTGATACTCCACAGATGCGAAATGCGTGGACCACATTTATGTTAGATAAAAGCACTGGATTTACGCAGGGCGGGGTTATTCGCCTCAACGACTCCATTCGCATATACGTATGGGCAATCCTCGCCTCACAGAAGCAAACACGCAGCGCTATACTGGGCATGGGAACGGCCTTTGACGCACAAAAACAGTTCTTGGCACTTAGCGAGGACGCCATCTCAGCTAAGGTGGACCTTCAGAAGGCGATCCAGAATTATCAAGATGTTTTGCAGACTGCCCGCACACCGGTAGTCTACGCATTTGGAATAGGTCTTTATATGGCACCGAGCAATATGATACTACGAGACGACCCGGTTGACGGTTACAATAATGAGATCGTAGTCGCCACTGCCAATCAAAAAATCGGCCGCAACGGGAACGTGAACACGGGTATTATCAAGCTCCCCACCAAGACGGTCGGACGCGAAGTTGTAAATGAAACCTATTACATAAAAATCCCAAAACACAAAATGGATACACCCACCCCAGTACCCCCAATTCACGAATTGGATGCACCATCGAGTTCCCACAATTCACGAATTGGAACAGGAGAGGGAACTATTGTATCATCACGTTCCACATAGCATAGTTCCATAGCAACGAGGATGCTTGCTATCGTGACACCCTGCTCTCTGAACAGAGTGCGAAGACGCTCACTGAGTGTCGTCTCCTCGTGCAGGACCCCCGAGATTGTTTCGCGGATCCGACTTATTTGTGTGTGGAGAGCCTCACGGCAAGCCGATGCAGCCTGCAAGCGAGCTTCTCTTTCGTCCCGCAAAGACCGCAGTCGTTCGGTGATCCGCTCGGTAGATTCTCTATCGCCACCGGCTTCCTCCAGTTTTCTTTCTTCTAGCTCGATATGTTCATCCAGCACCGTGAGTTTGGAGAGTTAAGGACCAGTTCGCCCCGGACCGTTTGCAGAGCCTTATCGAGTCCACGGAGTTCGCAAAGAGGTAACGGTGGGTCATCGTTAGACCCTTGGTCGAGGTTGAGTATTTCGTTTTCGCTGAACGTGGTCTCCATCGTGTTAATAGCGTCGGTGGCTACTTGAGGGACCTCGCCGAGCTGTACCGTTTCTATCGAGGCGGCCGTCTTCGCCATCGTTTCGTCGGTAGACTGTAGGGCCTTTACAGCGCGGGTTGACATAATTGTTTTACCACGCTTCCAACCTGGGAATCCGAGTTTGTTCCTTATGATTTGGCTACCGCCCGGGTTTCCGGCAATGGTACTCAGTGCTAGGGGTTTACCGGTCCTCGTGTTGACTAGTGGGAGATTTGATGCTGCTTTTAGTCGCAATCTACCGTTCAGATCATATTTAAACTTGGAGTAGTCGCGACCGACAGATGGGACCAGACCTTTTTCTGCCAAACTGTTGTAGTAGTCGTTTACAGCTCCCTCGAGTAATTCCCGACTTTGACTAGTGGTAGCGCCACCTATTTCCCCCAATTGTGATTGGATTGGAACTGGAGTCTCTATGAAGGGCGTTTCGTTATCGTTATCTTTCATCGAAGTCTTGACATTGTGACCTTGACATTGGGCACAGGGGCCGCACAGGAAGGGGTAGAATGAAAATATAGATGATGATAAACACCCATATGAAGTTTCAAGGTAATGGGCAAAGCAGTTGCAGAGATATAGTATAACGAAAATCTTTAACCAAAAAACTTAACCAAAAAACTTAACCAAAAACTTTAACCAAAAAACTTAACCAAACAACTTAACCAAAAACTTTAACCGGACACACGTACGTACGTACGCCAAAGTGCCGACTATATCACGCTTTCCGCAAGCGGGCGCGACAAAAATCATTCTAAAGATTTAATAAAAAATCAACACCAATTCACCATTGGAGATTTAACTCTACCTTCAAACTTTAAAGTTTGTGATGCCCACTCTGCCATAATATGTGGGCAGACAAGATGTGGAAAAATGGTTTTCATCCTCGACTTACTCGAGGGGTCCTACCGCGATGTCTTTCGACACATTGTGATCCTGTGTCCCACTGTGAGGCACAACGATACTTATCATCGGTGCCCGTGGATATGGGCCGACCCTGAGGTATACGTTATTGACCCCGGTGACAGGCTTCACAATTGGTTGCGCGGCTTCTACCAAATATTTCATGGCGAGCCCACCCTAAACGTGATTGACGATTGCTCGGCCAAGGCGGCGATGACCAAAAAGAAGGACATGCTCTCCGAGCTCGCATTTTCTGGCCGCCATGCTAGGCAAAGCGTATGGATCTCCACTCAAAAGTACAACGCCGTCCTCAAGGATCTGCGCGAGCAAACAAAATGGGTCGACCTCTTTCACTGCAAGGACCGAGACCGAGGTTCGACAGATGCTTTTGGAAACTAAGCACGCCAAGCTTCTGCTAAAGACTGATCAACCAACTGCTTATAAAGCTATCAATTAATTACTGAGCAATTACTTAACACTCGTTAGTAACTGCTGAGTATATGCTTAACAATGCTTAGCAATTGCTGAACAATGCTGAAGAAATGCTTAACAAATGTTGAACAATTTGGTGCTCCGCTGCGAGCTTTGTTGCGAGCATAACGGTGATCATAAGTATCAGGTGGTGTGCTTGGCAATATGTTAAAGTTATGAGACTTGTAAGAATAGTTAAATTAATTTTAAGAAAATTAGCAATAATGAACTGCGACAAATTTCTCGATCAGCTAATGGAAGAAACCTCGACTCCGACTGCCGACACGGTATCTTTCCTGAAAGATAATGAAACATCAACTCCGACAGAGCAATCGGGAATTGCAACACCTGTCGATACAAATGAAAATGAAAATGCAGCGCGACGCGAGCGGCTAGCTGTGCTGGTTGCTGGGGGACAATTGGAGCATTATCTCGGTAGGCGTCTCTCAGTTTGTCAGGTGGATAAGATGTCAGATGCGGAGATTGATAAAATGTATGCGCGATACGAATCTAGGTTAGGTGCGGAGATGACAAAAACTCTTGGATCAGCGGCTATTCATTTGTACGCAACCGCCGTTAGTATACTTCTCCCTATACCAAACACCGCGGGATTGATTCGCGATCTAGAGACCGACCCTTTTATAGGACACACTCTTAGAACAGCCTGCTGCTCAATTTATCACAAGTTTGGAATGTACTTAGCTCCGCTGACAACCGCGTTGACCACGGGTAAACAACGTCAATTTGGACATATATGCCCACAAACTATAAGCTCTAATATTAATATTATAAATGATGACACAAGACACACCTGCGAGAGTGACGGAACCACAATCTCCAATTTCAACACTGTTGAACCCGAGCACGTTGGGGGTTCAATAGGGGATTGCTCCAGCTCCACAGGAGCCCTCAACACCCAATCAAGATTGGACGAATCCGGTTGCACGACATAACAAGAGCTGTAGGAGAACAGCATAGCTCGACTACGAGGGTTGTCGATGTACACATAGCTTGACAAACAAGGTGGCCGCAGCCTGCATAAAAACCTTAACCAAGGTTGACTAAAAATCTTAACCAAGGGAAATTAAGTAAGTAATTCAAGGTTAAATGTAGGTCAATGTGGCCGCGGCCTGCATAAAAACCTTAACCAAGGTTGACTAAAAACCTTAACGAAGGGAAATTAAGTAAGTAATTCAAGGTTAAATGTAGGTCAATGTCAGATATAGGTCAGGGGTTATTGATGTACATCACTTGGAGATGAAGTTTTCCAAGTATGGTTGCTGTAGGCCCAGGAATATTCCATATACAAGCTTGACTAAAAACCTTAACCAAGGGAAAATAAGAAAGTAATCCAAGGATAAAAGTAGGTCAAGGTCAAATATAGGTCAGGGATTATTGATGTACATCAGTAGGAGATGAAGTTGTCCAGGAGTATTGCATCTACAAGCTTGACTAAAAACCTTAACCAAGGAGAATTAAGTAAGTAATTCAAGAGGAAATGTAGGTCAAGGTCAAATATAGATCAGGGGTTATTGATGTACATCACTATGAGAAAAGGTTGTCCAAGTATGGTGTTAGTATGCACAATAGTATTCCATGTACAAGCTTGACTAAAAACCTTAACCAAGGGGAATTAACTAAGTAATTCAAAGTTAAATGTAGGTCAAGGTCAAATATAGGTCAGTGGTTGTTGATGTACATCACTAGGAGATGAAGTTGTCCAAGTATGGTGGGTGTAGGGCCAGGAATATCCATATACAAGCTAGACTAAAAACCTTAAACAAGGGGAATTAACTAAGTAATTGAAGAGGAAATGTAGGTCAATGTCAAATATAGATCAGGGGTTATTGATGTACATCCCTATGAGAAAAGGTTGTCCAAGTATGGTGTCTGTATGCACACTAGTATTCCATGTACAAGCTTGACTAACAAGAGCTGTAGGAGAACAGCATAGCTCGACTACGAGGGTTGTCGATGTACACATAGCTTGACAAACAAGGTGGCTGCGGCCTGCATAAAAACCTTAACCAAGGTTGACTAAAAAACTTAACCAAGGGAAATTTGAAGTAAGTAATTCAAGGTTAAATGTAGGTCAATGACGATATAGGTCAGGGGTTATTGATGTACATCACTAGGAGATGAAGTTTTCCAAGTATGGTTGCTGTAGGCCCAGGAGTATTCCATATACAAGCTTGACTAAAAAACCTTAACCAAGGGAAATAATGTAATGTAATCAAGGATAAAAGTAGGTCAAGGTCAAATATAGGTCAGGGATTATTGATGTACATCATAGGAGATGAAGTTGTCCAAGTATGTTGATGTAGGCCCAGGAGTATTCCATATACAAGCTTGACTATAAACCAGTTAACCTAAGTTAATAAATGGTTGGAAATGTAGGTGAAGGTAAAATATAGGTCAGGGGTTATTGATGTAAATCCCTATGAGAAAAAGTTAATCCAAGTATGGTGTCTGGATCCACAATAGTATTCCATATACAAGCTTGACTAAAAACCTTAACCAGGGGGATTAACTAATTAATTCAAGGTTAAATGTAGGTCAAGGTGAAATATAGGTCAGGGGTTGTTGATGTACATCACTAGAGATGAAGGTTGTCCAAGTATGGTGGTGTAGGGCCAGGTATCCTATCCTTATACTTAAGGCTTGACTAAAAAACCTTAACCAAGAGAATTAACTAAGTTAATTAAGAAGGTTAAATGTAGGTGAAGGTCAAATATAGCAGGGTTGTTGATGCTATGGGGCACTTAGGAGATGAAGTTGTCCAATACATGGTTGGGTAGGGCCAGAATATTCCATACAAGTTACAAAAACCTTAACCGAAGTAATAAGAGGAAATGGTGAAGGCAAATAGAATCAGTATGTGTACATCCCTAGAGTTGTCCAAGATGGTGTCTAATGCACAATAGTATTCCATGTACAAGCTTGAGTAAAAACCTTAACCAAGGTTGACTAAAAACCTTAACCAAGGTGACTTAAGTAAGTAATTGAAGAGGAAATATAGGTCAAGGTGAAATATATATCAGGCGTTGTTGATGTACATCACTAGGAGATAAAGTTGTCCAAGTATGGTGGGTGTAGGGCCAGTCCAGTAGTATTCCATATACAAGCTTGACTAAAAACCTTAACCAAGGGAACTAGAAATGGACGCTTGTCGACAAGCGCATGTGTATCCCCCTCCCCAGATACACAAGTAGTTTGAAAAAAGGGTGTTCGAGTTATGCTCCGGAGACAAAATCAGTGACGGAAAAACAAAGGGAGATAACTAAAGAATTAGTGATGCAAGAGTTGTCATTCTTGCGGGACACACCTTTAGGGTCGTGGTCTATGCATGTGTGAAGTTTCATGTAAATATTCCAAAGGGTGTTCGAGTTATGCTCCAGACACGAAATCAGTGCACGAAACAACAAAGGGAGATAACTAAGAAATTAACGATGCAAGAGTTGTCATCTTACGTGCGACACACCTTTGGGTCGTCTTCTATGCATGTGTGAAGTTTAATAAACTAGAAAATGTGTTCATAGAACACGGATGTCCCACATATCGCTTTGATAATAAATGAGGCCAAATTGCAAGTCAAAATTTTCTTTTACTGAGCGTTAAAGTTTTTGAAGCACCAACAGACGTATTGTGAGGACCTTTGAGCATGCATATATGAAAAGAAGCTTGAGTGAAAGAAAAGAAAAATTATATTTACCTGACATTAAAGTTTTTGAAGCACCAAGTAGTGACCTTGACCCTGGGATTGGGGGGGCAGGACGAACGTGGATTTGGCACAGGGCGGTAGACCATTAGAGCCATTGCATATGATATGAAGCTGAATGCGTAAAGAAAAGAAAAATTATGAAATATTTACCTGAAGCATTAAAGATCCACCAAAGTATGTAAACCTTGACAGGGATTGGCGGGGGCAGGGACGAACGTTGGATGGCAAGCGGAGTATTTACCATTGAGCAATGCGTTATGAAATAGAAGATGATCATGAAAGAAAACAGAAATTATAAGTATACCGAGCGTTAAAGTTTTTTGAAGCCTTATAAGTATTGACCCTGGGCTTGGCGGGGGCAGGACGAACATGGATTTGGCACAGGGCGGTAGACGACCATTAGAGCAACGCGTATATGAAATATGAAGTTGATCCGTGAATGGAAATAAAAATTATAAGATATTTACCTGAGCGTTAAAGTTTTTGAAGCACCAAGTATGTGACCTTGACCCTGGGATTGGTGAGGCAGGACGAACGTGGATTTGGCACAGGGCGGTAGAGGACCATTAGAGCAATGCGTATATGAAATATGAAGATGATCCATGATCCATGAAAGAAAACAGAAAGTAATAAGATATTTACCCAAGCGTTAATGTTTTTGAAGCACTAAGTATGTGACCTTGACCCTGGGCTTGACGGGGCAGAACGAACGTGGATTTGGCACAGGGCGGTAGAGGACCATTAGAGCAATGCGTATATGCGTGTTCGAGTTATGCTCTGGATACAAAATCAGAGCACGAAACAACAAAGGGAGATAAGTAAACAAGAATTCCTGCGGAAATCAGATGCCTCGCCTTGTCCCGCCTTGACCTCGAGCCTGGGCCCGAAAGCAATTTTCACTGGCCCGAACATATTATACAATTATTGACTAGTGAACCATAGAATATCAGATTATATTCTATGGCTCACTAGTCAATAATTGTTTTATTATATGATATTAGTCTGTATATAGCACTTACGACCTTATGCTACTAGACAAAAATTGAAAAAGAATTTGAAAAAAAAAATGAAAAAAAAAAAATGGAAAAAAAGTTTAAAAATTAAAAATAAAATGCTTGCTACTGGAGCCCAGAATTTTTTTTAATAGTCCTATATTTATCTACATATATTCGCACAGGTCCACATAATGCCACAAATATTTTCAACACAGTTTACGGAAATGTAATATAATCATTTACCTGTATATTACCTGCAAGTGGTCAGTGGTCAGTTGCACATGCTAGCACATGCACAGGTGAATAGTCTGTATATAGCACTTACGACCTTATGCTACTGGACAAAAATTGAAAAATAATTTGAAAAAAAAAATTAAAAAAAAAGTTTAAAAATAATAATGCTTGCTACTGGAGCCCAGATTTTTTTTCCAGTCAAAGTGAAAAATAATTTGAAGAAAAAAAATAAAAAATGAAAAAAAAAAATGAAAAAAAAAAAAAAAAAAAAAAAATGACAAATAAAAGTTTAAAAATAATAATGCTTGCTATTGGAGACCAGATTTTTTTTTAATAGTCCTATATTTATCTACATATATCTGCAGAGGTCCACATAATGCCATATTTTTCATTTTCACACTACCCAATGTAGTGATTTACCTGTATAAATTACCTGGTCAGCAGTGGTCAAGCACTGGACATCTGCACATGCTAGCCCATGCTTAGCACAATGGTTTCTCCCAGTTTCTATTGTTCTCTCTACAGGTAAGGTGTACAGAGCACACGAGAAAAGGTCTACAGAGCAGACGAGAGATTCAGGTCTTCACGCATTATTGTCCCAGAAAATTTGTAGAGTGGCGCAAAACAAAAAAGGGAGATAACTGAAAAACATTAGCTACGCAAGAGTTGTCATTCTTGTGGCGACAACAAACCTCTGTCGTTGTCTTACACACCTCTGTGGTCGTGTCATGCATGTGTGAAGTTTCATGAAAATATTCCAAAGGGTGGTCGAGTTATGCTCCGGACAGGAAATCAGTGAGCAGCGAAAACAAAAAAGGGAGATAACTCAAAATTGCTGCAAGAGTTGTCATTCTTGCACGACACTTCGTTTTGTCAATTGAAGTGTTAAGTTTCATAAAAATATTCCAAAGGGTGGTCGAGTTATGGTCAATCAGTGCGCGAAACAAAAAGGGAGTAACTAAAAAATTAGCTATGCAAGAGCTGTCATTCTTGTGCGCGACACACCTTCGGGTCGTGGTCTATGCATGTGTAAGTTTCATGAAAATATTCGAAAGGGTGGTGGAGTTATGCTGGACACGAAATCATGCGAGAAACAAAAAAGGGATAACTCAAAAAATGACTAGCAAGAGCTCATTCGTGCGCGACACACCTTGGGTCGTGTCTCCATGCATGTGAAGTTTCATGAAAATCCAAAGGGTGTTCGAGTTAGCGGCCGGACAAGAATGTCTGCCGGACGCGGACCGCGGACGCGGACCGCGGACGCGGACGCGGCGCGCTGTCAAATCCATAGTATCCCCCGACGGAGTCCGGGGGATACAATTAACCAAGGGGAATTAACTAAGTAATTCAAGAGGAAATGTAGGCCAAGGTCAAATGTAGGCCAAGGTCAAATATAGATCAAGGGTTATTGATGTACATCCCTATGAGAAAAAGTTGTCCAAGTATGGTGGGTGTAGGGCCAGGAGTATTCCATATACAAGCTTGACTAAAAACCTAAACCAAAGAGAATTGAATTAACTAAGTAATTCAAGAGGATGTAGTCAAGGTAAAATGTAGTCCAAGGTCAAACTTATAGATTAAGTAATTGATGACAAGTCAAATGATGTACATCCCTAGGAGATGAAGTTGTCCTAGTATGATGGGTGTAGGGCCAGGAGTATTCCATATACAAGCTTGACTAAAAACCTTAACCAAGGGGAATTAACTAAGTAATTCAAGAGGAAATGTAGGTCAAGGTCAAATATAGATCAGGGAGTATTGATGTACATCATCTCCACCTCACTAGGAGATGAAGTTGTCCAAGTATGGTGGGTGTAGGGCCAGTAGTATTCCATATACAAGCTTGACTAAAAACCTTAACCAAGGGGAATTAAGCAAGGGGAATTAAGTAAGTAATTCAAGAGGAAATGTAGGTCAAGGTCACATATAGATCAGGGGTTATTGATGTACATCGCTATGAGAAAACGTTGTCCAAGTATGGTGTCTGTATGCACAATAGTATTCCATGTAGAAAGCTTGACTAAAAACCTTAACCAAGGTTGACTAAAGACCTTAACCAAGGGGAATTAACTAAGTAATTCAAGGTTAAATGTAGGTCAAAGTCAAATATAGGTCAGGGGTTGTTGTTATGTACATCACTAGGAGATAAAGATTGTCCAAGTATGGTTGGTGTAGGGCCAGGAGTATTCCATCTACAAGCTTGACTAAAAACCTTAACCAAAGAGAATTGACTAAGTAATTCAAGAGGAAATGTAGGTCAAGGTCAAATGTAGGTCAAGGTCAAATATAGATCAAGGGTTATTGATGTACATCCCTAGGAGATGAAGTTATCCAAGTATGGTTGGTGTAGGGCCAGGAGTATTCCATATACAAGCTTGACTTGGTTATCCAAGTATGGTGGTGGTAGGGCCAGGATCATATACAAGGCTTGACTAAAAACATTAACCAAGGGGAATTAACTAAGTAATTCAAGAGGAAATGTAGGTGAAGGTCAAATATAGATCAGGGGTTATTGATGTACATCACTAGGAGATAAAGTTGTCCAAGTATGGTGGGTGTAGGGCCAGTAGTATTCCATATACAAGGTTGACTAAAAACCTTAACCAAGGCGTGACGGTGACGCCGACGCCGACGCCGACGCCGACGCCAACGCCGGGGTGACAACATAAGCTCTACTTATTCTTCGAATAGTCGAGCTAAAAACCTTAACCAAGGGGAATTAACTATGTAATTCAAGGTTAAATGTAGGTCAAGGTCAAATATAGGTCAGGGGTTGTTGATGTATAGCACTAGGAGATGAAGTTGTTCAAGTATGGTGGGTGTAGGGCCAGGAGTATTCCATATACAAGCTTGACTAAAAACATTAACCAAGGGGAATTAACTAAGTAATTCAAGAGGAAATGTAGGTGAAGGTCAAATATAGATCAGGGGTTATTGATGTACATCACTAGGAGATAAAGTTGTCCAAGTATGGTGGGTGTAGGGCCAGTAGTATTCCATATACAAGGTTGACTAAAAACCTTAACCAAGGCGTGACGGTGACGCCGACGCCGACGCCGACGCCGGGGTGACAACATAAGCTCTACTTATTCTTCGAATAGTCGAGCTAAAAACCTTAACCAAGGTTAACTAAAAACCTTAACCAAGGGGAATTAACTATGTAATTCAAGGTTAAATGTAGGTCAAGGTCAAATATAGGTCAGGGGTTGTTGATGTATAGCACTAGGAGATGAAGTTGTTCAAGTATGGTGGGTGTAGGGCCAGGAGTATTCCATATACAAGCTTGACTAAAAACCTTAACCAATGGGAATTAAGTAAGTAATTCAAGAGGAAATGTGGTCAAGTCATTGTATAGACCGTATGATACAATGATCAAGGTATTGATGGTACAAAAAGGGGTTATAAGAATTCAAAAGGGGTAAATTATGATGTACATCCCCTATGAGAAAAGGTTGTCCAAGTATGGTGTCTGTATGCACAATAGTATTCCATGTACAAGCTGACTAAAAACCTTAACCAAGGTTGACTAAAAACCTTAACCAAGGGGAATTAAGTAAGTAATTCAAGAGGAAATGTAGTCAAGGTCAAATATAGATCAGGTGAAATGTTCGCTATGTGAAAAGGTTTGTCCAAGTATGGTGTCTGAGACAATATATTCATGCTTGGACTTACCGTAACCAAGGTTATGACTACTTAACCAGGGGAATTAACTAGTAATTCAAGAGGGAAATGTAGGTCAAATATAGCAGCGTATTGATGACAATCACGTGATGAAGTTGTGCAAGTAGGGTGGTGGGTGTCCAGTAGTATTCCATATACACGGTTGACTAAAAACCTTAACCAAGGCGTGACGGTGACGCCGACGCCGACGCCGGGGTGACAACAGAAGCTCTACTTATTCTTCGAATAGTCGAGCTAAAAACCCAAAAAGACAGGCAGCTGGGCGGGCGGCGGCTGCCACCTGAAAAGTTAAACAAGATAAAATACTCGCCGAGCTTCGAGAAACTAAACAGTCGTTGCAATCGGGAACGGAGACAGCAAAACATCTGAAGACAGCTACAACACCCCCAATTCACGAATTGGAAGCACAATCCCCGATTGAACCCCAAACCCCCAATTCACGAATTGGAGTTGTGTTGTTGGTGGTGGTCTGGCAGTTGTTGGTGCCCTGTGTGTGTGGAAATACCCCCTATTACACCAATCCTTATCGGAAAAACAACCCCCATCAATTCATCCAATCTCGATTGGATTGGATGCGCCCTATTTAAACATTGATAGCGATCCCTTTTATATGCAATAATTATAATTATCAACAATGGCTGAAAACGATGGTAAAATGATAGTGAATGCACATTATAACGGCGTGGTGATATCGGGTTTAAGTATCGGGTATGCTCGACTATCAAAGATGGTCTTCGGAGGGCCCTCTCCCAAATTGCACTTTACTGTGAGAGACGTAGGGTTCGTGGCCGGAGATATAATGGTCGCAACTGCGACTCGAGATTATCTAATTAAAGCCGGAATTCTACCCTCTAATATATGGAAATAATGGCTTCGATCGGAATAATGATAGGTGGTGCGCTTGTAAACGCATTGGCGTTCAGCGGTAGCAACTTCATATTCTCGAAAATGAGAAGCTCGAACGTGGATGAGGAGCGCAAGCGTCAAGATTTAGCTGTAGAACAACTCAATAGCGCAAAGGAAGCATGGTCGAAAAAACGAACCGCCCATCTGGACTGGGTCAACGAAGAGCTTCGCCGCGAGAATCACGCCGCGCAAACTTTCCAGAACGTTAAAGAAGCCAACCGCGAGTACACGCTGGCATATCCACAGAAAAGTCTCGCGCCGCTGGATCGCGAGCCCCAACTTTCAGATTTCTATGTACCGTCAGAGGCCCAAAAACACCGCGAGATCGCGTTCATCGTCGTGGGAATGGGTGTGGTGGGTTTCGTCGGCTACAATATTCAATTGAGATTGAAATAATTATTTAAAAAAAAATTATTTTTATAAATATATATATATAGAATGATGTTAGTTGACAAACTATATTTTGCTATGATCGATGTAGGCTACACTGCCCTTAAACACCGTATAGCTGGCGCAAAGGATATGATTCGTCTGGCGAGACGTGGTGCGAGGACGAAAAAGCAGCCACCCTTTTCGCAAAGCGGATGTTAGATTCCTCCCAATCGAGATTGGATGAATTAGATTCCTCCGAGTTCCTTCAGAACTTAACCTCCAATTGTGATTGGGGTTGCAGCGACAATCGCAATTGTACTTCCAACAAAGGTTTATTATTAATGACGCAGTCACCGGACGATCTGGCGAGGGCATGTTGGAGATTGTCCGATATATTAGAATACTTCGCATACGATGAACACGCGCAAACTTAATACCAAACTATCGGTTCGCCCAGCGCGCAAGCTAGCAAACACATACTACAGCCCCCGCGGCTACTGGAAGGGACTCGCGGCCATCAAGAACCTCGCCGCGGCGACCAAGGTTTCCGAAAACGCTGTCAAGGAATGGCTCAAGAAGCAAGTCCTCTGGCAGATCTATTTACCCGCGCCTCACAATATTCCGCGCCCGAAATTCGATGTGCCGATGCCGAAACAAGTTCACCAAGCAGATCTCCTGTTTCTCCCTCAAGATCGCGTCGGTCGCAAAACGTACAAGTACGCACTGACAGTCGTTGATGTAGCGAGTCGCCACTGGCTATGAAAGAGTCTAAGGAGGTGGCCGAGGCTCTTTCCCGAATATATAAAAGGAGTCCTCTCAAATGGCCGAATCTTCTCCAGGTCGATCCCGGCTGCGAGTTCATGGGCGCGGTCTCTCATCTATTGTCTAAACACAACGTTTCTGTCAGACGCGGCCGCGTCAACATCCACCGAGACCAGGGAATCGTGGAGCGGTTCAATCGAACCCTGGCTGAGAGACTGTTCGGTCACCAATATGCCAAAGAGCTTGTATACCCTTATACGCGATCGACGGAGTGGGTGACCAGGCTACCCTCCGTGGTCTCTGCACTGAACGGCGAGGTGACCAGATTGATCGGTAAGAAACCCGTAGATGCTATCAAGGCAAAAACGGTGTCACACAAACCATCCGCCGTCTCGCGCGGGCGTTGGTTTGGCGGAGAAACGCCGTGCATTGGATGTTGCCGTCCGGTACCTCTATCAACCGGGAGAGCTCGAAGGTGGCCGCCGACGCACGACTGATCCCGTGTGGTCTCTCAATGTATATCATCTAGATCGATCTATTACCAAACCCGATGAGCCCGTGCTCTACTATTTGGATGATGGTCCATCTCGCGGGTTTGTTCGCGAAGAACTTCTTATGGTACCTTCTGACACCCTACCCCCCGATCGTCAGAGTCTTTAGATTGATTTATTAATAAATCAGTAGAGGTTCTGTATGTATTCCGTCTGATAACACGCGTCTTTTATCGTAGTACGCCGAGTCCTAATTTTTGTTGACAGTACGTTTTCATAACACCGTCTTTCATTTTAAATCCTCTATTTTATGCTACATCTATAATGTGTTTTCCATCTTCTGTAGTTTCGGTTAGTACTCGTTTATATCTATCCCAATTTAAATTGTTTGTTCTCTTGGACATTCCTTTTGCAGAGTTTTTATTTACAGAATTAATTTTTTCTACAAAATAACACTTACTAGATAGCGCTATCGCTCTATCTCCACTAAATTCCATTTTGAAAAGCCCGGGCTCTCTATCACTCCACTTATTCCAAGACAACCATTTCTTTTTTTCTTTTTTTTTTACCAAACTCGTCTAGTAAGTTAGGTCTAATCAATTCCTCTATTGTTTTTCCACTAACTCCTATATACATACTATCCGTGTCCATCTGTATTAATTCAAAGTCTTCAATTTTTACGTATTTGTCTAGAAATTCGTAGTAAAATTCCAACATTCTCAATTTAGCGAGTTGATAAACCGCTATTCCACAATGGAATGGTCTCTTTACTGAGCACCGGCGTTTTCGGGAAGATATTTCGTACGCATCTCCTATCTCTTCCAAATCATCAAAATACGCGGATCTTAATGCTTTGTCAACACAGGTTTCGTCTTGTGTATATGTCGTATTTAAATGTCTCTCTGTTGTCTCTATCATTTTTCCACAACACGAGTTTCCTAATAATTTCATTATATCCGCTACTGGTTTCTTATTTGGTTCTACATCGCCTGTTCGTCTTGCGGCTGTAACTTCTTTTGCGAACCATTCAAAAGGTTTTCCACTAATATAATCTATAACACGATGAACCGTTATTTCTAGACCGTGTTTTAAATACCATTTCAATAACGGTGCGTACAGCAATACTTTAGAGGCGGTCATCGATCCCACTAATTTCCTTCCATTTCCTCTTGTTCTGCCAGTATCTTCCAAATATTTTATCATGTGTTCTGGAACCTCCTCAACGTCTACTTCTCTGCTTATAAATATTGGGGACATTTCAGAAAACTTATCTTTTAAGTTGTGTGGAACTTCTATATCCACCTCCGCAAACCCAAACCAGTCTCCAGTCTCCAGATAAAACTCTTTTACAAAACTTTTTAATAAATTTAGGGTTATGTGGGGTATCTATATGGTGTATAGTTTCTCTCCCACACGGCATATCTTTATTTAACGTAGATAAATATAACGCGTTTGCATTGTACCCCAAAACAGCAGCCTTGCAAGGTTTGGAACCCACTCTAATATTTGAAACGCCCGCTTCGGCATATCGTGTAAATACTATTGATGGACCGCCAACTAGAGCGTCTTTCATCATTTCGTGTGTTTCTTCTTTTGGTGCATATAGAGCATCCTCCGGTATAATCGTCTTCGAAGATTTTTGTTCTTTAATGGTTCCTCTCAATAAATATTGTATAGCTACTCCAGGTAGTGTTACCGCATCTTTGAAAATATCCACACCTCTGTGTTTATAAAATTCACACATTTTTTCCACCGCTTCTAGGAACGGTGCTACATCTAAATCGTTATAATATTTCAACCAATCTCTGAAAGTTTTCATATTCTTTTCTTCGAAAATTCTACGACATTTACTTAATTCTGTTTCATCTATTAACATTTTCCCCAATAATTGGGAATACCAATTCTCTATATCAGGCAGTCCTGGGTAATCCAGTTTGTCTGGAGAATCGAACCACTCGTAAGGAAAGAAAGATTTCTGTCCTTTGCAGTCGTAGGCTTTTATCCAACTATCGTAACTTACACCCGGTCCTAGGTAAAGTATTACATCAAGAAATCTAAACTCTGGAGTAAATAGAAATATTGTTGCATTTGCCCATTTTCCAACCATTACTTTCTTTGTTGTTGATGCCAGTTCGCCTACTAGGTATTTCTTTATTAAGTTTATATCGTACTTACTACTGTTAAAACCTATAACCGGTACTTGCTCTATCCACTGTTCGATCTGTGTAACTTGATTTTTACGTAAATGTTCTGTATTAAACACATATCTCAACCATACTTCTTCTCTTATAGCTTTTCCCCTGACTTTCAAATCTTCTACGAATTTTTCTATAAGTTTTGCAGGATCTTTATCACAAATATGAGTTACTGTTCCTGAGAAATTATCTCCTATACTAACGCTTACCGGAACTTCCTCAGCTTCGTACTCTAAACTATTACCTAGCGTTTTAAGTAATTCTTTAGAATTAGGTGGGTTGAGATACGCCTCAAAATCATATACTATCTGATATGGATAAAGAGTAGTGTCGCAACCGATCTTTATGTCTTTACCCGTTCTTTGAAATTCGCATTCCCACATAACTACTAGGTTGAATTCTTTGCTTCTAATAAATTTATCTCTTCTTATAGTGGATGCGCGTTCTTCTTTTCTATGCTTTGCATGAATCTCGCATCCATGCCAGTAACAGCCGTGATATTGATATACTGTATTGTTTTCTTGACAGTATCCATCTACTGGAGCTCCTAAAATCCATCTTTCGCCCCCATGTCCGCACTGTTCGTGGTGAATGTGAATTCCCTCCTGCTTTTCCACAGAGTACATCCAATCGATCGCCCCATAACTGTTAGAATTTTTGGGTAGAACGCTTTCTCGAACGACGAACGAGGGCGCTCTAAATAATTACCGGCACATACTATTTTTGTCTCACCTTTCATACATTTTGGTCCGTGTCTCTTCATATTACTCGCTTTTGTGAATATCTGTTTGCAATTATCGCGTAAATTTTAGATAGGTTTTTAAGGTTTTTTATCAGAAATGCGTGATTATTAAACAGTCCTATTGTCATTGGTTTATTACCTATTGCCTTATAGTGCGCTGGTACCTTTTTCAACCACCAAACACAACCTTGTGTCGGTTGATATACTTCTATACCGATTTTAAACAAGAAATGCGTCTGTCGAACGCGGATGCCACCTGCAGCATATTTGAGAAACTGTGACAAAGTTGTTAACCGAAAAGTGTGACGGACGGACAGACGGACGGACGGTCCAAACACTATATGCCACCCGTTTCTTCGAAACCCGGTGGCATAAAAACTCTTCTCACATTTGAAAAAGGAATTGGTTTAACAACATTACTACCGAAATATTGCTTACTAAGTTCTTTCGCTTTTTCTGTACATCTGTCAGGTCTTTTCCCTGTTGTGTGCATCGATAAACATCTGAACAAGACAAAGGTCGTCATTATACTTATCTAAAGAATACATACCTTTTTTATTCTTCAACCATTCTGGAAGTTCTCCTCCTGCCGCTTCTTTGGATTGTAGTCCCAAATCTATTCCCCTATTGCCCTGTATTAGCTTTACAAAAACCTCTACCCATCTTACAAACTTCCACTTTGTATTTGGTCTATCTATTTTATCGGACATTATTCGTGTTTGCTCCTTATCTGACAGCCATTTTTTAACGGTTTTCATTGATGATAGTGGTCCGCTACCACCGAGATTTTTGTGAAATATTATATTATAGGTTTTCCATTTTTACTTTCCTCCATATGTTCTAGCTTGTAAGAATATGAATATTTCTAATAAAAATTGGTTGTTAGATACGGAGCGAGTTTATCGGACATGCGTTCAGACACGTTAATGTCAATGTTTTTACGAAAGGATAATGTAACTACCCGTCTTCCCTTTTCTACCTTTTCCAATGTTTCATCATGAGCCCCCAATATTTCTTCACCTTCTGCCACTATCGCGCGAACGATAGATTTTTTCTTATTCTCCAAATTATTTGGTATTGGGTCACCTGTGCGTCTGGAATTGGTGCTTGAAGGTTTTATTACACTAGCCCTTAACCCTGCAATACTTTCTTTTTGAATTCTGTTGCCAACTTCCTCTGCTAGTGAGAGGTCTTTAAAGGCGCCTCGTTTGTGGGCTCGGATCAATCGCTTCATAAACGCCTCATTCTTTGTGGCGTTTATCAGCTTTGTCAACCCCCTAACTCTCAACTGTTTACTATAGGTAATCCCTAGAGATTCAGCTTCTCTTCTCAAACTTTCTATTTCTGGCGTTATCATATTTTCTGTATATATAACCTATGAAATTTATCTGTTCAATTGGACCCATTTTAACTTATGTATTTATGACACCAATTGAACATTTATATCTCATAGTATAAATGGAGTGTGTTACATGTTGTAAAACTTTTGCACGACCGGTCAACCTGCGAAGGCATCTAGCAAAGAAATATCCTTGTGTCGCCCCACAATTTCAATGCCCCAGATGCCCTTATAAATTTGTTAGTGCCCAAACTCTTTGTAGACATAAGCAACTGCACTGTCAGGTGGCTAAAGGGGAACTTGGTAGACTAGAGCTGGTAGAATTAGTTGCTGATCTGCGGAATAAATTAGCTATCATGGAGGAGGAAAATAGGGTGTTGGAATATAAACTATCGCGTGCGGACGCATTTTAATTGCATTAATGATTTCTACATTTTTGTTCTTCAAAAGTCAATTTCCAATAATAATTGGGACTACAAGACCACTTTTTATCATTCAATACCACCACCAACTTTTGGTTGGTGGTGGGAGCTACAATACAGCTCAATAACGTTACAAACGTTGGTGGTATCATTTTGACTCCCTCTATACTACTGAACACAATATTCACATAGTATCCAGGCACAGTATCAGTCGCATCCAGGTTGTATCCACTCAGAAATGTCCAGATTGCGATGTCCAGAATCAGCGATGTCGAGATTGAGCGACGTCCAGATTAGATTATATCCATCCATTTGCAGGTATGTCCTCAGTTCTGCGAGTCTGCAACATAGAACATGTACATCCAGAATAGTACAACATAATAATGCACCTCGTCTCAATCCAACCACTACAGGTGATCACACGGTTGGTAGTGCTTGGTTGGCTTGTTACTGGATCAATGGGGCTTATGACATTAGTGGCCAGTCTCCTGATCCACTGCCCAGTCCTGCAGCCTTATAGATATATATAGTGGAACCTCTCTAAACCCGACACAGAGAAAGGTTAGTTGTGGTTAATTTTGATAGCTTTAATTGCCCGTTATCTCCGATGTTAATGTCTGTTCATGATCACAAACCCCTCACACGTGTCTTGAAGTAGTCATCTGCCTGTTTTACAGTGGAACCTATCTAAACTGGACACCTGGGCACCTCCCAGGGTGTCCGGTTTAGAGCGGTTCCACTGAATACTCTTTGCCAGTTGCATTATAGGTGTTTCACCGACTGAATGACAAACAGTGCAGATCCTGATCAGACTGCACCATTTCTCCAGTCACTTCTCTTGTGTCTGATCCATTACCTTGGTCTGCTCTGTAACGAGTAACTACAAACATGTATTATGTATCATATCTTTGACACATTTTTCAGATTTTGTTTCTGAATTTCACAGAGTGTGGACAATTTATGGACACAAGGATGTGATGCGACAGTTACCATGTTGATCCTAATATAAGCACCTGCCATATTACACACGCCCCCATTAATTTTGAGAATGACAGGACCTAGGTTTCATAAGTTAGGGCCAAATTGGCAATGCCTTTCAGGGTCCAAGTGCCATAGGTCGGTCTGAGGTGTTGCATGGACATGGTGTAAGTCTGATGTGCAAATTATTAAACTTTACATACCACTACATTTCATTGGAACGTCAATTTATATTATCAGTTAACTATCTTTGTAAATTACTCCGGCAGTTTACACTGCAAGTTCAATAGTGAATATGAATAGTAAAACGTCTTTACATGTTGTTGGTGTAACGTAATTGTGGGCTATCGTTGTACCATATCTGGTTTACAGATGGTATGTCTGTAAGTCGGAGTATGATAACTAATGATAAGAAATTATGAATTTGTGTATAACTACACTTTTAGCGTACCTAAAACAAACTTTTAAAATTGGACACATTTTACTAATTTCTATGAATATTTAATTTTTATATTTAAGACCCTAATTATTGTGCCCGTTTTACATTTTGCATCGTGCCCAGGTGCGAATATTAGGATTAATACAATACATGATATTTATATGCATGTACCATCGCAAATCTCGTGAATTATCTTACATAGGCGAATGAACAGTGAGATAACTATGATACATACTATATAGAGAATCTCAAATAAGTTCCCATTGGATACGAGAATTATGAAATGAGTCGTGAACAATTTATGAACCGAGCCTCTAGCGAGGTGCATAGAATTGCTGAAGAGTTCCACAAATATCAATCAAATGGAAATGAGTTTGAGATTCTGTTTATCACATGACTTCGCACTCCAAACAGCAGAAAACCGATATGTTTCAGTAAGAAGACGCCATTGATTATTTTCGCATCTAAATGAAAATATGTACAAAGAAAAATAGCTTTACTCCTAAAAATAAAACTATTACAAATATACCATATTATAGGTTCCCGTTCTTTGTAAGCACTTCATATTACTAAACAGGAGCCCATTCTAACAATTGCACTAATTTTACTGAGTCACCGACGCTTCCAATGACGTTTAAAATATGATGAACGTCAACGTCAAAACATCATTGTTTTTTCACGCCACTTGTAACGTCTTCAATTTTATTGTTAGCGGAAAAATAGTAGTAGTAATTAATTAAGGTGATGAGGTCAGCCAATCAAATTTACTCCTGGTATTATTACACGCATGTCATATCACATTTATGAAAAGGGTTACAACAAGGTTTTCATGTGATAAACATGAATGTCAATTCAAATACAGTGGAACCTCTCTAAACCGGACTCTCCGGGAGGTCCCCAGGGTGTCCGGTTTAGAGAGATTCCACTGTAATTAATCACTTGATGGCCACTTTTTGTCATTTTCTGTTATGAACAGACAGGACAATGACATAAATTACATTGACACAATGAGATCTCCAGTGTGTTCGGTTTAGAGGGGTTTCACTGTAAATCTTGCTTACGGGTTTTAAGTTAGATTTATTTGAATCTGACATTCACTCAGCTACAACTAAGTCCGCGTGTACCTGATTCTGCGGTCGAGGTGGGACAGTGGATGACGAGGCAGGACACGGCCGTGTGGCTGGGGTTGTAGGCACTATACACCCGTGTCACACAGCTCCACAGCCCGTTAGACACTATACCCTACAACAGTCATTCATTTGGCTTATGTTTAAGGGTGGGAATTGGCTCTAAAACCTTGCATACCCTGCAACATAGCCACAGGCACAGCCAGTGGATAACGCGCCCACGTAGTATACAAGTAAATCGTGCAGGGAATCAAAAGATTGGCAGCTACACTTGTAAGTAGGCTATCGAACTTGATAAATCAATAAGTAAGAGTAACTTCCCTTAGAACTAGTTCCGGGGGATTTTCGATGTGATGATGTGACGGGATTTATAAGTTTGATGTCACGTTGCTTAGTTAGGACTAAGCAACGTGACATCAAACTGACAAATTCCGTCCAACTGATCCGCAAGAAATGTGTTTAAACGAAGCAACAGTGGCCAGTTTCACTAAACTCCGTACAAATAAAATGTTTGTAAGTGCAAACTTATGAGTCTGTAAATTTCACATTAACAATGTTTTCTTGTACACGATTATTGGATTTACATTTATTGAGCATAGGCTGCATATTCCAAGGCAGTAGAGGAGTAGGTACCTGTAAAGATTGGAAGCCAGTATCCTCGGGGTCCACGTCAAATACAAAGAAACAGTCGAAGCCGTCATTGAGCTGCACAAACTTGTGGAGCAGTTTCTGGATGTATGTGTGATAGTGGACGACCCGCCGGTCAACTCTGTACAATATGAGCACCTTGGCGGACGCCATGGTGAGCACGGTCTGTGAATCAGTCTCCATGGCAGCAGCTACCATATCAGAGACCGACGGTTGCCGTGCTGCCACGCCCTCACTGTATAATGTTTGTTCCTTCGGAAACCTTTCCAGCTCAAAATTGTTCTTCACCTTAGTGAGGAGCCAGTCAGTGATGAGTTTCGACTGTGATGAGGCATTTGGCGGTGTCAGCCAGCTGTCGGGTAGCCGTGTGTTGCGGCTCCACTCGTAAACCTGCTCCTGGATCTTGGCATGGATTGCATGGTTCCTGTCGATGCTCTCGGAGAGGGAGACTGCGAGGACATGTGTACCCCCGCCGCCCAGCTGGACCAGGCGGCCCGCCTCCTGTCGCAGTTTCCGGTTGCCCTGGTCGAGGAGGCGCCGGATGCTGTGAAAGGTGGCGGCGTGGGTTTTGTCCAAGTCGCCGGCCATCGCGTGGAACTGCACCACCCAGTCATATTGTCGTACACTCGGCTCACAAAGCACTGCAAACAGCCCACTCGTGTCCTTCTTACTGTCAATATAACAATAAGGTGCAGATTGGTGTATTCAGTCTCCACGAAACTGCCAATATTTTACAGGATACTTGAAATTTACCAGACCGGACAAAAATTTAAGACCGAAATTGTTTTAAAAAAAATAAAATTGATTTTCTGTGATATTAAAGAGCTTTTTCGCTTTTTAATTATATAAGTCATATAAGAAAAGCTATCTAGCACCAGAAGCACATACCAAAGGAAGGTATTTTATTAAAGCTTAGAATAGAAAAGTAAACAAGAGGCCCAAATGGGCCTGTATCGCTCACCTAAAAGCCTCCATAGTGGTCATCTTGATTTCACAAAGACTCTTCACTTACAACTTCAAATGTTCCACAGAATTTGTTGGTACCTTCTGATCTAACATATATTGCGAATGTGCATGTGATTTACTGCTATACCTTCGATTTGATATATAAAATGACCATATTCGGTCAAAAATAAAATTTGACCCCTATTTGACCCCTCGGGCCATGACCATTTTTGACCCAGAGGCCACCATATGAACAAATCTGAATCAGCGTTAACTATCGATCATTCATACAAAGTTTCGTCGAAATCGGCCTGGCGGTTTGTGAGAGGAAGAATTTTTTGACAATTTGACCTACTTTTCAACGGCGAACATCTTGGTATTTGGTGATGACCTCCATTTTAACAAAATGGACAGGCTTCACCCACAGACCATTACAGTTAAGTTTGGTCAATATCGGCCAAGCAGTTCACAAGAAGAATACGTTTGAAATCTTTCGTAAAAGAACAACTTTTTTACCTTTCGGTGGCCATCTTGGATGACAAAATCATCTGATTTAGACAAAAAATGCTCCAGAGTGATCGACTAGTCGATATCTTCGATTTGATATATTATATGACCATATTCGGGCAAAAATATAATTTGAACCCTAGTTGACCCCTCGGGCCACGCCCATTTTTGACCCAGGGGCCACCATATGAACAAATCTGAAACAGCGTTAACTATCAATCATTCACACCAAGTTTCGTCGAAATCGGCCTGGAGGTTTGTGAGAAGAAGATTTTTTGACAATCTGACCTACTTTTCAACGGCGGACATCTTGGATTTGGTGATGACCTCCATTTTAACAAAAATGAACAGGCTTCACCCACAGACCATTACAGTTAAGTTTGGCCAATATCGGCCAAGCAGTTCACAAGAAAAAGACGTTTGAAATCTTTAGTAAAATAATGACCTTTTGAACTATCAGTGGCCATCTTGGATGACGTAATCATCTGATTTAGACAAAAAAATCTCCAGAGTGATCGTCTCGTCAATACCTTCGATTTTATATATTATATGACTATATTCGGTTAAAAATAAAATTTACCCCTATTTGACCCTCGGGCGACGCACCCTTTTTATTTTTTGACCCAGGGGCCACCATAGAACAAATCTGAAACAGCGCTAACTATCGATCATTCATACCAGTATCGTCGAAATCGGCCTGGCGGTTCGTGAGAAGATTTTTTAAGAATTTGACCTACTTCTCAACGGCGGCCATCTTGGATTTGGTGATGACCTCCATTTTAACAAAAAATGAACAGGCTTCAACCACAGACCATTACAGTTAAGTTTGGCCAATATCGGCTAAGCAGTTTACAAGAAAAAGACGTTTGAAATCTTTAGTAAAAGAATGACCATTTGAACTATCGGTGGCCATCTTGGATGACGTAATCAT
This sequence comes from Conchocele bisecta, assembly GCA_029237695.1. Classification (NCBI taxonomy): domain Eukaryota; kingdom Metazoa; phylum Mollusca; class Bivalvia; order Lucinida; family Thyasiridae; genus Conchocele; species Conchocele bisecta. The sequence goes on from CM055267.1 coordinate 8,255,792, forward strand.
ATGATTTAGACATAAAATGTTCCAGAGTGATTGTCTCGTCAATACCTTCGATTTGATATATTACATGACTATATCGGTTAAAAATAAAATAAAATTTGACCCCTATTTGACCCCTCGGGTGACGCCCATTTTTGACCCACGGGCCACCATATGAACAAATCTGAAACAGCGCTAACTATCGATCATTCATACCAAGTATCGTCGAAATCGGCCTGGCGGTTCGTGAGAAGAAGATTTTTTAAGAATTTGACCTACTTTTCCATGGCGGCCATCTTGGATTGTCGATGACCTCCATTTTAACAAATCTGAAATGGCATCACCCATATATCATCCCTGTGAAGTTTAACCAATATCGGCTCAGCAGTTCGGGAGAAGAAGATGATTGAAAATGTTCACGGACGGACGACGGACGACGGACACTTTGCCATAACAATAGCTCACATGAGCTTTGCTCAGGTGAGCTAAAAAAAAACAAACAAAAACGATCCAGCGACTTCCGGTTTACTGTCAGACCAGCGGTAATTTTAACGGACATGTCCGACGGACATACGACTTTCGCGGAGACTGGTGTATTTTACACATTTATTACCGCTGAATACATCAGATTTCCAAAGTGGGAGTACACAAGGTGATCGTCGGCAAGTGTCTCACCTACGAAAGTCAAGGTCGCGTATGTCAAGGTCAATTCACATGCATGCCTCTGGGTGGATAGTGATCAATGTGAGGAAGCTATCGATGAAGGTTGGTAATGATTTGACATTTGGATGTACGTCCACCATTGTTGATGCCGACTACTCTTTAGACCACTACACCCTTAGACAGCTACACACCACAATTGTCGTCTGCTGTTGCTTTCATATCGTGCCTTATTTCTCAATAACAACATGTTTTGACAGCACTTCAGAATCATTTCCAATGAAAATGATTCTGAAGTGCTGTCAAAGCATGTTGTAAATTATTCTAAAGTGCTGTCAAAGCATGTTTTTGATGATAAAAATGGAAAACAAACAGCAGATGACAAAAAATTAAGATAGCGGTGTAATGGTTAAGACACAAAGCTTATCTGCAGCTCTGTGTGAACATAAAGCCAGGCAGGGAAAACTCACTCAACGATAACAAGTTCACCTTGTCTACTGCTTCATGTTCTACTACCGTTATGACGGCAAATGTGGAGAAATGCGGCTCATGGGTTTTGTGACACCAGTGCAGCTCCTGATCAAACAGCACACTCATGTGACATGTTAACCCTTACACCGCTATCATATTTATGTTATCGTCTGCTGTTTATTTTCTCTTAAAACTCTTTGTACAAAGGTTTTTATCTCACAAAGTTTAGAGAAATGGTCCCCAGTACTGGATGATGGAGCAGAGCTCCAGATAAGCTGCGTATTTGCGTAAATACCCAATTAAAATTGCCAAAAACCCAATTGAAATCAGAAGTAGAGAGTATCAAAAAGCAATGAAAAATTTGTGGTATCTTTATCATGCTACAGAAAACAATAAACAGACCACAAATATAGCATATTTTCTTATTTGTCCATGAAAACACATCTTGGTATTTCATTAGAATTGTCTCCAAGGAGACAATTCTAATGAAATACCAAGATGTGTTTTCATTTAGAAGCAAACTATTCAATGAGTGCGGTCTGCTGATGCGTAAACAGTTGTGTGATTCTATTTTACACAATTAAAATTTTGAAATACCCAATTGCTTCAGAAATGATGGAGTGACAATACTCAATTACTAATTCCTTATCTGGAGCCCTGATGGAGGTTCTACATCCAGACTGGACACTTACTGTAACATGTTTGCTATATCCCACATAATAAATGGCAGATGATCGTCTGTCAGTCCGTCCGGCTTGCACGTCGATGACCACAGCATAGCTTTCTCTCGGGGGACCTTCAGCTGAGCACAGGCTCGCTTCATATCCCGGGCATCAAACTCGAGGCAGGACGCAATAATATGGGTCCAGTCTGAAACACGGGTAGACCCGGCTTGCTCAGCCTGATGTGGTCGACAATAGGGCTTACTCTTGCACTTGATGGTTGGTATGTATACCGAGTATGAAGAGAATAGGCCGAAAAAGGGGTATAACTGCGGATGGATCGGTGGGATAGCGAACAATATTATGGTACACACTCCTGCATTTGATGGTTGGTATGTATACCGAGTTTGAAGAGAATTGGCCAAAAACTGTAGAAGTTGTTCGCCGGACAAGGAAAAAAAATATTTTCACTCGTAAAGGGACATAACTGTGGATGTATCAGTGGGACAGCGAAAGAATTTACATTACGAACTCCTGCACTTGACAATAGGGTTGTATAACAAATATGAAGAAAATCAGCCCAAAACTCTAGAAGTAGTTCTCCTGCACTTGATGGTAGGGCTGTGAGATAACTAATATATTAGTAACGTGAGAGTTGTCGTCTTGCATGAGATACACCTTTGGGTAACGGTTTAATATCATGCATATATTCTGAGGATAGAGTTGGTTTTGACAGCACACGAGAATTGTCTCCAGTGGAGACGATTCTCATGTGCTGTCAAAACCAGTTTTTTGTTAAGAATTAAAGCAAAAATGAAAAACAGCAGACGGCAATTTCCAGCTCCAGGTAAGAAATAAATGTGAGAAAAAACAAAAGGAAACTAGAAATGTGGCCTGTCGGCCCACGAATACCCCCACTGGCAGCCAAAGAAAACGAGGCAATTTTGATTATAAGCCATTTAGCCGAGCGTTAAGGTTTCAAACGCATCAAGTCTGTGACCTTGACCCTGGGCATAGTGTGATAATCCATGCATCGGTGTAGAAGATATAGAGCGGAAGGGAATTTCAATAGGTTTGACATTTGACCTTCAACTGTGACCTTGACCTTGGACGTAGGTGCGTGGTTATTGATCGCGACACACCTTCTCATCATGAGAAACATTTGTGCCAAGCAATTTGATAATCCATGCATCGGTGTAGAAGATATAGAGCGGAAGGGAATTTCGATAGGTTTGACCTTTGACCTTCAACTGTGACCTTGACCTTGGACATAGGTGCGTGGTTATTGATCGCGACACACCTTCTCATCATAAGAAACATTTGTGCCAAGCCATTTGATAATCCATGCATGGGTGTAGAAGATATAGAGCGGAAGGGAATTTCCAACAGACCGACAGACCGACCGACAAGCCGACTCCTATTGTGTGGCAAGAGTTGTCATTCTTGTCCGCAAAACACCTTTGGGTTGTGGTCTATGCATGTGTGAAGTTTCATGAAAATATTCCATAGGGTATTCGGGTTATGCTCCGGACAACAAATCTAAGGAAAATAACTCGAAAAGGAAAGAGGCAAGAGTTGTCATTCTTGCACGCGACACACCTTCGAGTCATGTTCTATGCATGTGTGAAGTTTCATGAAAATATTACACAGGGTGTTTGCGTGAAACAACAAAGGAAGATAATAAAATTAGTGAGACAAGAGTTGTCATTCTTGTGTGCGACACACCTTTGACCTTTGAGTCGTGGTCTATGCATCAGTAAAGTTTTATGAAATTATTCCAAAGGGTGTTTTTGAGTTACACACAAGAAATCACTACACGAAACAAAGGGAGATAACTCGAACATGAGTAAGACAAGAGTTGTCATTCTTGCGTGCGACACACCTTTTGGTCGTAGTCTATGCACGTGTTAAGTTTCATGAAAATATTCCAAAGGGTATTCGAGTTATGCTCTGGACAATGTGTCTGCTTATGTGTCTGGGGCGGACGAGGACGATATTCGGAGTCAAATCCACATAGTATCCACAACTTTCATCCGGGGGATACAATAATAAACTTGCACACGACGTTTCAAGCCAATCAGTCATACAGTAAAGAAGTTAAAAAGTTAACGTTGAAAATGGCTAAGTCAATTACGTAGAAATAATAGGTGAAGGTAAAAAAAATGGTCACATGTTGGATAGTTGTATGTGGTAGGCACCCCTTGGTTATGAAGCTGTGAAAGTTTGGTGGTCCTAGGTGGTACAGTACCAAAGAAATGGACTTAAACACGAAAACTTAACATTGTAAACGCGAAAAGTTAACATTGAAAATGGCTAAGTCGACTGCGCGGAAAAAATGGGTCAAGTTCAAAAAAAGGTAACATGTTGGATAGTGATATGTGGTGGGCACCCCTTGATTATGAAGCTGTGAAAGTTTGGTGGTCCTAGGTGGTACAGTAACTAAGAAATGGACTCAAACACGAAAACTTAACATTGATTGTGGACGCCGCCCGCCCGCCCGGCCCGGCTTTCGCCAATCCAATAGCCTGGATTTTTTTTCAAAAAACCTGGCTAAAAATTAATAAATTTATTCTTAAATTGAAAATTTCTCCCTCAAAGTATACTTTGCTAGAAAAGTATACTTTGCAATGTTGGTGAAATAGGCTACAGGTCTCCGGTCGGGATTCCGGTAAGGATGAATCCCGATCATTAAATTAGCCATCGTAATTGACAATTCCGTGTCACCCGCACAAATGCTCTCGGGGTACCTTCAGCTGAGCACAGGCTCGCTTCATATCCCGTGCATCAAACTCGAGGCAGGACGCGATAATATGGGTCCAATCTGAAACACGGGTAGACCCGGCTTGCTCAGCCCGATGTGGTCGACAATAGGGCTTACTCCTGCACTTGATGGTTGGTATGTATACCGAATATGAAGAGAACAGGCCGAAAAAGGGGCATAACTGCAGATGGATCGGTGGGATAGCGAAATATATTATGTTACACACTCCTGCACTTGATGGTTGGTAGTATACCGAGTTTGAAGAGAATCGGCCAGAAATATGTTCGCCGGACAAGGAAAATGTCTGCTGACAGACTGGAGGGACGGACAGATAAACACAATATGCCACTAAAATGATGATAACTAATATATTAGTAACTGTGAGAGTTGTCGTCTTGCATGTCGCGATACACCAATTTGGGTAACGGTAACGTATCATGCATCATTTCTAAGTTTAGCAAATATTCTAAGTAATCAAGTTTTGGATCGACAGGAAATCAATCTGCTAAAAAGCAAAGGGAGACGACAAAAACATTACTGAGGATAGAGTTTATCCATCATGCACGCAACACATCTTGGGTCATGGTCTATGCATGTGTGAAGTTTCAGGAGTATATTGCAAACTACTCAGCAAAGGGTATTCGAGTTAACCCTTACGACGCTGAATTAAATGTTTTCGTCTGCTGGAAATGTTTCATTTTCAATATTTCTCGACAAAAATCTGGTTTCGACAGCACACGAGAATTGTCTCCAGTGGAGACGATTCTCATGTGCTGTCAAAACCAGTTTTTTGTTAAGAATTAAAGCAAAAATGAACAAGAAACGAGGCAAAGCCACGAAGGCCAGGTTTTTTCTAAGCATAGACACTTGTATAACATAATTATACCCACTTTTTGTAGACTAGATGGCCGTGGCCTGCATGTCGCGCCGCCCGCCGCCCACCCGCCTGCCTTTCGCCAATCCAATAGCCTGGTTTTTAAAAAAAAAAACTGGCTAAACACAGCAGACGTCAATTTCCAGCTCCAGATAAGAAATAAATGTGAGAACAAGAAATGCGTCTGTCGAACGCGGATGCCACCTGCAGCATATTTGAGAAACTGACAAAGTGGTTAACCGAAAAGTGTGACGGACAGACAGACGGACGGACGGACGGTCCAAACACTATATGTCACACGTTTCTTCGAAATCCGGTGGCATAAAAAAACAAAAGGAAATAATTAAGAAGTTTGTGCGGCAAGAGTTGTTATTCTTGTCCGCAAAACACCTTTGGGCTGTGGTCTATGCATGTGTGAAGTATCATGAAAATATTCCATAGGGTATTCGGGTTATGCTCCGGACAACAAATCTAAGGGAAATAACTCGAAAAGGAAAGAGGCAAGAGTTGTCATTCTTGCACGCGACACACCTTCGAGTCATGTTCTATGCATGTGTGAAGTTTCATGAAAATATTACACAGGGCATTTGCGTGAAACAACAACGGAAGATAATAAAATTAGTGAGACAAGAGTTGTCCTTCTTACGTGCGACACACCTTTGATCTTTGTGTCGTGGTCTATGAATCAGTAAAGTTTCATGAAATTATTCCAAAGGGTGTTCCGAGTTATGCTCCTTACAAGAAATCAGTGCGCAAAAATCAAAGAGAGATAACTCGAAAATTAGTGAGGCAAGAGTTGTCATGCTTGCGTGTGACACACCTTTTGGGTTGTGATCTATGCAGGTGTGAAGTTTCATGAAATTATTCCAAAAGGTGTTTTTGAGTTACACACAAGAAATCACTACATGAAAGAAAGGGAGATAACTCGAACATGAGTAAGACAAGAGTTGTCATTCTTGTGCGCGACACACCTTTTGGTCGTAGTCTATGCACGTGTTAAGTTTCATGAAAATATTCCAAAGGGTATTCGAGTTATGCTCTGGACAATGTGTCTGCTTTTGTGTCTGCGGCAGACGCAGACGATATTCGGAGTCAAATCCACATAGTATCCACAACTTTCATCCGGGGGATACAATAATAAACATGCACACGACGTTTCAAGCCAATCGGTCATACATTAAAGAAGTTATAGGAGAATGGAGAAGCATGCATGTATCTACTGGACGAAAACTGACATTGGGAGTGGAAAAAGCATGGGTGGGGAATGAAAATATGGATGATTTAAACATGCACATGAAGTGTCAAGCCAATCGGTCATACAGTGAAAAAGTTATAGCACAATACACA
>CM055267.1:8263042-8268042 GCA_029237695.1 Conchocele bisecta
CCGGAATTCCGACTGTAGACAAGGTTTGGCCCTCACATACGTCTTTGGCATTTTGTATGTGACATTTGAATCTGGTTATACCCCTTATGTGAGTATCACGACTATTTTAGGGGAAGGGGCCAAGTGACTTTGGTGTGGTATGGACCTAGCACCAGGTCAGGTTATTCTAATTTCTGGAGTGGATATATTTTTTCGCCATGAACATTTTCCGTTCTCATTTCCGCATTCCCCCCCCCCCCCCCACCCCCATACAGCAGGTTAACACGAGATCGAACCCGTCTGCCCAGCCTTACATGACCTTAGCTGTTGATAGGCCGCTAAACACCAATAAACAAACAAACAAACATTGGAAATTCGGAAATGCAACAGTATACGTAGCACATGTTCAATGCATATTCACCAATTATACATGTCTTATTTATTTTTATAAATCTTTCAATTGACGAAACAACCTGCAAATAATTTGAATTTAATACTTATATTGAAAGTAGATCAACATTTCAATTCTTTACTCGTGATTTCACGAGTAGCCGATGCATACAAATATACATATTATGCACACAATGTATATGAAGTGACGGAAACGCGATAGCAATGGTTTGTTTAACGTCGCTTCATACTATGGGAACACTGAATATTTACACTGTCCTTAAAACAATAATGGAAACGCACATTCAACCTATTTCGTTTATACACCAGTACATTCATTATATTGTATCGGGCAATCTGCCCTGTATTGACCGAATACGTACTCACTGATAACATATTGTTGTATCAGGCATTGCCCTGATATAAACATCCGGATTACGAAGTGAAAACTGACGTTCCATTGGTCGGATGACGTGACGTTACCGAATGACGTCAGTGCATTGACACAACGTAAACAAGTCCGCGTTCTGTCCATAGAATACGGCGTCATTTTCGAGCATAAAACGTTACCTGATACTTAGAATACCAGGCTAGTGTAATTTGATATCAAGTTTATCAGGCTCGGCTCGGGAACGGGTAGGAATTCTTCGGCAAGGCTCGGAATTCCTACGCGTTTCCTAGCCTTGCCTCATAAACTTAATATCAAAAGACACTAGCCTGCTATTCTCTATATTCACACGTGATTTCGCGCGACGATGTCGACGTTTGACGTCATTAAAACACATGACGTTCATCGTCGCTATTGACCGGGAACGTCGCTGTTCTATTACTTGCGATAAAATTACGTAGAACAATAATACAGTGGAGCCTCTCTACACCGGACACCCTGGGAGGTCTACCAGGCGTCAGATTTAGATAGGTTCGCCTGTTAATCATTCGGAATTCACGCACTTTAAACATTACAGTTTGCGTGGCTTCGGACTCGAAACAAATGTTTTTCTTACTACAGTAAACGCAACAGCCCATGTTTTTTTTTTTTTTTTCAATTAATTACATAATCCGATATTGTGTTTTCTCATAAATCAATCTAACATCTTTGTGCATATATATCCTTTGAAGTATTGACCATAATGTGTATTCAAAGGAGGAGTGTACATAATAAAACTATAAATGTTTGTTTATATCTGTAAGCCTTGCTTATTATCTGCTACCTCTGTACTGGTCAATTTCCTGGATACATCATACGGACAAAATCACCCCGGACATAATATCCCCCTAATGTTTTTGATACACGAGGACAAAATAGCACACCCGCCTAAAATGATCCACCCGTCTGAAGTGACAGGTAGGTCATAATCATCCCACCCGGTCAAAATTGAAGGTACCATACCACCGTGCGCCACTATCAGTAACATAATATTACTAAATGATTATATTTGTGCAATGCTCATACTTTATAATCTGTAGAAAATGTTATTTTTTCAGATGACTCATTTAATTAGTATAAATTATTAAACAATATCATGCCTCATTTGCATATGAAAATAGCCTGATACCACCGCGGTCACTATCAGTAAAATACTATTACTAAATGATTATATTTCTATAGTGGGCACTCGTATTTATTAGTACTGGTGGAATAGCGACACAATTACACACTTATTTAATTCCTATGAAGAACATTGTGTGCATACTGCGTTGGTATGTACCTTTAAAGAAGGTATAATCAGGTTCGTTTTTTTTTGCGTTATACGTGTGTATTTATCATTTATATATCGAATAAAACAAATTTCACAGCTATCCGACAATTATGTGCCGTTCTTTTACAGATGTCGTATTCCAGATGTCATATTCCGGACAGTCATTTTTTAGCTCGCCTGCACGAGCAATTATGTGCCGTTAATGACATCTATAAATGCTGAACAAACAAATTATAACATTATAATGTGCGGGCACCCGGCATAACAATTACTCGAGTGTTACATGTATTTAATGTATTAGACGGTCAGATGACAGCATGTACATTTTAACCTTAATACAAATATTCATTCAAAGACAATTACAACAAGAAATGCGTCTGTCGAACGCGGATGTCACCTGCAGCATATTTGAGAAACTGTGACAAATTGGTTAACCGAAAAGTGTGACCGACGGACAGACGGACAGACAGACGGACGGACGGACGGACGGACACGGACGGACGGACGGACGGACGGACGGACGGACGTTCCAACATTTTGGGTTTATGGGGTATTTCCATTGTTTGAAGAACAATGAAAAAGCCCCTAAACAACAATAGAGTTTATGAGCTTACGGAATATTACAAAGGAATCTTTTGTTCCTAACCCCGCCCCTAAGCTCTCAAACCCCCGGACGTTGGCCCGGACGGACGGACGGACGGACGGTCCAAACACTATATGCCACCCGTTTCTTCGAAACCCGATGGCATAACTATAGTATTTTGCAATTGTTACCTCATTCACATACAGTAAAAAATATATAAACATTGTTTTATACAGATTCAACTGTAATTAAAGGTACATGGCCACTCAATAGGCACAAATGTTCTTTATAGGAATTAAATAAGTGTATAATTGTGTCACTATTCCACCAGTTATAAAAATTAATATTTAATTTAATATTTATTTTCCTGACAGTAACTATTTTCATATCCAAATGATGCAATATATTTTTTAATTACTATACTAATTAAATGTGTCACCTGACAAAAATAATAGCTTCGACATATTATGCTGTATGATCAGTGCACATCAAATAGTAATGTCCGTGAATATTTTAAGAAAACACAGATATCTCCCTTGATATCACTGTGGAAATTTATGTCTGATATGAAATGTATAATAATGCCAATCAAAACGTGCGTTAAAGATGCTGTCGCTGTATAAATGCTATTTTATGTCATTAAACGATTTATCTCGCGGAAAAGGGCATTTTTCCCGTATAGCCAATGCATGACTGATGACGGATCCGCAAGAATTGGGACCTCAAATTAACTGTGCTAATTAATATATCGTTCTAAAGACATGACTTTAGTCGGGTCGTTTTATGCAAATGAGCTTCACGTCAGTCATAAATATTCATAACTTCCGCGCATGCGTCGTACCAAAACGGAAGAGGACACAACAAAACAACAGATGGCGACCAGGAAAACCGAAAATTACGTGGTCCGCTTCAAAACGGAGGAAGATCGACTATGACAAAAAAAGGGCGACATCCAGAGTTGCCCTGATGTCAGAGATAGGGAGGTGGAGGGACTTGAAACGCAGACAAGGGCTGCATTACGATTTTGAAGTAGCGAAACTACTGCTGGATAGGTGAGTATGGTGGCTGTACCGGTTACCGTGCATACCAGTGGCCGTGAGATTCAATAATTCCTCTAGTCTAGTTTTTCACCCAGCTTGATTTTTTTCTGGAAACTCACCCACTGCGTTTCCCAATTATCCTGCTAACTCTAAAACAATGCTTTATGAATTGATTTTGTGAACACCACGAACAAAACTCTCCACATTTTGATATTGACATTACATTTACCTGTTTACATAATATTAATATGTAGGTCAATGGCATTTTCTTTTTTGGAAACAAATGTCCTTTGATCACATAATGCAAATTTCCGGGTCCATCATACAGGGCGACCAAATCTGTGGATTAATCTGTTTTCTACATTCATTTTTTCTGTTTGCGCTCTTATTTGATTAATTTATTGTGTTGTAAATTATGGCCGCGACTGGAGAAATGGGGCTTACAGAATTTTTCAACATTCTAGCATCTGGTCCGTTAGATTTATAATAGTTGTTAGAAGCATGGCAGATGTTTCACAGACTGAACAGTGTAGGCCCGTATCAGACTGCGTGAATGTACAGGCGATAAGGCCAATGTCTCCAGTCACGGTTACCGGGTAACAATTTAACGTTTGCATAAAATATTTACCAACCTCCGACTCCATGTTGAATCTGGAAATTAACCCGGATGTCATCACATGATTGTCACGTGTCCCCATTTTCGTAACCCTGAATGTTTTTGGAGTGTAAGTTTTTTCGCAAATTCATGGAAATTATGGGTCCTTGAATTCAAAACCCGGGATGGCAACGTGCCATCCTTAGGCGACTCCCGGTATTCAAGAAAATCCAAGATGGCCGCCGTAAGTACATCCAAATCTAAAAAATGCCATAATTTTGTACTTAATCATGCTAGAAACGTGATCGTGTTGTTTGTACTCGTGTATTGGCTTGTGACACAATCATTGAAATACTTTCCAGTGACATCCAACCATAGATGCATGATCAAAATTCGAAATGGCGGCCATTTTGCTACTAAAAATTGTATAAATTGACCATGAATCTTTATGGGATCATGTGTTTTTGGTCTTCATTCTTACCATTTCCTATCAAAGATATTGGATGAAATCAAAACGACCGTCATGTATAGAGAAAATAGTGGAAACATAAAATAATGTGAAGTGGAAACTAATCCAGTAGTCATTTTTTGAATCTAGACCGTGTTTTCTTAAACATGATATGCAGTATGCAAGATGGGGGAGTGGGACTCAAGATGCATGACCATCAGTATCTAGATATGCAGTGTGTAAGATGGGGTATGGGTCTCATGAC
>CM055267.1:8873042-9302096 GCA_029237695.1 Conchocele bisecta
ATGAAATTAATATGGTTTAACATCCCAGCAACAGCTAAGGTCATATAGTACAGGATCAATGTCAGGAAGCTATTGATGAAGTTTTGTAATGACCCTACTAACGTATCAGGAGGAATTCAACATTTGGACAGATTTCCAAAATTATTGACACAAAGGTTAAGATCACCATGGTCATGGTCACCTGAATGACACTGTATGGATAGCGATCAATGTGAGGACGCTATTGATGAAGTTTGGTAATGATCTGACTAACGAATCAAGCGATATGCAAAATTTGGATGTACATGACCAAAATTGTTGACGCCGACGCCGGAATTGTGACCGCTATTTCTCACTTTCTACTATTGTGGGTGAGATAAAAATGTGGCCTGTCGGCACACAAATGTTGCCAGTGGCAGATTGGAGAAACTCTGGCAAACCTCTTAACCAGACACACAGTCCAAGCACTCTCTGCCTCCCGGTTCTACCCAGACCAGGGGGCATACAAATAAACAGCAAACAACAAAATTTAATTCAGCATTGTAAGGGTAAAGACAATTGTGAAAAGCTCCATGTACACCAGCTTACCTTACTTGATGCAGACTTGGTAGTTTGATACCGCTACATGGCTGTTGTCCGTCCACTCATACCTGCAATGAAAATATTATGTTGATAGTTTGCCCACTACCCAATCTTGTAATCTGGAAAGAAACTGGGGCCCGTTTCACTAAACTTCGTACAACTAAAATGTTTGTAAGTGCAAATTTTTAGGATCGTCTGGAAATCTCAATTGATGGATTTACATTTATTGAGACAGACATACAAGGGTAAAACTAACCCATCCACTATCGTGGTGGGGCATAAAAATATGAATAAATTGTGACTGCATGTCTGTCCGTCCATCCATCAAGTTTCTTGTATAATATAAAACGTTTCAATCGTACTAGGTGGAGGCTTAAAAGGTTGTACATGTACCGGTATGTACCTTCCTTGTGGTGTGCAGATGTGCACAGTGAATTTCCAGTTGTGATCTAAGTTTTGTTTTAATAGATCATATGTAAACCAATCAACACCAGGTTTGAAGTTAACTGAAATGAAAATGTTATCACTGAGCTAATCCCCTCCCTGGCAGCCTTGACAATAAACAATAAAATTTTTTTTAGCACATTTGCCATACAAACAAGGTGAACAGAAGTCCTCAGCGACCTTGACCTTGGCAGGTCGGAAGTGGGTCGTATGCAAAACAAAGCACATTCAATAGATTAACATGGTGGCCAAATATTATCAAAAGCGGTTCATGAGTTATTGAAAAATGAAAGATGTACATACATGGACTAACGCTATATCCCCTCTTACCTATCGGCAAGGGGATAGTAAGTTGTGCACATAAATGTTCATAGGACTTAACTACTGCAGAAAATATGTTACTGTAAACATACTGTGTCAGTCTAGTTTCTGTTATTTTACTTAAACATAATGAATACTACTATCTCTTTTTCAGTTGCATCAAAAGGATATAAACAGCCTTGACCGTTTCATCAGGTGAATCTACAAATCCATCTACAAACCAATTACTCTCCAACTCCCACGTTTGTCTCCAGCTAAACAGTAACTCAAGCTTTTTATGCCATTTTCATTCCACGGCATGCAAGAATAAATGTGTTTCCTCAGCAAATAGGTTTTGCAGCCGCTACAGTGTACCTTGCTGTAAGCAGGTAGCAATAGATATGCCAGGGAGAGACTACAGATTTAGATGACACAAACTCAGCTTCCAACATGATTTACTCAAATGCACAGGAATAGCAGCACATGATGATTGTCTCCATAAAGTTTATTTTTATTTGACCCATTTCAGTCAAGAATATTCTTGGAAAAAATATCTCATTACCGGGGTATTTTGTTTAATTTTCCATACAAGTATATGTTGTTACCGCTCATTTGAACCGTCTCATTGAGACGGTTCAAACGAGTGCTAACAACATATACATTCGAGCTGAAATAAAGAAAATAAGGATTTTTTCTGTCCAAAAGTTTCATACTACTATAATTGTATTCCGTCCTCTAATGGGATAAATCAGCTGCAAGTAGGAAAATTAGTATTACAACTATAAGACAGTGTACTATCTCTAGATTTAACCAAACCGGGCATATCAAAACAAAACGCTCACCTGAACATCAACATCTAGCAAACAGACGTGTGTAACTGGGTAGAACCATTCTGTACTACAAGTGTGGTAAAAATAAGATTAAACTTGCCATTCTTGTGCATGACGCATAGGTTTGTCCATATACAGTGAAACCTCTCTAAACTGGACACCCTGGGAGGTCCCCAGGGTGTCCGGTTTAGAGATGGTCCACTGTAAATCAGTCATATAACCATTATGGGACATACATATAAATTGTGCAACCATGAACATGCATTATTATCCGAGATGTGTTACCAAGAAACCTCTCAAAATGAGATCACATATATTATTTTGGTGTCTGGTTTAGAGAGGTTCCACTGTATGTGTAGGTTCAAGAAAGTAGTCCAAAGTGAATACAATATATGGACCGGAAACAACAAAATTAGTCAGTGAAAAATCAAAGAGAGACAACAACAATTATTAAAACGAGACTAATTAAAACATCTTTTGTACTACGCACCTTTTGACTGTAGTCCATGCATGTGTTAGGTTTCATGAAAATATTCCCAAGTTCTCAAGCAATTGACTAAATATAAGATCAGTCTGCAAGCGAAAGGGAGATAACCAGAGCTCTCCATAAGCGCCGGCTGCTGGCGATTTAGCCGACTACTCACTCAGTTGGCGTTGGTGCCGGCTACAATTCATGTCGTAAAAACACGGGTGGGTGGTGATCGGGCGAATGAGACGGCGTAAATTAACGGTATGGGTTCCTCCTTATAGGAATCACGATTTGCCTGCTTTGGCCCTCAGGTACGTTTTTATCTTTGGCTCTTTAGTTACCTGGGAGTTGAATTGGTGTTATTGCTATGCTCTTGCTGTTAATTTATTTTCACTTGTACCCTCCCCCCCCCCCCCCCGCCCACATCACCCAGACCTCATGTTGCTGGAAAAAATAACAAAAACACATTTTGTCCCACCTTCTCTGGTCAAAATTTTCTTGCGTGTTGACCCATGTTGCTGGAAGGGAAATAACTAAGTAATTTAAGAGGAAAAGTTGGTCAAGGTCACATGAGGGTCACAGATTTGACAGTGGTTATTGATGTACACTGCAAGGCGATCAATGTGTGCAAGTTTGGTGGCTCTAGCCCTAATAATATTGAAGATAGAGTCTTGACTAAAAACCTTAACCAAGGGGAAATAACTAAGTAATTTAAGTGGAAAAGTGGGTCAAGGTCACAGATTTGATAGTGGTTGTACACTGCAAGGTGATTAATATGTGCATGTTTGGTGGCTCTAGGCCTAATAGTATTGAAGATATGGACTTGACTAAAAACCCTAACCGAAATGTGACGCCGACGCGGATACCAGACGGATGGACAAAGCGGCAACAATATGCTCCCCCGAAAAAAAAATTCAGGAGCATAAGAACTTCAGATTTGTCCTGCTATCAACACATTTTAACATTTTTGCAACAATATATGCAGAAATTGTCTTAAAACAACTACAAATATATGCACCATAAAACTCACCAGATGCCACCAAATTGAATATAAATTTCAAAATTTTCTTGGGGGAGGCCCCCGAAACGGGAAGGGGGTACCCCTCCCCTTCGTCGCCTATGGCGACTAAGCCACGTGGAAGTCAATATAGCTGGCTACTTTTTCAAAAAAGCTGACTACTCTCAATAACCTCTGGATAACTAATATATTACTAATGTGAGACTTGTATTCTTGTGCATGACATACCTTTGCTTTGTAATCTATGCATGTACCCCCCCCCCCCCCCCCCCACCACCCCCCGCCCCCCCCCCCCCCCCACCCCCCGCCTCGGGTGGCACGATTTACCAAAATCTACCCAAATCTTCATGTAATTATTATATTTGTTAATAAATAAAGCTATACACATCATAATAACGATGTTTGGACTGTACTTACATAATATCTGTCATTAATTTGCTCATACCAGGGCCCATTTTAATGTTTTGATGCAAAATGGAAATGTCTGTATATGAAATAAAGGGAGAGTACCACGATTAACTTATACTAGGAAGCCAAGGAAGATAATCCACTTTATAATGGCTAAATGAGAATTATAGTAGAACCTCTCTAATGTAGACACCCAAGAAGACAGTGTGTGAAAACTGTTCTGCCAACTAGTATAATCAGGGCTTGAAACTAACGCTCGCCCGTGGCTAGAAGATTTTAGTAAGGGCTGGTTATTTTTTACGTCTGACCAGCCCGCGTGGCGAGTAATTTCAGCCGATATGCCTTTACTAGTTTAGAACATGAAGTGAAAGTCATCGAGCTGTGTTTGTTTACAAAAATGTGTTGGAGAAAATGGTTGTAAGCTGCTTCCCTATTGGTGAATAGCAATCCTAAAGTCAAATATCATTGGTCTGCATGCCAGTAGCCAATCAAATATCGTTTTTAAACTACACGCGTCCAAATCGTGAATCGATAACTTTCGTTTGTTTCCGTAATGACCGCCCTCAATATGTGTAGCAGTTTTTCCCACGCTAGCAACACCTGTCGGGACTCTCATTGGACATTTATAATTAATTTATTCACAAAGGTTACTACACTTTCCTAATAAGGAAATCGAGTAAGTTTGTTTCTAAGAATAGAACCACGCTTGATTTCGCGGAAACAAGTATGCGTATATGTGTTTTTGAAATTCCAAGTTATAGTTTTGCATATTTAGTGTTAAAACCGATCCAAAGTGGCAAGAAACACTGAATATATTCAATCCCAACTTCAGAACTCAATATTTACAATCAAAATATATATTCAGTCCTGAAATTAGAACAACCTGATCTGGTGCCAGGCCCTCGCCACACCAGCATCATTTATCCCATCCCCTAAAAGTAATAGGATTAGCGCTAATCTTACTTTTATATATGAGGCATAGCCCGACTCAACTCTCACATACAAGAAAGCCAAAAATGTACATGAGGGCCAAATCCGGTATAGTGGGTTCCGGAAAGTATGAACCATATCATTAAGCCAGTTCAGTCGCCTTTTACGACAAGCAATGGCTACTGCAGCACTATTCTCAGGATCAGTTGATCCCGCCCCAGTGCCTGCACGGGGCGCATTAAGAAGCTAAAAGAATAATTAATGGTCTTATCGATTGACACCTGAGCAAGTCTACCACACAGTTTTGGACCTAAAATGAATTTGTGAGAAATGATAATTTCACTGTTTTATATAATTTTAAGAGATAAACATGTAAACCAAATTTGGTTATGATCCATCAAGTAGGACTTGAGTTATTGCGTGGACAAGGATACAGTCCGAAAATTAAAAATGGCTGCCAAGGGTAGATAAGTATCGGAAAATGTTCAAAATCAATAGGCTTCTTTGTCTTACCATGATAAACATATATACCGAATTTGGTTTTGATCGGTGAAGTCGAACTTAAGTTATTGCGTGAACAAGGATACAGAGTGCGAAAATTAACAAGAGCTGTAGGAGAACAGCATAGCTCGACTACGAGGGTTGTCGATGTACACGTAGCTTGACAAAGAAGGTGGCCGCGGCCCGCATAAAAACCTTAACCAAGGTTGACTAAAAACCTTAACCAAGGGGAATTAACTAAGTAATTCAAGGTTAAATGTAGGTCAATGTCAGATATAGGTCAGGGGTTACTGATGTACATCACTAGGAGATGAAGTTTTCCAAGTATGGTTGCTGTAGGCCCAGGAGTATTCCATATACAAGCTTGACTAAAAACATTAACCAAGGGGAAATAACTAAGTAATCCAAGGGTAAAAGTAGGTCAAGGTCAAATATAGGTCAGGGATTATTGATGTACATCACTAGATGAAGTTGTCCAAGTATGGTTGTTGTAGGCCCAGGAGTATTCCATATACAGTCAAACCTGTGCTAAAGACCACCTCCGAATAGCAATCACCTGGCTGTAATGGCCACAATTGTGTTGTCCCAATGGCGCAATTACTATGTAAATGACCCTGTGAATAAAGACCACCTGTGAACAAAGGCCAGATTTTTCACTTCCCATGGCCGGCCTTTATACACAGGTTTGACTGTACAAGCTTGACTATAAACCGTAACCAAGTTGGAGTACAAACCTTAACCAAGGGGAAATAACTAAGTAATTCAAGGTTAAGTGTAGGTGAAGGTCAAATATAGATCAGGGGTTATTGATGTACATCCCTATGAGAAAAAGTTATCCAAGTGTGGTGTCTGTATGCACAACAGTATTCCATCTACAAGCTTGACTAAAAACCTTAACCAAGGTTGACTAAAAACCTAAACCAAGGTTAAATGTAGGTCAAGGTGAAATATATGTCAGGGGCTGTTGATGTACATCACTAGGAGATGAAGTTGTCCAAATATGGTGGGTGTAGGGCCAGGAGTATTGCATATACAAGCTTGACCAAAAACCTTAACCAAGGCGTGACGTGACGCCGACGCCGGGGTGAATACATAAGCTCTCACTATTCTTCGAATAGTCGAGCTAAAAATGGCCGCCAAGGGGAGATAAGTCAAAATCAATAGGCTTCTTCGCCTTGCCGTGATAAACATGTATACCGAATTTGGTTATGATCGGTCAAGTAGAACTTGAGTTATTGCGTGGACAAGGATACAGAGTGCGAAAATTAACAAGAGTTGTCAGAGGACAACGAAGCGCGCCCGGTGGCAGCAAAGGAACCGAGGGCACATTTGAAAACACAACGTGCTGGATAAGGGAAACAAAATTGATGAGCCATTTACCAGAGCGTGTTACGGTTTCGAGCGTACAAAGTATTTGACCTTGACCCTGGGCTTAGCAGAGGTAGAGGACCCTTGGAGCAATGCATGTGTGAAATATGAAGCAAATCCAAGCAAGGAAACAGAAAATATAGGCCATTTACCCGAGCGTCCGAGCGTTAAGGTTTTGAGATGCACAAAGTATGTGACCGTGACCCTGGGCTCAGAAGGGGCGGCACGGACGTGGATTTACCACAGCGCAGTAGAGAACCCTTGGAGCAATGCGTGTGTGAAATATGAAGCAAATCCAAGCAAGGAAACAGAAAATATAGGCCATATAATTTTTGAAGACAGACGGACAGACGACACCGAGGGTATGCCATAAGCACTTCTTCCTTTGGAAGGCGCGCTAAAAATGGCTGCCAAGGGGAGATAAGTATCGGAAATGTTTCAAAATCAATAGGCTTCTTTGTCTTGCCATGATAAACATGTATACTGAATTTGGTTTCAATCGGTGAAGTAGAACTTGAGTTATTGCGTGGACAAGGATACAGAGTGCGAAAATAAAAAATGGCTGCCAAGCGGAGATAAGTCATCGAAACATTTTCAAAATCAATAGGCTTCTTCGTCTTGCTGTGATAAACATGTATACCAAATTTGGTTACAATCCGTCAAGTAGAACTCTAATTATTGCGTGGACAAGCTGTGCCGGCCCGCCCGTACAAGATGAATCATAATATTATTTATGTTTGAAATAGAAGACTTCACCGAAAACTAGTCCGGAGGCAAATGTACATATACGTATACAAATCCGGCACCTCATGTTAATTTTTGGCACACGATGATTTTATAAACTTGAATGTATAAGGTTTCCAAAAAATCTGGGTGCCATTTTTTTAAACCATGGCCAAGGTCATTTCAAGGTCATTGAACTTCATACATGCTTGGTGTCCGAATAATGATAAGGATATGATAATTTGCAGTTCTTATTGAATTGATAACCGTATAAATTGCTCAGAAGATCGGAATAATAGATATTCTGCATCTTACTAGCATTACAAGTATTTTCAATGTACGGCGGTTATATTTTCAAAATGGCCACCAAAAGGCCACATTTTCAAATAGGTTGGTATGTAAGACACATAGTAGCGTAATTTCATGTATATATACCTGTAGTTGTAGTTCAAAGTATCGTATAAGAAATGTACTGATGCCGTTTCTTATACTTTACCATATTTAAAATTCAAAATGGCAGCCAAAATGCATTTTTTTTTTTTTTATAAATACAGGCTAAAATAACTTACTTAGTAGTAGTGATGCTGGTGTAAGTGAAATAAGTCAACATGATCGGCTATTGATAACAATGACTTTGCTAGCAACGGCATAATAAGCACGGAAATGTATGCTCCTTTATTTTTGAACATGCTGCACAAGGATATTACTTAATTGGAATAGTTACACAGATGTTTTAACTTACGTAATTACTTGTCATTGTGGTTATAAGGAGTTGCTCACAATACTAGGTGTCACACATACATTAAATAGGTTTACAGCGTGCTCAGGGGTACCCCATACCAGGGACTAATATTTTGGTTATACGGCTATACATGTAGTTATATAGCATTTTTGAAGGTGATTATATTCATGGCACATGTATGGACTAAATTAGTTTTCATCAATACAATGTACCGTATATACAAAACTATAGAATATGTAGTTACAACGATATAATCTTTTACATAATGTGAAATGAATATTCGTGTTAAGCTGAATCTTATACATACTCTGCATTCAGACAAATAGAGCAATTCCAAGAATGATATTTGCATAGCCCATGCTCTTTTTATAAGTCAGTCAGCGAGTTGAAACAGATACTGATTATTTTAAGCAATTTAATCATTCCAGTAATGATAAGCTTCCTCATAATGAAGGTCACCAAACTGGGTTGTTTGTCTATTTGCAAAACCATCGCATGTTTATTTATAGGTGTATACTAGAAAGCAGTGAACCATATGGACCGTATACTCATGGAAAATACTGTCAACATGGTAATACTATAAAATGCGCAATTTAGGAGGACAGAAATTACCATTACCATTACATATGCTATTTGTATGAGCTTATATTATAATAAGGAAGAACATATGTCAGAATGCTCTGTATTCAGAGCTGATTGAGTGCTTGAGGTCACGTTCTTCTATGATATCCGTTACAGTGGAGAATGTATACAATGCATGCTAATATGTCATATCATGTGCGAATCGTGTCCATTATCTGTAATCATGCTTGTATTTACAAATTGATTGTCTGTTTTTATCAAGAGCTGGCATGGTTTATTCAATAAACTATCATTGTGCATAGGCGGTATTTTTAGTATTACATCAAATAAGCTGACTATATAGATCCTCTAGCATGGTGTCTGGTTAACAGTGAATCCATCCTCATTTGGATTTCGTACATATCTTTTTAATCGGGGAATTAGACACGGCTATATATTATGGGGGAGATCCTATCTCAATGTGAGTTCTGTATGGAAGTAACTGAGCACGGTCCCACCGAAATATGATAATGATTATACTACATTACCACAAACCTTGAATACAATCATATACAGTACGCTCAGAGTGCTTTTTGCCTTTTCCACTCTCACACGGTGGTTCTCAAGAGTGGGAAAATCACGGTGGGAGTTATGTGCCTCCCCACGGTGACCATATGTTTTACCTGTAATACCACCGCGGACGGAGACCAAGCTATAAAACGGCCACGGTGTTCCCCCGTGATACGACCCCGCGTTCTACCGGGACGCCAGGCTGGCTTACCTGTATAGTAATAGCGTAGTACACAAACATTTACACTTATTCTGACTTGCGTTTGTGTTTTTTTATTAATTTTTTTTTATAAATACAGTCGAACCTGTGAACAACGACCGGCAAAGGGAAGTGGCCAAAGTGGTTGTTGTTGACAGGTGGTCGTTGTTCCAAGGGTCGAACATTTTCCCGGTTTCACAACAAAGTCGGCCATGTATTTAGCATTCTATTGTAATATATATGCATGCATAGAAAACGTCTTGGCTGTATACACTTCCACCTGACAATTCGCTATTGCACGATCGTGGAGTGTATCTGCTTTTCATCAATTAAAAATTGCATGGAAATGGCTAAAATAGTCAATTTATTTTGTTTTGTCATCTTGTTGTTAGTGTTCTGAACCCAGCCTCGCTTTGGAAATTATATACAAAGGGGAGTAATTATCTTCACGATAAGTATATCCTGCGGCTTGCTTTGGTGCACCATTTAATAGCTTGTCGTAATTACATGTAAGTGGTTTAATTTAGCATGACCATTAGTATTTCACACCACATACCAGTTGAAATTAATAACGGTCATATAGTCTGTATTAAAACGATAGCCTATGTGGCGCGGCCTGTGAAAACCGCGGGGGGGTGGGGTGGGGTTTAACTGGCCGTTGTGGACAGGTGGTCGCTATTCACAGGTGGTCGTTAACACAGGTTCGACTGTACAGTCAAACCTGTCTTAAGCAGCCACCCAAGGGAAGTGACAAAACTGGCTGCTTAACAGAGGTGACCTCTTAATAGAGGGTTGTGTTTTCAGGTATATTTCAGGTGAATTTTGAAAATTGAAATGAAGATAAAGATAACATAGACACGTATGTTGTCAGACTTGATAATACAAATGTAATAAATAATATTAATAATTAATTAAAAAATTATAGTAACATATGATTAAATATAAATGTATATATATCTTTATATTTATTTAATATTTTCAAAATTGAACCTGAACATGTAATGAGTGGATTTCTTAACAAGTAACAAATATTTAGTTGAATTATATCATTTAATGAAATAACAAGAAACGAGGCAAAGCCACGAAGGCCAGGTTTTTTCCAACGTATGCCAAAATGCCGACGATATCGCGCTTTCTGCAAGCGGGTGCGACAATGATGATAAACACCCATGTGAAGTATCAAGGTAATGGGTAAAGCAGTTGCAGAGATATAGTACACGAAAAAACTTTAACAAAAAAATTCAAAGTAATTTGACCTTGACATTGGGCACAGGGGCCGCACGGTTGGGGGTTAGAATGAAAATATGGATGATGATAAACACCCATGTGAAGTTTCAAGGTAATGGGCGAAGCAGTTGCAGAGATATAGTATAACGAAAAAGTTTTAACCAAAAAACTCTAACCAGACGTACGTTAAAAAGTTAACGTTGAAAATGGCTAAGTCAATTACGTTGAAATAATAGGTGATGTAAAAAAATGGTCACAATGTTGGATAGTTGTGTGGTAGGCACCCCTTGGTTATGAAGCTGTGAACGTTTGGTGGTCCTAGGTGGTATAGTACCAAAGAAATGGACTTAAACACGAAAACTTAACATTGTAAACGCGAAAACTTAACATTGAAAATGGCTAAGTCGACTGCGCGGAAAAAATGGGTCAAGTTAAAAAAAAAGTAACATGTTGGATAGTGATATGTGGTGGGCACCCCTTGATTATGAAGCTGTGAAAGTTTGGTGGTCCTAGGTGGTACAGTAACAAAGAAATGGACTCAAACACGAAAACTTAACATTGATTGTGGACGCCGCCCGCCGCCCGTCCGCCCGTCCGCCCGTCCGCCCGGCTTTCGCCAATCCAATAGCCTGGATTTTTTTTCCAAAAACCTGGCTAAAAATTCTATCAACAAATAAAAACACCAATGTTCACTTTGTTGTTATTTTACAGCCTACTGCAACTGCTAATCTGCAAGACTTATGTTGTAGACAACTTACTGTACTAGATAATAGGGCATAATCGGACATGGTGTGGGATAAGTTATGCATGGTGTGGGATAATTTTTTTTTTTTTTTGTCGGGTATTGGTCAAGTCGAATTTGGATTCATTTCCAGTCGCGTATGTAAAATAATGCATAGGCGATGTCAGCAAAAGCAGTCAATAAGTGCGACATTCGGCTCATATTCGACATATGAGGCCATTTGCTTAAATTATATTTGAGCCGGTTACACTCGGTCCTGGGCAATACACACCAATTATATCAGCTATTCGTGTTTTGTCAATTTGGTAATTGGCAATGGCTGTTCCTTTTTACAACATTTGTGTCGGTAACCTATAGAAATTACGAATCGACGGACAAGGGTGCAAGAACCTGGATGCGATCGGCTGTTCTTTCAATAATTGGCCCCGTGCAGGCACCGGGGTGGGATCAACTGATCCTGAGAATAGTGCTGCAGTAGCCATTGCTTGTCGTAAAAGGCGACTAAACTGGCTTAACATTGGGTTCATACTTTCCGGAACCCACTATACCGGATTTGGCCCTCATGTACATTTTTGGCTTTCTTGTATGTGAGAGTTGAGTCGGGCTATGCCCCATATATAAAAGTAAGATTAGTGCTAATCCTATTACTTTTAGGGGATGGGATAAATGATGCTGGTGTGGCGAGGGCCTGGCACCAGATCAGGTTGTTCTAATTTCAGGACTGAATATATATTTTGATTGTAAATATTGAGTTCTGAAGTTGGGATTTACCCCCCTCGGACAGGTGGATACGGGACACGACCCCGTTGACCCGTCTGCGTGTAGACTCCCTGAGGCTTGTACCTCTATGTCAGAAAAGCGGACGTTAAACCCTATTCACTCACTCACTCACTCTTTCAATAATGCGCCGGCAATACAATTTGCACCTGTGAAACATACCCTCTCAATATCGCCGACGTGGCGACGTGTTTGGTGTTTTAATTACCCGCATTGACTGCTGACATTGTTAATTCGCGCTTCGGTAACGACCGCCGCAGGGTACATTGAAATCGGGAATAGCGGTGACCGTTTAATGAAATTGGATCACTAGTTTGGGACGATAATTAATGACCGCTGGCCGCGTTAGACGAGTGACCGTTGAATGAAAGCGTTTTATATATACTCAACAAAACTAGAAACGTCCCCGTTTTATAGCCGGTGTAGCTCTGCCTATGTATGTACCACATGTTCAAAGTACATGTATTTTAAACCGTGGCGATGTTCAGAATACGATCGTGTAGAGTTTAGCCGATACACACGGTTTACATAGCGGCCAGTGACCGGAACGTTGATTTCCACTTTTTGCACGTGCACGCTATACTTGTCATCGATAAGATGATTCAGTTCATGTCGTACCATTCATGCGATAGGGGCTATTCGGAAAATTAAAAAACTTTTTTAATTTTTCACTGTTTTCGATATGCCACGGCTTTCCGAAAACGAGCGAAATCAGGCAATTGGGATGCTTGCGGGTGGGATGGCCGCCAGGGCGGTCGCGCCTCGGTTTGGTTGTGTCGGAAGACGATTGATCGTCTTGCAGCCCGGTGGGTACCAGCAGACTGGGGCTGTTCACGACCGGCAGCGACCTGGTAGGCCTCGTGTAACGACGGCTAGAGCCGATCGTTACATTACGTTGACGCACTTACGTCAACGTCGATTGGCAGCCACAGTCACTGCTAGGCGATACGGTGTCTCAGGGCAGACCATTCGCAACCGGTTACGTCGTAACGCCCAACCAATCCGGGCACGCCGCCCGTACACTGGTCAGATAATGACCCAACGTCACCATGCTGCCAGACTGTTATGGGCGCGACGTCATCTGAACTGGAGAAGGGCTGACTGGAACCGAGTTTTGTTCACCGATGAATCTCGGTTCACAGTTAGTCATGCTGACGGAAGATTACGGGTTATATAGGCGTAAAAATGAAAGATTCACCGATTGTTGCATTGTTGAGAAGAACAGGTTTGGGGGAGGGAGCGTAAATGGTCTGGGGTGGGATCATGGGAAACCGGAAGACAGATTTGGTTGTTGTACAGGGCAACATCAATGCACAACGTTATGTTGCAGATGTGCTAAATGCACATGCCTTACCATTTATCCGTCAGCATGGTCCTGGTGTGACATTGATGCACGACAATGCCCGCCCTCACGTAGCCAGGGTCACCACTCAATACTTACAGCAAAACAACGTCGACGTCATGCCATGGCCCGCGGTCTCCCCGGATCTCAATCCCATTGAGCACATATGGGATGAGCTGGGCTGCAAAGCACGAGCTAACCATCAGATTGACAATGTTCGCGATCTTACACGGGCGTTACAACGGGAATGGAGGAATTTGCCCAACGCACTGGTATTGCGTTACGTCACGTCGATGCGGCGTAGGATCATTGCATGCATTCATGCAAATGGTGGCCACACTCGGTACTAACGAGATTTACTGAATTTGCCACATTACTTATTGAAATTCCATCTCTAAACATTAAGTAACACATTTCTGAGTTTTTGTGATTTTTGATTTTGACCCCTACCGCCCTTGGCCGGTTATCTCTCGAATATTTAACAAGATATCCAAATGCATTTTATTGGCTTTGATACAGAAATGAATGAACTTGTTTTTCCATTTTGATTTTTAAAAGTAACCCTTTTGGTTTTTGATGAATCTTTCCTTAAACATGGAGGGACGTTTCTAGTTTTGCTCAGTATAGCAAAAATGCGCGGGGGGAAATTTAAGTGGCCGCTTAACGGCGGTGACCGCTGATTAAAGGTGACTGCCCGAGCAGGTTCGACTGTATATACATTTTTCCTTTCTTATATATCTGCATTCATTGGATTTTGGTTCATATATGTTTATTGTTAAACTGAAACGTATTTTGACAAATCATGATAATCGTCTCCTAAAAACACGAGAATCATCGGTCGAGACGATCCTCATGTTCACAAACACACCAATATTTTCACAAAAACGATTCTGAAGTGCTGCCAAAACATGTTTATTAGAAAAAACAAACATATTTCTTAACAAGAACAAAACATGAGAATCGTCTCCTAAAAACATGAGAATCAGCTCGCGCTTTGGCATCGCGAAATCGCCTCCCGCTTTTGTAAATACAGGGTTTGCTCATGGTGTGTAAAACGGATATGTCTTGAAATTTCGCTTTGTGCATGCATGCAAGTAAAACGCAATTCCAACGCGAGGCGAGAGCGCGAAAACGCACGACTGAATATGATATAATGTCCCATTTTCACCTCGCGATCTCACTTTGCGTTTTCGCGATCTGGCGCATGGATCGAAAACGCGAGAATGTAACTGGCCCTAACAGGACACTGTAGTATCATAATCGCCTTAGGAAACGATAATCATGTGCTGTAAAACATTATTTTAATTAAGAAATAGAAGAAATGTGGATATTGGGGAATATGTCAGATACATATGAAAGGGTTTTCGCGATCTCGTGTAGAGGTCGAGATCGAGTAAATGCGAGTTACACGACACTAACAGAACACCATTATAATTCTCGTGTTTTAGGACGCAATACTCATGTTTTGTCAAAAAAATAATATTATTTTTTCTAATAAACATATTTTGGCAGCATATGAGATTCGTCTCCTAAAACGATTTACGTGTCCTGTTAGGGACATGTTACGATCTACTGATGGTGAACATGTGTTGGTCTTCGCTAGTCACATATGCAATAAGCCCAGATTTGTCCGATCACGTCATACATCATCATATGCACGTGCGGTGACCTACTGGTTAAGTTGTGTCAATCGGATCTTTGAAACACGCCGACACAAGAGCAGCACATTTACGATCAATTACTCTACACATATTTATTAATGGAATGGAACTTATCTCTCTTATAGCATAGCAGTTTTCACCGCGTTTGATAAAAATATTTCTTTCATTTTATTGGTCGGAGAGAAGGTGTAGAATCTCAAAAAAAGATAACGGAATCTTTATTTACTCAATAAATATGTACTGGCAGCACATCAGAATCGTCGCATGTTTTGTCAAACCATGTTTTTATTGTCAGAAATATTGATGTTTGTCCACATTTGTTCCATTTCTTAATAAAAACAGGTTTTGGCAGCACATGAGAATCATCTCCTAAGACGATTTGTACATATGTTACAATTTCGCGAAACGAAAATGAAACATATTCTCAACAAAACATGTTTCGCGTTTTCGCGATCTTGCGCATAGGCGTGATGGATCGCGAAACGAAAATTTAACATATTCACAACAAAACATGTTTTGACAGTACTGTGCATATGAGAATCGGCTCCTTTTGCGATCGCGAAAACGGGAAGCGTGATCGCGAGAGCTGAAACGAAAATGCAACGTATTCTCAACAAAACATGTTTTGACAGTACTGTACATATGAGACGATTTTCAAGTTTTGTTAGCCATATATGCACTCCTCTCTGACCACATTACCTGTACGCTGGCACGGTGATGCGCCGTGGGCTAATACGGTGGGTCACGGGGGAAAGCGGTGTGCAGCAGATTCGGTCTTTAAAATTTTCCGACGGTGGTGATTTTTGCCTCTCCACCGTGACGGGTGGGATTTCCACCCGACACGGTGGGAGGAATGTTTATGCCCACTCTCCATCCGATCAAGGGGTCGAGTGGGAAGAGGCACAATTCGCGCTGAGTGTACTGTATACGTGATGTGATTGTCCAACCATCATTTGGCCTAGCGTTTTTCGCGATCTCGTGTAGCGGTCGAGATCGAATAAATGCGAGTTACACGACACTAACAGAACACGATTATAATTCTCGTGCTTTAGGAGGCAATTCTCATGTTTTGTAAAAAAAATAATATTATTTTTTCTAATAAACATATTTTGGCAGCATATGAGAATCGTCTCTTAAAACGATTTACGTGTCCTGTTTCTAAAGGTTAAGTTGTGTCGATCGGATCTTTGAAACATGCTGACACAAGAGCACCACATTTACGATCAATTACTCTACACATATTTATTAATGGAATGGAACTTATCTCTCTTATAGCATAGCGGTTTTCTCCATCTTCCATTTTATTGGTCGGAGAGAAGGTGTAGAATCGCAAACAAGAGGCCCAAATGGGCCTGTATCGCTCACCTAAAGGCCTCCATAGTGGTCATCTTGATTTCACAAAGACTCTTCACTTACAACTTCAAATGTTCCACAGAATGTGTTGGTACCTTCTGATCTAACATATATTGCGAATGTGCATGTGATTTACTGCTATACCTTCGATTTGATATATAAAATGACCATATTCGGTCAAAAATAAAATTTGACCCCTCGGGCCATGACCATTTTTGACCCAGAGGCCACCATATGAACAAATCTGAATCAGCGTTAACTATCGATCATTCATACAAAGTTTCGTCGAAATCGGCCTGGCGTTGTGAGAAGAAGATTTTTTGACAATTTGACCTACTTTTCAACGGCGGACATCTTGGATTTGGTGATGACCTCCATTTTGACAAAAATGAACAGGCTTCACCAACAAACCATTTCAGTTAAGTTTGGTCAATATCGGCCAAGCAGTTCACAAGAAGAAGTCCTTTGAAATCTTTAGTAAAAGAACAACCTTTTGACCTGTCGGTGGCCATCTTGGATGACGTAATCATCTGATTTTGGCAAAACATGCTCCAGAGTGATCGTCTCGTCGATACCTTGGATTGGATATATTATATGACCAAATTCGGTCAAAAATATAATTTGACCCCTAGTTGACCCCTCGGGCCACGCCCATTTTTGACCCAGGTGCCACCATATGAACAAATCTGAAACAGCGTTAAATATCAATCATTCACACCAAGTTTCGTCGAAATCAGCCTGGAGGTTTGTGAGCAGAAGATTTTTTTGACAATTTGACCTACTTTTCAACGGCGGACATCTTGGATTTGGTGATGACCTCCATTTTAACAAAAAAAAGAACAGGCTTCACCAACAAACCATTTCAGTTAAGTTTGGCCAATATCGGCCCAGCAGTTCACAAGAATAATACGTTTGAAATCGTAAAACAAATTTTTTACCTTTCGGTGGCCATCTTGGATGACAAAATCATCTGATTTAGACAAAACATGCTGTAGAGTGATCGTCTCGTCGATACTTTCGATCCGATATACTATATATATTCGATCCGATATACTATATGGCCATATTCTGTCAAAAATAAAATTTGACCCCAATTTGACACCTCGGGCCACACCCATTTTTGACCCAGGGGCCACCATATGAACAAATCTGAAACAGCGGTAACTATCAATCATTCTTACCAAGTTTCGTCGATATCGGCCTGGAGGTTTGTGAGAAGAAGATTTTTTGACAATTTGACCTACTTCTCAACGGCGGCCATCTTGGATTTGGTGATGACCTCCATTTTAACAAAAATGAACAGGCTTCACCCACAGACCATTACAGTTAAGTTTGGCCAATATCGGCCAAGCAGTTCACAAGAAAAAGACGTTTGAAATCTTTAGTAAAAGAATGACCTATTGAACTATCAGTGGCCATCTTGGATGACGTAATCATCTGATTTAGACAAAAAATTCTCCAGAGTGATCGTCTCGTCAATACCTTCGATTTGATATATTATATGACTATATTCGGTTAAAAATAAAATTTACCCCTATTTGACCCCTCGGGCGACGCCCATTTTTGACCCAGGGGCCACCATATGAACAAATCTGAAACAGCGCTAACTATCGATCATTCATACCCAGTATCGTCGAAATCGGCCTGGCGGTTCGTGAGAAGATGATTTTTTAAGAATTTGACCTCCATTTTAACAAAAATGAACAGGCTTCAACCACAGACCATTACAGTTAAGTTTGGCCAATATCGGCCAAGCAGTTTACAAGAAAAAGACGTTTGAAATCTTTAGTAAAAGAATGACCATTTGAACTATCGGTGGCCATCTTGGATGACGTAATCATATGATTTAGACAAAAAATGTTCCAGAGTGATTGTCTCGTCAATACCTTCGATTTGATATATTACACGACTATATTCGGTTAAAAATAAAATTCGACCCCTATTTGACCCCTCGGGCGATGCCCATTTTTGACCCACGGGCCACCATATGAACAAATCTGAAACAGCGCTAACTATCGATCATTCATACCAAGTATCGTCGAAATCGGCCTGGCGGTTCGTGAGAAGAAGATTTTTTAAGAATTTGACCTACTTTTCCATGGCGGCCATCTTGGATTGTCGATGACCTCCATTTTAACAAATCTGAAATGGCATCACCCATATATCATCCCTGTGAAGTTTAACCAATATCGGCTCAGCAGTTCGGGAGAAGAAGATGATTGAAAATGTTCACGGACGGACGGACGACGGACACTTTGCCATAACAATAGCTCACATGAGCTTTGCTCAGGTGAGCTAAAAAAGGTAAAGGAATCTTTTTTTACTCAATAAACATGTACTGGCATAGCAGCACATCAGAATCGTCTCATGTTTTGTCAAACCATGTTTTTATTGTCGGAAATATTGATGTTTGTCCACATTTGTTCCATTTCTTAATGAAAACATGTTTTGGCAGCACATGAGAATCGTCTCCTAAGACGATTTGTACATGTCCTATCAGGAACATGTTACAATTTCGCGAAACGAAAATGAAACATATTCTCAACAAAACATGTTTCGTGTTTTCGCGATCTTGCGCATAGGCCAAGATCGCGAAAACGCGAAGCGTGATGGATCGCGAAATCGCGAAACGAAAATTTAACATATTCACAACAAAACATGTTTTGACAGTACTGTGCATATGAGAATCGTCTCCTTTCACGATCTTGTGCATAGGTCGAGATCGCGAAAACGCGAAGAGCGATCGATGGCGAAAACACGAAGTGTGATCGCGAGATCTGAAACGAAAATATAACGTATTCTCAACAAAACATGTTTTGACAGTACTGTGCATATGAGAATTGTCTCCTCAGACGATTTTCAAGTTTTGTCAAAATATGTTTCTGTAGGAATTTTTTGTTGAACCGGTAAGATTTTTTTCCTGTTTTTAATTTCTTGATACAAATATATTTTGGCAGCGCACGAGAATCGTCTCCTAAGACGATTATTGTGTGTTGTCAAAATATATGTTGATAGAAGAAATATTGATGCTTTTATATTCATTTTATTCCCTTATTAAAACAGGTTTGGTAGCTTCGTCTCTATTTCCGCGAAATATGTGTTTGTTGTGTTGGATTGGGATGTGATTCAACCAATCAGTGTCACGGTTTCAAACAGAAAACGTGTTTTAGCAGCACATGAGAATCGTCTCCTTAGACGATTTGTACGTGTCCTGTTAGGGACATGTTAGAATCTCGCGTTTTCGGCATTGGTTGAGATAGCAAAAACTTGATGCGCGGTCACGAGAGCGCAAAACGAAAACGCTACTTATTCTTAACAAAACAGGTTTTGACTGCACTGTGCACATGAGAATCGTCTCACTTCGTCTCCTAAGATGATTATCAAGTTTTGTCAAAACCTGTTTTTGTAGGAAATATAACTAGTTCTTTTCATATTTTTAATTTCATAATAAAACTATTTTGGCAGCACACGAGAATCGTCTACTAAAACGATTGTTATCATCTCCTAAGACGATTAATTCTTATGTGTTGTCAAAATATATGTTGATAGAATAAATATTGATGCTTTTATATTCGTTTTATTCCTTAATTAAAACAGATTTGGTAGCAGATGAGAATCGTCTCTATTTCCGCGAAATGTGTGTTTGTGTGCTTTTAGTATTGGTTGGATTGGATGTGATTCAACAAATCAGTGTTACGATTTCAAACAGAAATTCTAAACACGAATATTTGTGTTGTTGGTATCGGGTTGCATATGGTCGATAGGAAATGCGATCGATTACAACATGAACATCTTGGAAGTAAATGTTAATTGTCACGTAGGCCGTTTACCTTTTTCTGCTGTTACGTCAGCTGTTATTTTAAATATGTATGGTCGCTCGATTTCCGAGTAGAAACAATTATTAAGAACCTTACATGTTGTTTCCTCGTCGTGAAGGAACGTACATTATTCCTCAAAATATTCGGTTCTTTGTAACGTACCTTCGCCTGTCGACGGGACGGATGAAATTAAATCGTAATGTTAAGTTGCATTCCTTCGGTTCTACATTTTACTTTTTCAAAGTACAAAATTGCACTCTTCGCTAACCATATTACCTGTATGCTGGCACGGTGACGCGCCGTGTGTTAACACGGTGGGTCACGGGGGGGAACAAATCTCCAGTAATTCGGCCATAAATGCTCTCTTCGCTGCGGGAGGTTTGGTCTTGAAAATTGTCCCACGGTGGACATTTTGCCTCTCCACCGCGCCGAGTGGGATTTCCACCCAACACGGTGGGAGGAATTTTTACGTCCACTCTCCATCTGATCACGGGGTAGGGTGGGAGATTTTTTCCCAATTTTTTCCAGTCACAGCCAGATACATGTATGTGCGATATGCAATCATGATTGATGATAACTTAAAAGTTAGACAACTGAGACATAATTAATGAGTCTCAATCACAGTAGTATCCCTTTATACTAATGCTATATCAATCGCTTTCCTGGGGAAATATATCATATGCGTTATGTCTAGTCTTGTCTATTTGGGTAAATCGTGCTGCCGCCCCCCTCCCCACCCTGAGTTAAGAGTCTGGTGGTCGAGTTTCTCGCCCTGTGTACACCTCTTCATCAGACAAATAATTGGACGTCCACCAATAATTTCAATAAACATAGTCTGGGTTTAATGAACATAATCAATGACAGCCGACTTGTTTTACTTTTAGAAAAACAAATTCACTTTTAGAAAATTATTCATTTCAGTTTTTACACCATATTCGCAAATGTACTGCAGTATAGGATAATTAATAAGTAAC
The DNA here is from genome assembly GCA_029237695.1 of Conchocele bisecta. NCBI lineage: Eukaryota > Metazoa > Mollusca > Bivalvia > Lucinida > Thyasiridae > Conchocele > Conchocele bisecta. The sequence goes on from CM055267.1 coordinate 8,894,561, forward strand.
ATGACAGGAAAATAGAGTTTTACTCCCGTGTTATACTTCATGGTTCTATACATATTATCTAATCAAACTGGCATTTCATCACTTACAAATAAAATTGAATTGTACGATCCGGAAATCATTCAATACATTTCACTTTAGAAGGCAGCCATGACAGGTGCCCGGATGACGATTGATGACGTCATTAATCGGGAACTCATACGAAAATACAGGAATACTGCGACATTAAATTGCATACGAACAGCCAGTCATTGCTTTTTTTATATTGCAATTGCAGAGACGCCAAGCCACACATGCAACTCAAAAGACATCTAGGAAAACTTTTTTTTTCAGCCGGACTTGATTAGATTTACTTCAAATGCGTTCTTGATTGTTGTTTACCTTAACAGCGAAAACGAGATATCACAGCGCAAACGGCGAAAAGGGCGCGTCAATGATTAAATAAGATAGTGCAACAACATGTAATACATTTCCGACTACACTTTCCAAAAATTTCAATACGCGATTAAATTGGTTCAAATATAGATCTATATAATAATTATAAACACATTAAATGTAAACAAAATATTTAAATGAAGGACATGTTTTTGGTATTTGATGAAATTCCGTCAATTATTGATTTTATTGCGAAAACAAAAACAATTTTCCTATGGGAATTCAGCATGGGGCAAAAAAGGGCTGAGGTGTTCGGTGAAAATGTCGAAAAATGAAAATTACTCTGAATCCTGGATATAACATGGAGCGTGTAGTACGTTTCGATTCGGCTTATATTTAAGGGTGGGAATTGGCTTGAACACCTTCCATACCCGGTTTAGTATGTCACAGGTACCTGTTATTTGGATGGGGTGTACTGAATCAGGTAAGAAACATCTTGTGCTTCAGACCATGCTTTTTTTAATTTCTCAGCAACTGCTGACATGATTTTGAGGCCATAAAGCGCGTAGATACTTCAGAACATTGAATAGCAACACCTAGCAGATTTAGCCATTTACGAGTTATTTCTAGAAAACCTGCATTTTGCTGGAAATAATGAAAGATTGGGTTCACTCGGATTCAAAATATGCCCCGAAATCGGTAGAAAATAGTAGAAATAGCCACCAAAAGAGACATACGAACACTCAGAGGCCCTGATAGATAGTGTTGACTGTTCCAAAATCAACAGCACGGTTTTAAACTTCATTCTATCTATGTTGTCGTGGGAACACGTGCGACACTGATATAAATTGTCCAATACATGTCCAGATGTTATGAGCCCTGGTTATTCGGTGGATTTATAAATAAGTCCTGTTTAACTTGTAAAACCAAGTAAAATCCAGACCGTGACAATCTAGCAGAAACAAAAATAGGCTAAGATCACTGAAGATATTGAACATAAATGTTCAGTCCGTTGTAAACAAGAAACCAGAGCTATGCTCGCTTCTTGAGACAGAACACCCTGCTATTTTCATATGCACAGAGTACTGACTATCACCGGACATTTCAACTTCCGAAATATTTCCATCAACTAGCTCTTGGTTACAATGTATATCGGGAAGACAGAAAGTCAAAAAATCGAATCGGCGGTGTGTTCCTCCTCATCAACAATAGTCTCGTTTGATCTGAATTACCAAAATGCAAAACTGAATGAGAGATTCATTGGGTTAAATTGGAAATTGTAGGTTCACAGCCTCTCCACATTGCACAGCCTATTATATTCCCAGGGAAGATGACTATCCTAGCCTACTAGAGTTGAGGAAATCCCTTGAAATGATCAGCAAGGAGAATGGTGCCCTATGGGTTCTATGGACTTTAATTTCCCCAATATTAGCTGGAGTAATTATGAGCCAGTTGTTAGCAATGACTGCCAATATAAATCTACTTACGATTACTTTATTCATATGTTGTCTGATTTTAGTCTATTAAACACAGATGTTTACTACTCCAACAAGATTTCAAAATACTCTTGATCTCTTCCTAATCTCAAATGATACACTAGAAAAGCAAGTATACACACTCCCCAAACTAAACGATCACGACATTGTTTGTGCTGAGGTACGGCTAACAGTAAAACAAGCACCACAAACACCAAGGTTAGTACACTTGTACACAAAAAATCCGACTAGGAAGGCTTAAAGAGTAAAATGAGGACTTATGAGGAAAGGTTTCTTGGTGAATGTACAGGTAAGTCAGTTGAGACTATGTCGTCTGATTTCGCTCCGACCCTGGATAATTACTTGGACCATTTCATTCCCAAGAAGCTGATCCGTGGTAAGTCTTCATTACCCTGGATAACGCAAGAAATACGACCAAAGTCCGTAAGCGTGACACATTTTACAAGTCTCACACACAAATTGGGTCTGACACAGCCAAAAGTTTTAACCTTGAAGTATAGGCTCATCAAACAGTCATAAGCTGTCTATATAGAAGACCGTCTTGGCATTAGCAAAACAGGCGAGCCTGCTGATGAAAATTGTAAATTCCAAGAAATTATTCTCTTTCTTGAAGAATTCCAGACAGGATCAGCAATGCATAGCCCCACTAGCAAAAGACGGAATGCTGCACTCAGGGATAACAGACACGGCAAGCATATTAAACTGTCAGTTTCAGTCTGGTTTTCCAATAAATCACCATTACGTCTTTCACAACTGTGCCAAGAAGTCCAGGACCTTACTGATTCAACAACTCTGGAATCTTCATCCTCTCCAATACGAAGCAACACTCCTACCATATATACACATTTATACCAATGGAATACATATATAGGCTGCTAAAGAACATGAAACCAGGCAAGGCTGCAGGTCCAGACATTATTCGGCCCATAGTGCTTAAATAGTTATACCAGGAAATTGCTCCTGTCATACATGTGATTTTTCAAAATCATGCTACCCATGGAGTGGTTGGGTTCCAATGTGACCCCTCTTTTTACGAAAGATGACAAGTCGGCAGCTGAGAACTACCGCTCTATCTCGATGATTTGCATTTTTTGTAAGGTAATGGAACACACTCTTACTTCAAACCTAGTCAGACACCTAAACCAGAACAATATTCTGTATGATTTACAACACGGTTTCCGGGAACGGCGTTCATGCGAAAACCAAATTGCAATGCTAGTCAAAGACCTAGCCGGAACTGTCAGGAAAGGTAAACAAACCGACTTAATACTCTTGTATTTTAGTAAGGCCTTTTATAAGGTAAGTCATAACAAGCTTGCTCATAAACTACATCAGTATGGAGTAAGAAAGCACACGCTTAACTGGATCAAAGCCTTCCTGAATCACAGGACACAGAGAGTTGTCACCGAGGGTGGTAAGTCGGAGTCAATTTCAGTAACCTCTGGCGTCCCGCAGGGCTCAGTTCTTGACCCAATTATCTTCCTGGTATACATCAATGACCTCCCAAAAATAATACCTCCCAAGTCTGTCTTTTTGCTGATGACACAGCCCCATACCCCCATTAAATTGTCGGTCCATTCCGTTTGCGTTTTAATATTTTCGAGTACCCATTATCTCTGCAACGGTAAGTTGGATGGACTTCATATACTTCCTTGTCATCATCCATTCCATACCACACACATGCGGCCTGCACATGGGTTACACTAGATGGAAACTATAGCGGTTAGAAACCCATATTGCAGCCCTTCTCTGGACCATCGCCAGTTCATGTACTCGCCTAACGGAATTAAAGTATTGCTCAGTGGCTTTGCCAGTGCACTTGGGGTCCCAGATTGTGAAAACAGATATTATAACTTTGGGCGAACAAGGGATTTATATGTTCTTTCCTTGACTGTCTTCGAGTTCATCCTGGTGTTAGGCTTCAGAAACTCCAGAGTTTGATATGCTTTAGAGTTTAAATGCTTATTCCACTTCAAGTCGTGGCTAACGTTAACCTCAATGTACTTAATACAAGGCACTGAAGCTATTACATGACCATGAAGAGAATAGTGTTGAAGGACAGGAACCATTCTGGTGGTAATGTGAATAACCTTGCACTTCTTGTCAGAATGGAACGACATTTGCCAGTCAAATTCCCATATCTCGAGATTACGGAGGTATTGTTTGTTCCAACCAGATGGACTGTGTATAGTAAAGTACAACAGTTTACCGTCTGCGAAGAGCCGAACAGTACTATGTGTTAATTACTCATATATATCATTTATGTATAAAATAAATAATGTAGGCTCAAACACAGAGCGTTGAGGAACACCAGATTGAACTGGAACGGAGGAGAAGCTTTCCCTTCAAGGACCACACGCTGTGATCTACCACCAACAAATGATCAAATCCAACCCAGTGGTCGGCCGATTAACGTCATAGGATGAGAGTTTGAGGAGGATTCTATTGAGTACTACCTTCTGAAAGTGCATAACTACAACACCGTCCTGTCTGCCACTATGCATGTTGAATGAAGACATTATCGGGAACACATTAAATATGTTTCACTCATAGCTATGCTTCTCTAGCAAACCATGTTGGACGGGGTAATAGTGAATAGTGTTGCATCATGTTGCTGCATAAAAAATCTCCAAGTTTCTCCAAGAGCTTACAACAGATACATGTTAGAGAAGCAGAACGATAGTTTGAAGTTGTAGTTTTGTTGCCTGTCTTGCAAATCGGCGTTACGCTGGCCTATTTCCAAAAATCAGACAGAGACTGCTGCTGAAGTGAGGTATTGAAAAGGAGAGTAAGAATAGGCACAAGTTCAGCCGAGAGACCCATCAGAATAGTAGAATTAATGTTGCCAGGGCCTGATGCCTTGGACTTGTAAAGACTCTGTAAAAGTTCATGTACCTCAGTTTGAGTTACGTCTATTACAGGCATGCCATTTTCGTTTCTAGAAAAGAGATGTGATACATATCTAAAATAAGAATCGAGCTTCATGGGGGTCTCCTGAGAATACTCAGAGTGAAACTAGTCATTAAGCATTGGCTGTTATGGTTGGATCAGTAATATATACTCTATCTCTCTCTCGTTTGAGATCCTCTATGTCTTAATAGTTATTTGTTATTATATATTGTCCCGTAGAACTGGACCCGTCATAGTACTATAATTTAGCCCGGTTGTCCCATTTGTGGCTTAAGTTTTGTATCGTTTTCTACCCCAGACACCACAAGACACAAACGGACTCCATAAAATCAACAAATACATACAAATTACTGCACACTAATATATTACACATAATAATCTGATCCTTTAGAGGATAAGTAGTAAATAGTAAATAAAATAATATTATTCCTTTTACTGTACAACATTATACATTATACCATCCAGGCACCTATAATAGTGCTACGTCAGTTTTCGTGCCCACGTCCAGGGGCGTAGCCAGGAGGCAAACGATGTGCAGGCCCGGGAAACAAATGTCGAGCGAGCGTACATAACGAGGCCGTTAGGGGGGGAGGGGTTCCGGGGGCATTTTTGGGGGCATCCCCTGAATTTTTGTTATGAGGATGCAATTTCCTGCATTCTGCTGCATTTTAAAGACCAATTCGGACTGAATTGAATGCTACTTTTTACAACAACACAAGATAATACATGTACTGTTCTGCTTGGCTATACATGTACATAAGGAATTATATAGGTCCATATAGGCCTAGGACGGGTAGATCTAGGTAGGCCTATTAAATATCTCGGTTTTTCTTATTCTTTTTTTTTTTTTTTTTTTTCGTCAAAACGATGTGCAGGCCCGGGCCTTTTGGCCTAATGGCAGCTACGCGCCTGACGTCATGTCGCGAGATTGACGTGTTTACAACGCGTTATGTTACGTCAGTCACATTTTGGACACTGCCTTTGAAACAATAAACATGAATCAATGTCCTGATTATGATAGCGAACAAATCCAGATTATCACTCAAAATGTTGCTTTAAAACAACCCAAGAAGAACAGCCTTCAATTTGCGCAAATATACTAATATATTTTTTAATATTCATGATTGTGTCTAAATTGTTTAATTTAAAGTAACAAACTCCAATTCCCGCACAGCCACAGTGTTGTTGACACATTTTAACAAGTGAACGCCGATTATTAGTGCATAAAGGGGCCAATGTAATACAAAGAATGAATTTGGAAATAGCTAGTTGCTTAATTATTTAGTACTGATATTTATAAAGGTTTTATATTTTGATTATCAATATTGTTCAGACCATATAATGAACAATGATTTTGGATATGGCTAATGCATACCTACAATTAGACAATGTACGTACAATTTAGTGATTATTTTTCATGTTAGTACTGACAAATTTAAATATTCGTGCTTTTCTTAGACTCTGCATCGTCACACACACAACACATCAATGCCAACGAGAATATCGGGAATTTTACCAATAGTTTTGCCGATTTAATACGGCATATACTCTCGTGGGTAATGTGCAGAATTGTTCACCTTATATTTTATTAATTTAATTAGAAATACAATAAGAAACATCCTTTTTATATTTTCTGTCAAAATAATTTAGGAAATCTCCATTCAGACCCTCACACTCTCATTTCCCGAAAGGGCACGAACACTGTGTACCCTGTCTACAATTACGTCATATTACATGACGTCACTAAAATAGGCAGCGTTCGTGTCAATGTTCCATGAATTAACTCAGTTATCATGTGAACTGATGGAGGGATGGTTGTATAGTCTCTTTGTTCATGATTTATATCTGTTCAGGAAAGTCGATTTTGATATTTGTTTTAGCTTTACTCCTTATAATAGAAACGAAAACCGGTAACTCCTGGGTATACATACACCTGTATTTGCAGTATTTTGTGTGAACATCCCAATACACTTAGTTATAAATGACACCAATATAACATCAACTGTGTGACAATTAATTAAACATAATTAGTTAAATGTGATATAACGAGACATTTTCTAAGGTGGGCTCCAATACATGTGTGCATTTAGACACATTGATATACCTGTATTTCAAAGACTGAGCATGCCTGTAGCCGCCTGCAAACCAGAGACATAATACAGTAGCATAAATTCCTGCTTTAAACTAAATGTGCATATTGTGACTTCTGCTCCTGAATGTGTGGTTTTTGTTCGGTTATCGTCATATGCACACAACTACATATGAACGTTTCATATGCATAATAATCAGGGGCGTCGGAACAGGTCCGGCAGGTCCGGTGACTGCCGGATCAATAATTTTGACATATTTGAAATTCACATACATAAAACAACGGAAGTAAATATTTGTTTATGCTATTTTTCTCGTTTCTCATCAGAAATGTATGTTGTTAACACTGAGTTGAACCGTCTCGGCGAGACTGTTCAACCGAGTGGTAACAACATACACTTTGTGTGGGTAGTGGGTGCACCCACTATATTCGCCGCACCAATTTGATGATGCTTCCGGCGCCCCTGATAATGACATTTAAACGTATTTAAACGATGAAACCCATCAGATGACGAACGGGTGAGCTGACGGAACCTCTGACACAAGTTAGTAGGACCCGTTTAATATTATTCATACATACATACAGTTCATACAGTTGATATAGACCAATATGAGCAATGCCCATATACACATCTGTTTCTTTGGCCCTCCTTATGTGGATGGAAAACATATCTTCCTTTCATGTGTTTTGTGGGTTTGAGCAGTAATATTCCAAGGATTTAGGGTTATATTTCTCTGAATATTTTATTTATTATTTTTGTCCTTGTAACCTCATTTGGATATACATACCATTCTGTATGTTGCAATATGGATCTAGTTGGCGAAATAGCAGGCGGATTAACGGGAAACTCGATTTAAAAAGAAAGTCGGAGATTTGGTTAGCGGACGAGTTGGTTACAGGACTAGCTGATGCGCATTCGGTCCGAATCAGCCACGGCCCGAATTATTATTGTTAAATCTTTCCGGTTTTCGACGAAAGGTTCTTTTTGTTATTTATTCAATAGTTTGACATGGTAAATCAGAGTCAGTGTTATGTACTAACATTTAAAACACGTCCAATTATCTTTGCTTAGTACATATTTGCTGCTCAGTAGTTTATCAACTGTATTATGTTGTACATTACCAGTTATCGATAGCATCCGATTGTCGGACAATAACCAGTCGGCAGTTATATTGTGGAAGTCTGACTTCGCACATGCATTCTATCATCGCCTCATTTTCTGAAGAGCGCAAGCGGAAATTTTCCCGTTTTCCTACATAATTTAATCGTTTTTGAACACTTCAAACTACTAAATTCCAATCGCTAAATCAAATTGAAATGCAGATTCGTGTTAAATTTTAAAATATTCTTATGACTATTTACTATTTTTGTAGTTCTAAATGTAAACTATTCTAGCATGAAAATGATGTATTTTAGAGCAAAATGTATCGAGTGACCACCAAATATTTCAGGTCGCATGACTACAGAATATGTCTCGCCTTCTTCCAGAGTTGATTGTCAGATTGATTGATTGCCATGGGCCGCTACACCCGTTCAACAGCAAGGTCATATACATACGGGAATGTACCTGTACTTGAGGAACACAGTAGAATCAGCACTGAAATTACAATGTAAACATTTATGTAACAAAGGCCGTGTCCTGATCCAGTGGCAGGCACCCTAACTACAGTGGATCGCTAGACCACAGGTGTGAGTTTCATTAAACTTCACTACGGACATATGAATTATTAAGGTTCACCCTGCCATCCTCTGGATTTATTGTACAGATTGAATTTTAACCATTAATAATAAGTACGAACAAAACGGGGACAGTGTGAATTAACAGACACTTGTTTGTAACACAGGTAGATGAACTCGTCTTGGACTTCTAGTTATAATCTCTATATATTTTTCCACTTTGTGATTGATAACAGTCTGACCTAAATATATATTATTGGCAGATGTTTCCAGTGAATATTTAGCCTTCCCTTGAATTGATTTGTGTCTATATGCGATAAATGGGGCTTATGTGTTTTTGTAACCAGTGTGCATCCGCAGTCTGAATAGGAGCTGCACTGTTCGCCATTCCATCAATGAAATGCCCGTCATGCTTCTAACAAACAATACAGTTTGTTATGAGGCTATTTGATCAGGAGCTACACTAGTCACAGATCCCATAAGCCCCATTTCTCCAGTCACAGCCACATTTACTGATTCTACATTGATTACTTCCTCTGGTAGGTCGATCCACCAGTCTATGTTTTTTTATGAGAATGAATCTGTCCGATGACTTTTGATAATCAATGTGTATTCTGCTAAAATAAGTGTGTAAAATACGCCAATACGCACCTTATCTGTAGCCTCTGACTATATGATCTCTGTGGTATGTTGCAGGATGATTGAGGCAGTATGAGTGCTGACGCTGGAAGCCGGAGTGTTTCTGATGAGCGGCAACCGTCTGTTGGTGGACAGCCGAAAAAGACGCCAAATGACTTCATCTTCGGCAAAGTCATTGGAGAGGGGTCTTTCTCCACGGTAAGTTAACACATAGAATGTGGGAAACAAAAATTGTCGTCTGCTGTTGTTTTATATTTTGTCACCTTTCTCAATAAAAACATGGTTTGACAGTGCTTTAGAATCATTTCCATTGGAAATGATTCTAAAGTGTTGTCAAACCATATTTTTGATAAGAAAAAATTGAAAATAAATAGCAGGCGACAAGTAAATGGTTCAGTTATTCGATCAAGGGCTCTAAATATAAATGAAGGAGAAAAACCAACAAAATATTTCTGTGCACTCGAATCTCATAACTTTATAAGTAAAACAATACCAAAACTTGAAACAGAAAATGGAAAAATAATTACAAACCAGTCAGAGATATTAAAAGAAACAGAACTATTTTACACCAAACTGTATAGCAATAAAGACACAGATACTTATAAAGAATTAGATTTGGATATTTTTTTGGAAAATGCGCATGTACCAAAATTAAATGAAGCAGAATCAGAAAAACTAGAAGGATTAATCACAAAAACTGAACTAGCCTTTGCACTAAAAAACATGACGAACAACCGTAGCCCAGGTACAAGCGGATTTGCATGCAAATTTTATAAAATGTTTTGGCATAAACTGGGTGATTTCATTTGTAGGGCAATAAATTATAGCTATCAGAAGGGTGAACTATTTATAACTCAACGCAGGTAAATAACACTAATCCCAAAAGAAAATAAATCTCGAAATTTTCTAAAAAATTATAGACCTATTTCATTATTAAACACAATTTACAAAATGGCATCAGCATCTATCGCTAATAGAATAAAAACAGTATTAGACAAATTAATAAATGGGGACCAAACAGGATTTATTTCAGGAAGATACATGGGGGAAAACACTAGACAGGTATACGACATTATGCAATATATTGAAAAAAATGATATCCCAGGACTTCTTCTTCTTATAGACTTTGAGAAAGCATTTGACTCTATATCGTGGAACTTTATTCATAAAGTACTTCGCTACTTTAAATTCGGACCAAATATTAGGCAATGGATTACATTATTCTACAAAAATGCTCAACTATCAGTTAATCAACATTGTAACCTCTCACCTTTTTTTTCAATACATCGAGGCTGTCGTCAGGGGGACCCACTCTCACCGTACATATTTATCTTATGCGCAGAAATACTTGCAATCAGAATACGCAAAAATCATAAAATTAAAGGAATTAAAATAAATGGAACAGAATATAAACTAACACAGTTTGCAGATGACACTAGTGCCTTCTTGGATGGATCAAGTGAATCACTAAATGAAACACTTAATGAACTGGAAATGTATGCCCATATGTCAGGACTTAAAGTTAATTTTGATAAAACACAAGTTATTTGCATTGGGGCAAAAAAATTTAGCCAAGACTCAATTAAAACAAAATGGAAACTAAAGTGGGGAAGTAACAGATTTAAATTGCTTGGAATTACTTTTGATACAGATTTAGAAAAAATTGTGGACATAAATTTCTCGGAAAAAATGAAGATCATAAAAGAAAAAATCAACAGCTGGAACAAAAGGTACTTAACACCATTAGGCCGAATCACAGTCATAAAGTCTCTTCTTCTCTCATCTTTAAATCACCTGTTTATATCCCTTCCTAACCCCAGTCAAAGATGTATTAAAGATATTAGCAGCATTATGTATAATTTTTTATGGCAAGGTAAATCACGAGTAAAAGGCACTATCACATGCAAAAAATATGAGGATGGCGGATTAAAAATGCCAAATATTGAGGACTATATATCATCTTTAAAAACAACATGGGTAAGAAGAATAGTGTGCAACAAATATAAATTTATAAACATTTTAAATACAGAAATTGATACAGATAATATAAATTGGGAGATATGTACATCGAACAAAAAATAGGAAAAATTTCAAACCTTTTTTGGCGGGATGTTCTAAAAGCTCATCTAAAATTACAAAATAAGCTTAAGCCAATAAACATGGATGCATTTCTTTCTAGCCCATTATTTTTTTAATAAGGACATAAAATGTGGGACAACCTTCTTCAATAAGGCATGGTTTGATAAGGGAATATGTTTTATAAATGACATTATCAAAATTGATGGAACATTTGCCTCTCAAAATCAACTTAAAAACAATTTCAACATAAATATAAACTTCCTTCAATATTATGGCCTTGTCAAAGCAATAAAAGATTGGGGTAAAAGCTTGAAACTTAACAATATCGAAAAATAGTTAGAAATGCCATTTACTCCATACAAACTAAAAATATACATGAAAAACAAAACCGGGACAAAAGACATGTATCTCGCATTAAACTCCAATTCTGAAACTCCAGCTGGTAAAATTAAATGGAACTCCACCTATAATTTTAACAATGAAACATGGAAGAAAATATATTTATGACCGCATATCATAACAAAAGACACAACTCGAAAATGGTTCCAGTACCGAATAAACCACAATATTCTGGCCACAAATGATAACTATTACAATTAACGAAAAATCATTCATCTTTGGGATTTACGAAAAAACAATAAGTATCTTCAAACAATTAATACTATTAGAAACTAAATACTATCTCTATTATTGCCGATGTTCAAAAGTAGTTCAAAGTCTCAGCGTACTGAAGCATCGAATTCAACTAATGTATGAAACATCCAGGAAGGCAGCAATAATGGACAACAAATTTGAAAACTTTACAACAATTTGGGAAGAATTTATCATTTCACAAGCTTAATTTATATAACAAAAATACCAAAATAAGATTTCATCTTCAGTTGAGCTAGTTGCGGGTGCTATAATAAATCTCTGCTTTTGTGCTTATTTTTCTTTCTTCGTTTTAACGCCTTCCCCACCCCCACCCCACCCCCCCACCCCCCATTCCATCTCATATTATAGGTTTGGGAAATAAAGCAATTATAATATGAATCTAGTAGAAGAATATAATGTACACAGAGATATACAGGTTCAAGCAAAGACCATGACCGACGGAACCAGTCGTGTTTTGTTTTTATAACCAGTGTGGTGATCGAAACAGATTGTTTATTGGCTTGTCATATATAATGTTAACAACAACTTTAACAGTGAACCCTTTCAGCCGTAAATAACATTTTCGGTCAAGTCCATTCATCACAAAATACTTTTCAAATAATCGATTATAAAATGTTTTTTTTTTTTTTTTTTTTTAAAAAATATGAAAATTACTTGCAAACAGTGCAGATCCTGATGATACAGTTCATCATGAGCCGGCTTGTCTTAGTCTACACTGTTTAAAAACATCTAAATGGCTGTAATGTTGAAAGGGTTAACACATGGTTTAAGCATGTAGATGCGCAGTAGGATTGAACTTCACTTTTTGAAGAATGGGGCTGGTTCAGTCGGATCATGGGTAATATGAATGATAACATAAAAAAAAAAATTATAATCAATTACATGCATTACATATGCTAAATCAAACTTTGGCTCTTGCAGTGCTGGAGAGTGACATTGTCATCTGCGGGTATATTATAAGTATTACTGTTTTATTTTAATAACATGGGCAAGTTTTTATCGAAAATTCAGGTCTCATTAGTGACGATTCTAATGTACCACTCAACCATGAAGTCTTTAAAAAATACTAGAACAGTGATTTCTACCCAGTACTGCAAGAGTAAAAGAGGGTGAATATCTGTAATTGTATATTTTGTAGTTGTACCTGATTATTGCATGTATATTATGTACGGTTTGTGGGGGATGGCCCCGACCCACCACAAACCTATTACGGGGAAAATAAATATTTAAAAAAAAAAAAAAAAAAAAAAAAAAAAAAAAAAAAAAAAAAAAAAAAAAAATAGCAGGCGACAAAAATTACTTCAGCATTGGAAGGGTTGGGTGGCTAAATTTTCAAGGATTGGAGTCTGTATACAGTCGAACCTGCGCTGAAGACCACCTCCGAATAGCAATCACCTGGCTGTAAAGGCCACACTTTTGTTGTCCCAATGGCACAATTACTATATAAATGACCCTGCGAATAAAGACCACCTGTGAACAAAGGCCATATTTTTTACTTCCCATGGCTGGCCTTTATTCACAGGTTTGACTGTATATGTATTTTGACTGTTGATGCTCTTTCAATTATCTTCTCTGATAATTATCCCCTCGCCGATAGGCAAGATGAGATACAGTGTTAGTCCATGTACGTGCCTGCGTATGTTAGTAACACCTTTCATTGTTCAATAACTTATGAACCGCTTCACCGACTTTGATAATATTTGGCCGCAATGTGTGTCTAGGTATGGTGTTTTGTTTTCTATACGACCCACGTCCGACAGCCGAAGGTCAAGGTCACTGAGGACTTATGTTCACCTTGTTTGTAAGGGAAATGTGATTTATTTTTAGCCAGGTTTTTTGAAAAAAAATCCAGGCTATTGGATTGGCGAAAGCCGGGCGGGCGGGCGGCGTCCACAATCAATGTTAAGTTTTCGTGTTTGAGTCCATTTCTTTGTTACTGTACCACCTAGGACCACCAAGCTTTCACAGCTTCATAATCAAGGGGTGCCCACCACATATCACTATCCAACATGTTACTTCTGGTTAGAGTTTTTTGGTTAAAACTTTTTTGTTATACTATATCTCTGCAATTGCTTCGCCCATTACCTTGAAACTTCACATGGGTGTTTATCATCATCCATATTTTCATTCTAACCCCCAACCGTGCGGCCCCTGTGCCCAATGTCAAGGTCAAATTACTTTTAATTTTTTTGTTAAAGTTTTTTCGTGTACTATATCTCTGCAACTGCTTCACCCAATACCTTGATACTTCACATGGGTGTTTATCATCATTGTCGCACCTGCTTGCGGAAAGCGTGATCCTGTGCCCTATGTCAAGTTCAAATTACTTTGAATTTTTTTGTTAAAGTTTTTTCGTGTACTATATCTCTGCAACTGCTTCACCCAATACCTTGATACTTCACATGGGTGTTTATCATCATTGTCACACCTGCTTGCGGAAAGCGCGATATCGTTAGCATTTTGGCATACGTCCATCCATTCGTCCGTGTGTCCGGTTAAAGTTTTTTGGTTAAAGTTTTTCCATCTACTATATCTATTTTTTTAGTGTCCATGCCTCGCCCCAAGGCGCGACATGCAGGCCACGGCCATCTAGTCTACAAAAAGTGGGTATAATTATGTTATCCAAGTGTCTATGCTTGGAAAAAACCTGGCCTTCGTGGCTTTGCCTCGTTTCTTGTTTTTAACTTGACCCATTTTTTCCGCGCAATCGACTTAGCCATTTTCAATGTTAAGTTTTCGCGTTTTCAATGTTAAGTTTTCGTGTTTAAGTCCATTTCTTTGGTACTGTACCACCTAGGACCACCAAACTTTCACAGCTTCATAATCAAGGGGTGCCCACCACATATCACTATCCAACATGTTACTTTTTTTTGAACTTGACCCATTTTCTCCGCGCACTCGACTTAGCCATTTTCAATGTTAACTTTTCGCGTTTACAATGTTAAGTTTTCGTGTTTAAGTCCATTTCTTTGGTACTGTACACCTAGGACCACCGAACTTTCACAGCTTCATAACCAAGGGGTGCCTACCACATACAACTACCCAACATGTGACCATTTTTTTACCTTCACCTATTATTTCTACGTAATTGACTTAGCCATTTTCAACGTTAACTTTTTAACGTACGTCTGGTTAGAATTTTTTGGTTAAAACATTTTTGTTATACTATATCTCTGCAACTGCTTCGCCCATTACCTTGAAACTTCACATGGGTGTTTATCATCCATATTTTCATTCTAACCCCCAACCGTGCGGCCCCTGTGCGCAATGTCAAATTACTTTGAATTTATTTGTTAAAGTTTTTTCGTGTACTATATCTCTGCAACTGCTTCACCCATTACCTTGATATTTCACATGGGTGTTTATCATCATTGTCGCACCCGCTTGCGGAAAGCGCGATATCGTCGGCATTTTGGCATATGTCCGTCCGTCTACGTCCGTGTGTCCGGTTAAAGTTTTTTCGTTAAAGTTTTTCCATCTACTATATCTATTTTTTTAGTGTCCATGCCTCGCCCCAAGGCGCGACATGCAGGCCACGGCCATCTAGTCTACAAAAAGTGGGTATAATTATGTTATCCAAGTGTCCATGCTTGGAAAAAACCTGGCCTTCGTGGCTTTGCCTCGTCTCTTGTATTTTTTATTATCAAGGCTGCCGGGGAGGGGATTAGCCTCATAATAGTGATGCCCTCGTTCATCCCTTGCATAAATAATTTCACATGTGCATTCCTCTGGTGGTCTATTATGCTGTGAAATGTCTACCCCCATTTGTCAAAAGTTTTCAGACATAGTTCGTTCATGTGTACATGTAGATTCAGGGTGTGGGATTTTTTTAAATCTTCCTAACAATTGGACGGATTTTGGTGATATGTATCGCACCAAATACAATGGCATACCGTATGTGTTTTATGGGTCAATGCTCCAGATAAGGAATTAGTATATGAGTATTGTAACTCCATCATTTCTGAAGCAATTGGGTATTTCAAAAGTTTAATTGTGTAAAATAGAATCACACTACTGTTTACACATCAGCAGACCGCACTTATTGAATAGTTGGCTTCTAAATGAAAACACATCTTGGTATTTCATTAGAATTGTCTCCTTGGAGACAATTCTAATGAAATACCAAGATGTGTTTTCATGAAAAAAAATAAGAAAATATGCTATATTTGTGGTCTGTTTATTGTTTTCTGTATCATGATAAAGATACCACAATTTTTTCATTGCTTTTGATACTCACTACTTCGGATTTCAATTGGGTTTTTGGCAATTTTAATTGAGTATTTACGCAAATACGCAGCTTATCTGGAGCTCTGATGGGTGCTCTGAAAGTTATTTACAATAGTTTATAACTTTCACAAAGAATCAAGTATTATGATATTGACATTTACTGTAACCGATTCTTCGTCAAAACAACAGAATTATGAGATTAAAGCCGCCTATGTTTCTGTGTATTGTCGATATCTAATACAGAAATTTCCATAATGGCGACTACGATAGTCCAGAGCTCCAGTTAAGGTGCGTAATTTGGGCAACTTGGGGTGAAATTTTGTTATTTCTTCATCAAAAATGACAAGTTGGGAGTCCTTTATAATCGTCTCATTGAGACGATTCTAAAGCACTCCCAGCTTGCCATTTTTGATGGAGAAATAAGAAATTTACCTCCAAATTACGCACCTTAACTGGAGCTCTGTTGTCCTTCCTACATGTAACTTGTACACAATGATCAGTTACAAGTTGGCGGCCTGTATAGATGTTGGTGTATATTTCAGGTGTATCTGGCCAAGGAGATCAGCACCGGCACAGAGATGGCAGGTAAGGAAGGCCACAGGTGGCTGGCTTGGTGATAGGACGGTATAATATATGGTTTTTAGCATTTACACAATATAAGCAAACAATAAATTTTGTTCTCATAAATCAGTGATATAACGTCAAATAACAATATGGAAGACAGCAGATCATCGCTCAAAACAAATGGAAAGTGAACAAAAATTAATGTCGGTATTTCTTCGCAGTATCATGTTTTTATCATTTACAAGTTTGAATGAAAGCAAACTTTCAATGGTTCAGGGGCCCGTTTCACTAAACTTTCGTACGACTAAAACGTTCGTAAATGCAAAATTTTACAAGTTTGAATGAAAGCAAACTTTCAATTGTTCAGGGGCCCATTTCACTAAACTTCGTACGACTAAAATGTTCGTAAATGCAAAATTTAATATACATGTATATATATCTCATAATCTGGGGGCCGTTTCACTAAACTTCGTAGGACTAAAATGTTCTTAAGTGCAACTAATCTGTAAATTTCACATTAACAATGTTTTCTTGTAAACAATTATTGGATTTACATTTATTGAGCATATTCAGCCTATGCTCAATAAATGTAAACCCATCAATTGAAATTTCCAGACGATCCTAATTTGCGCTTACGAACATTTTAGTCATACAAAGTTTAGTGATATGCCCACATGTGGCTATTCACAGCCAGTGATAATGCTCAGAATAGCTCAGAATAGCGTACATATAATTTGGAGTTTGACTTATATTGCAGTGAAAGTGCTGGACAAGAAGCACATAATCCGTGAGCGCAAGAGCCAGTATGTGATGCGGGAGAAGGAGATCCTGATGAAGATCAACCACCCGTCCTTCATCCGGCTCTACTACACCTTTCAGGACGCCGACCGCCTCTGTATCCTACACGCGTACACACACACACGCACACCTACGCATACACATATCACATGCACATGCACACCCTTACACACACACACATACATGTCCACATGGTGGGCATAGAGCATGAATTAATACACAAATGTAGTTTCAAATATAAATTGTATATGTTAACATCCCTACAACAGCCACCTCTCTACAACATCCAGTTGTGTATCTTCCCATATGTGGCTGTTGTAGATGTCACACTGTGTCTCAAAAGTCAAAATACACTACCAACATCATGCAAGTTATGATTCTTATGACCAGTCGATCTGAAAATTCAAAGATCAGGGTTCCAGATAAGGAATTTGTAATTGAGTCTCAGGGCTCCAGATAAGGAATTAGTAATTGAGTATTGTCACTCCATCATTTCTGAAGCAATTGGGTATTTCAAAATTTTAATTGTGTAAAATAAAATCACACTACTGTTTACACATCAACAGACAGCAATAATTGAATAGTTTGCTTTGAAATGAAAATATGTCTTGGCATTTCATTAGAATTGTCTCCTTGGAGACAATTCTAATGAAATACCAAGATGTGTTTTCATGGAAAATAAGAAAAATATGCTATATTTGTGGTCTGTTTATTGTTTTCTGCAGCATGATAAAGGTACCATAAAATTTGTATTGCTTTTTGATACTCACTACTTACGATTTCAATTGGGTTTTTAGCAATTATAATTGGGTATTTAAGCAAATACGCAGCTAATCTGGAGCTCTGGAGTATTGTCACTATCATTTCTGAAGCAATTGGGTATTTCAAAATTTTAATTGGGTAAACTAAAATCACACTACTGTTTACACATCAACAGACAGCAATTATTGAATAGTTTGCTTCGAAATGAAATCATGCCTTGGAATACCAAGAAATACCAAGATTTGTTTTCATGGAAAATAAGAAAAATATACTATATTTGTGGTCTGTTTATTGTTTTCTGCAGCATGATAACGGTACCACAAATTTTTTATTGCGTTTTGATACTCGCTACTTCTGATTTCAATTGTGTTTTTGGCAATTTTAATTGGGTATTTAAGCAAATACGCAGCTTATCTGGAATCCTGAAGATATTTTTTAATTTATATGTACATTTTATGCCCAGTACCTATGTGTGGTCATGTCTAATCAATTAGCTATTCAATTGGAAATATATAATTGCTATATTTGAAAGATGCGATTTCATGGCAATTTGTAATTCATGGTTGTTTTTTTTCGTTGCAAGATTTTGTCCTGTGCATAAATCCACCACCTTAACTGTTTAACAGACTTTGTATTAAATTATGCGAGGCGAGGGGAGCTTCTAGATTACCTGCGTAAACTGTCATCATTTGATGAAGATTGTTCTCGATTCTATGCAGCAGAGATTGTGAATGCTCTGGAATACCTGCATGGTGTGGGAATTATTCACAGGTCTGTAAGCCGCTCGGTTACATGTATCTTCCTTCCATGAAAGTGTTTAATAACCTCATAAATTTAGAATATCTTTTGCAGATTAGGTCAATCGGTCCGATTGACCTAATCTGCAAAAATATCTAAATTCTAAACCAGGGGCTCGTTTTACTAAACTTCGTACGACTAAAATGTTCGTCAGTGCAAATTTAGGATCGTCTGGAAATTTCAATTGATGGATTTACATTTATTGATCATAGGCTGCATATGCAGCCTATGCTCAATAAATGTAAATCCAATAATTGTTTACAAGAAAACATTGTTAATGTGAGATTCACAGAATAGTTTGCACTTAAGAACATTTTTGTCCTACGAAGTTTAGTGAAACAGCCCCCAGATTATGAGATATATATACATGTATATTAAAATGTGCTTGTAAGTGTGACAGACATGTGGTTCGAAGACTTCTACATAATTAGTGTAATTACATTGTATCTGAAATTACAGATTTTACACCATATGAGTGCTATGTCTAGTGCAGCATGTATAGACACAAACACAGGCCATAGTGATTAGTGTCTGTTTCACGAAACCTGCCCAAATATTACGGCCATATAAACAATGCAAAAACAATATTTTTTTTGATAATATTAAATTTTATCAAAATTTAACAATGAACCTTGTTTTTATTTTGTAAAATTTGGTCAAATATTGATTTCATTACGAAAAATTTATTTGTCTATGGGAATTAACATGGGGTAAACGGAGGTGGAGGGCCTGGAGGAGGAGAAAAAAAGAAGACAAATTTTGGAAATTGACTCCGAAACCTGGCTTCATAGCTTGGAAATGATCTAACTAAGAAAACGAAAGTTAAATTTTGAAAATTTAACATTATCGGGGAAAAAAATAATTTTTGCATTGTTTATATAGCCGTAAAATTTGGGCAGGTTTCGTGAAACTGACAGTAGTGACAACTATCCATGGTGAAATCTCTCGGTAGTTCATTAATCATTTTATATTTTTAGGGGTGAAAAGGTTAATTATCACCATGTATGAGCCTTGAGAATGACTAGAGAGAACTGGGGCCCGTTTCACTAAACTTTGTATGACTAAAATGTTCGTAAGTGCAAAATTAAGTGTAAATTTCACATTAACAATGTTTTCTTGTATAAAACAATTATTGGATTTACATTTATTGAGCATAGGCTGCATATGCAGCCTATGCTCAATAAATGTAAATCCATCAATTGAAATTTCCAGACGATCCTAAATTTGCACTTACGGACATTACAAAGTTTAGTGAAACGGCCTCCTGGTTGCCAGTGTTTCTTATTGCTGTTTTCTTCCTTTACCAGAGACATGAAGCCAGAAAACATTCTCTTCAATGACGAAATGCACATACAGATTACAGACTTCGGTTCTGCTAAACTCATCAAGAAAACTACAGACGATGCAAGTTCTGGAGGTTTGTGTATGCAATATAACACGAGGTTATACAATGGCTCAGTGATTCAATTGCAGATACAGTGAAAACTGATTAATCTGGCACCTGGGTATACCGACACACTGCTTATTCCGATACAGTCAAAAAGTCCCGGCAAACATGGATTTGTTTCCATGTAAAATAGTTAACATACAGTGAATACCCTTATCAAATTGTGCAAGTCTACTGGATGATACGAGTCTGCATTGGACGTCGTGGTAGTGGTGAACAGTGGATTCTCAGATCAGATTGAGTGGGTGGTGGTCGGGCAAATGAGACGGCGTAAATTAACGGTATGGGTTGAATTGAAATTGACACCTATCATCACCTCTAATCCAGTCCCCGACATAAAGACCCGTATACATTGAAATGTACCCGATTTTTCTCAATGGATTCCAGTAAAAGGTCCATTGTCACACATAATTGACCAGGGTAGACATTGGAACAATGGGACATTACTCTGCTGGAGACCATTTTCAAAATGGCCGCCATCGGCCATTTTGTTGTTGTTCGTTTCGGATCAAACTGGCAATAATCATGTGTAATATATCGTTTTGTACTAATTTCAGGTCGATGAATTCGTTTTTACCATCATTTTTTCATTTCCACTGACGAGAGACATCAAAAATCAAAATGGCGCCCAAAAACCATATTTTATTGACAAAAAAATCATGACCGATTAATTTCGAATACTATTAAATTGCTATTACATTTTATACCAGATGCACAAATGTTGATAAAAATGTACATGTACGTTTTATATGGATTACTTGTTGTAATACATTGACTTCTTATTCAACATTAATCAATATTGAGACGCGCCGCGACATAACGTACCTTCAGGTAGTTGTAATTATCGCCGTAGATGGTTTCGAAAAGTTAACATAATTTCTGCAAATGACGTCAGAATTTGACACAAATTTCAGTCCAAATGCGGAATTCAATTCCGCATCGCGGAATTCAATTCCGCATCTGCTCTTAAATTTGCGTCAAATTCGTACATTATTCACGATCATTACGTTCAATTTCCTTACAATTTACGGCGAAAAATCCAAATACCCGAAGGTACGTTATGTCGCGGCGCGTCTCAATTATGTGTGGCAATGGACCTTTTAGAAATCCATTGAGAAATTTCGGGTACATCTCAATGTATACGGGTGTTTATGTCGGGGACTAGATTAACTCGTCCTCCTGGAAACTACGGTCTCCATCAGTTACTTCGGCCATAATGCGGATTATCAGGAGAAAATCGCAGAAAATTGCTGATAATCAAGAGAAAATCGCAAGATTGAAAATCGCAGAAAATTGTAGAACAATATCTTTATCGATTGAGCAAGCACAGAATCAAATAGATTCTAAAAATAGATTCTGCGTGTCAGGACATTACAATATGTGTAATTGGCGTTATACCATTTAACAACGCTACCATTTTAAAAGTACCAGCAGGCGTTAAAATGCCAGCGATGTTTATTGTGGAGTTTCTTCTTCCTGAAAGTTGAACTGAATGCTACTAGTTGTAAAAATACATTGTGTTTATATACTACTAATTAGTTCTTCAATATGAGTGACATAACTCCAGTACCATCAACATCATTAACCTCAGCCGGTGCTGTCCCCGATGGTGTTAAACTTACACATAATGAATATTGTGATGTTGACTTGAAACAATGCATCATTTGTCAAAAGCATGACAGAAAGAGTCGCGTATCATCAACTCCCAATGGTCGCGAGAAAATAAAACATGCTGGGACAGTTAGACAAGATGTTGTTGCTAAACGCCTTCGAACCATAGACAATCAAAGCTATGTTTACCATGTTGACACATGCTATAAGGTGTATACAATGAAGAAAACCATTGAAGCTATTTCCAGAAGGCAACTACAGAAGGCATGCAAGAAGTGGTAGAGATGGAGGTAGACCAGGGTGATGAATGTAGACCGCCAATGTCTCTACGCAGTGAAACACACGTCAGATCCAAGCCTAGTTCAAATATACATTCAAATTACATCCCCTGTGTCATATGTGGCAACCTTTCTTTGACAATTAAAGGACAAAAAAGCAGGGAAAAGTTCCGCATCTGCGAGAGGGAACGAGCAAAATTATTTTTACTTGCAACACATCACAACTGTGATGACGTATTTGACAGGGTTTCAGATGTGAATTCCGTAGAGGCTGTGTTTGCGGCTGATCTATACTGTCACAAACAATGCATCAATAAATACATTCTCAACTACCAGCGCAGCTCGGAAGAAGCCAGCGAAGGTAGCCATATTGTCGCTCCAAAACATGCTCTCTTTCAAGAAGCAGTGAAGCAGATAGATCCTCTCCTGGAGAAAGATTATGGTTTCACTGTAAGTGAAATTGCATCCTTCATGGTATCTCTAAACACTGGTGACGATGATTTGAATATCCGGAACAGAGATGTGAAACAACTCTTGATTGATCACTATGGTGACAGGATCCAGTTTGTCAAGAACCCCAGGCGAAATGCATCAGAGATGGTATATTCGTCCCATGTTCGCCAAGAGGATCTTATTGTCAAAATCAGAATCTAGACATCATGAGACAATCTGGTACGTTGCTGCAAGGACTCATCCAAAAGGTTAATTTTGGATTGGGCGACAGGTTCTGTGATTCTGAAGAAATCAAGGAGTCATGGGAGAAGACTCAGATGCCAGATGGACTATTGACATTTTTTCTCATCTCTCTTCAATATTCCCAAAGCTCGCATGACAAGAATTCAAGCCCTCATGCATGATTATGATGAGGAAGAATGCCCGAATGATAGTGATGAGGAGGATAATGATGATGAGGCAGACAAGTCAGTCAAAACACTTCACACTCAGTTGCACTGTCTGTTTCAAATAATAACATACCACATACACAAGGGCCGACAAAAGACCCCAATGCATGCCATGGTTGGGCAAAGTGTGTACGGCAAGACAAGGAGTCGAGCTCTCATCACAACACTGAATCGCATTGGGGTTTCCACCAGTTATAATGAAGTCGAAGAGCTCGAAGCCTCCTTTCCTCATATGCGGTTCTCAAATCAGAAGCTGACGGTACCCCAATTCCCAGTCATTTTAATAGCAGTGATTTTTGCATCGGGGCCATGGACAACAGCGACTACTCGGACGAGTCATCCCTTTCAGGCACACATAGCAAGCACTATACTGCTATGGTATTGTTCCAGGAGAAAGTCAGTGCACCAGCTGCTAAGCCCAATGTATCTTCAACAGGCTTAACAAAATCGTCTATCCCCACTGGTCAGAAGTTACCTTGTCAGATTGTACCACATCATGCAAAAAGTGTTGTTCGACCATCACTTTCACCAGATTTTGTCCTTCGAGAAAATAGCAACTTGGGTTTGTGTGATCCTGATCAAGCCGCGAAAGACTCTGATAAAACTGAGTTTGTCATTACACTTGTGCGCTCTGAACTTCCAAATTTAACGGCAAGTCTGCCAGGTGATCTTCCGACTTGGGTAGCATTCATGCGCTTGTTTCTGAAGCAAATGTTCCTCTGATGAGAGTTGGATTCCTACCAATGATTCCAAAACCTATAACAGACTATGCTACTGTCCGCAAAGCTCTTACAAACTTCCAAAGTGTACGTCAACAGTTGAACCAGTCTATTCTACCAGTATTCAGTGATGAGGGGGTGTTTCAGGTAGTAACAGAAGTGGTTCTGACAGAACCTGACACCTTTGCTGACATATACCCAATGATGGGGATGTTCCATTACTGCAAAGTACTCTTGCACTGCGCTGGACGTTTATTGACAGGTACGGGCTTCGATGATGGATTGATTGAGGCTGAAGTCTTTGGAAAGAAAGTACTGCAATCAGTCCTAGCTGGTTCTCACTATGTGCGAGCATTCAAAGGTATGCTAATTGTGGGTGAAGTGCTCAATCTCTGAAATGGAGAGCTTTCTGGGAAATGAATTCGGATGATTCACACACTCCTTTCGTGCACTCTGTTGGTGATATGAAGGATAGTCTCAGTGATCACAATATCCCCCCAGATCTGGTTGACAAGTTTCAATCTGTGGTGTCTAGCTCTGATAACTTGCGTGTGAAGCTTGAGGCATTCACAGCTGAGTGTGAAGCGAAGTCAGAGCTCTGCAAATACTTGGGCTTATTCGAGAACATTCTGTCTGTGATCAAGAAGATGATCACTGCTGACAGAGAAGGGAACTGGCCACTCCATATTGCCACTGTGAGAGAATCGATGAAAATGTTCACAGTGTTTGATTGTATCAACTACCTTAGGTATGCATCATGGTACCTTGAGAGGATTGAAGTTATGGAAGTTGAGCAACCCATGCTGTTTCGCGCTTCATGATGGGTCAGTTTGTGATCCAAGACAGAGAGGGGGGTAAATTCAGTGCCGTCTCACCTGACATGAAACTCGAGCAGACCATCAACAGATCTGAGAAAGGTCCGGGTGGACATGTGATTGTGGGCAGCTCGGGTGATGCTTCAATAGTGGCCGAGTTTCGAACTCCTGTTTCACGAGATCACAGGAATCACCAACCTCTTCAACCATCTGACCAATGCTGGGTTGATGGCACACCTTGATGCAACAGTTATACATCATGAGCTCCGTGGCCGAAAGGCAATTGTCTTTGATGAAAACGTATCGCGATTACTGGATTTCATCTCACAGCGTCAGAATCCATTCGCAGTGACCACAATAAATGTTTCATTACATAACATCGTGACGCACCAGCTGGTTGCTACAGAAGTGAAAGGCTAGGTCTGCTCAGAGCATTTGAAATTGGTGAGCAAATCTACCAGGGATACCGGAATGAGCGATTTGTTCTGAAGACAGTCAAGCTGTCTGGCACTATTTCTAAGGTTAAGCTTCCACGTTTTGACACACAGCCAGCCGCCGGACAGTACCCCGACAGTAAACCCAAGAAACCAGTCGTCACTACTAAACAACTTGCTGCTAGTGTACGTACTGTTGAGATAGCTAAGCAACAAGGTTACACAGTTGAGCAAGTCGTGAGTCACGACCTTTTCGACACCAGCCCACTGTTTGATGGAGATGCCACATTTCCTCGCTGTACCAAGCCAGAAAAGTCAAAACTTGTAGCTGAACTTGAAAAGCACTTACTTCCAACAGATTCTGTGTTCAACCCTTCACATATGAAAACTGATGTTGTTCTTGACTTCATGTCTAAAATTAGACAATATCCAAACCTGTCGATCTTTCAACATTTCGGCCAAGCCATTGAAACTGTCCTCAACTATGCAAGGACCATCTGTCATTCTGAATGTACCCACCTTGTCTTCGACTCTTACTGCGAGCTGTCAGTCAAGGAAGGAGAGAGAGGGCGACGGGCAGAAGAAGCCGGTGGCACGATAGATGTAGTAGCCATGACAGAGTCAGTCCCTATACCACAGCAAATGGGGAAGTTCTGGGCTAGTTCCAAAAACAAAGAAAGCCTTCAAATTCTCACAAGAAACATAGCACTAAAGGGACCACAGTAACATTGTTGTCAGTGGAATGGTAGTGGACAATGAAGTCATGAACGCACAGTTTCAAGCGGAACCTGGATCAGCTGTTGATGTGCCCACGTGTTCTAGCTGCCAAGAGGAAGCAGACTGCAGGCTGATTTCACACATAGCATGGAGCGTAGAGAGAGGATGTGATAGAGTTGTAGTCATATCCAATGACACAGATAGTATTGCGCTCATCCTGCGATACATGACAGTCTTCAAAACCAAAGGTCTCAAAGAGCTGTGGATTGAATATGGAACAGGAGAGCACAGACGAAAGATACCACTACACACACTCCATACCAGGCTAGGAGCAGATACCTGTAGTATCCTCATCAAAGCTCATGTTCTCTCTGGTGACGACGCCGTCAGTAAAGTTGGCACAAAACATGCCGCTCTTGTGTGCCAGCCCATGTCCCTGACCAACTTTGCAGAAACCAATTCACTGACTGAGGCTGACATCCGTGTTGTTGAACAATACCTCGTTCGACTTTGGGCAGGTGCTCGCTCAAGCACAACAGTTGACACATTCGATACACTGCGATATGATTGCTATCTGAAAGGTAAATCTCTAAATGAGTTACCTCCAACTTCCTCAGCCATATGTGGTCATGTACGGAGATGTTTCTTTGTGATACGGAATGCCATCACACTCCTGCAACCAAACCATGACAGTCTGGACCCCAAAGATTTCGGTTGGACCAACGAGAGCGGTGTTCTCGTCCCCGAACGATTTCTCTATCCCCTCCCACCTAACATTCTCGTGCTATGCCAATGCACTGGTAAATGTGACAGGAGGTGTAAGTGCAGATCCAATGACTCAAACTGTGTTCACTTTTGTCACAAAGGAAATGAACAATGTGTAAACAAGCACTGACTGTTGCGAGATTGTTGTTTCGTATCTAGTTTAACATCAGAAATGTCCTGCTTCTTGAAAGGGAGCATGTTTTGGAGCAACAATATGACTATCTTCGCTGGCTTCTTCCAAGAAAATAAATGAGAAAATAATGAAAATAACATCGGAAATGTCATTACATCTTGTAATAATGCAATGTTAAACACATTTTTTACAGAGTTCTAGTCTCTCTAAACACATGCATATACATACTGGAGAACAGCCGTTTACTTGTGAAGTATGTGATAATGAAGCACTGTGTTCAATACACCATCTGTTTTCTACTTCATTTAATCATTTAAGACATCAACCAGACAATTGAACACATTCTATACCTATCTTTACACTCAGTCCAAAATAACCGTTTTTCACTATAGCTGTTGGCAACCATTTTGTTTTTAGAGCTATCTCATCACTGGAAATGAGAAAATAATGGTAAAAATGACTTCCTCGACCTGAAATTAGTACAAAACGATATATTGACACATGATTTTATGGCTCAGTGATTCAATTGCAGATACAGTGAAAACTGATTTAATCTGGCACCGCTGGGGGTAAATACCGCCACCACTGCTTATTCCGTCACAGTCAAAAAGTCCCGGCAAAATCCGAATGATTGTTTCCATGTAAAATAATAGTTAAACCTACAGTGGAATTACCCTTATTCAAATTTGTGCAAAGTCTACTGGATGATACGAGTCTGCATTAGGACGTCGTGGTTAGTTGGTGAAAACAGTGGATTCTCAGATCAGATTGAGGGGTGGGTGGTGGCTCGGGGCAAAAATGAGGACGGCGTAAATTAATTAACGGTTATGGGTTGAAATTGAAATTGAACCACCTATCATCACCTCTGCCTGACAGCTATTTGTGAGAAGTCAATAATTACTCTGGACAGTAATTGACACTGTTGGTGTAATTTCCTTTGAAATTTGCCGCAAAGTGAAACTGGGTACCAGATTAATGATTAATGATTGACTGCTGTGCCTCGGAATTTGTACCCAGATTAATGATTAATGATTGACTGCTGTGCCTCGGAATTTATCGATGTGCAATTGTAAACAAACCAAATGTTGATTTATGGAATTTTACAAATGTATCGAACTGAAGCATGATGTATGTAATCAGTTGTTAATAACTCATTGTGACCCGATCATACTTGCATGGGAAAACAACCTTACTACATTTGCATTCAGTGTAGACCCAGATCAGTGTAGACCCAGATCAGTGTGGACATCAGTCGGCAGGCATATGAGACATTCTCATCCATCTACAGAGATGCTTTATGTTTGTAATATTGTCGACAACATTGACGATACATTGATTCAGGGAGTGCATTATTTCTTACAAAGCTGAATTACATTTTGTCGGCTGCAGTTTATTTTTCATACGCCCGTTTGAACAAACGGGACGCATCGTGTATTCGCCTTGTACGGGTGGGCTCGGCGGGTGGGCAGAGTTTGTCCACTCAATAACTAGAGTTCTACTTGACGGATCGTAACTAATTTTAGTATGCATGTTTATCACGGCAAGACAAAGAAGCCTATTTCCGATGACTTATCTCCCCTTAGCGGCCATTTTGCACACTGTATTCTTGTCCGCGCAATAAATCAAGTTCTACTTGACCGATTGTAACCAAATTCGGTATACATATTTATCACGTCAAGATGAAGAACCCTATTGGTTTTTACAGAACCTAGCCAATTCGACACACTAGTTATCCAAGACATCTGTCTTGTTCCAAAGCATGTCAGATTAACCAAGTTTCACTGTATATAGTTTGTTCCATACATCTGCCACCCTGTCCATCCAGCACTTGTATGTTATAAAGCTTTTCCACCATACAATTTCAATATACCTTGAAGGACCACTTTAATATATGAACATTTGATTCATGTGAACATATGGGTATTTGTTTAGTGACAGGCCACATGTCTCATTCTTAATTTAATATACATGTAGATGGAATATGCTTGCAAATATAGTTAATAGGAATGAATGGCCTTTTTGTTGAATTTATCGGGGTATAAACTTGGAAAAGTTGCGGGTGTCGTGCCAGGGTGACACCGGGCTAGATTACTGAAGGGATGGAACACCAAGCACGTTGTGGACAGAGACAACAAGGTATATTTTTACAATGATGATGTATTTACATAAATGAAACGTCCCCTAGTAGCCACCGCCACAGGCCCTTGCACAACCAAGGCACCTCCACTATTCTGGAACAGGTAGGTATAGTTCAAAAGTATACGTCATCATGATCAGGATCAAGATCCAATGTTAGAGTTCAGCTAATTAACTTCGGCTTCCGCCATGATGGGAGTGATGTTCTAATGACGTCGTAAAGTTACTTGTAACTATATGATACAGAGCCTACTTGGGTGGATGGGGCCAATAGCACATCGGTGAACGTCCTTAGCGATTCATCACGTCCTTGACCGGAATGATTCCCCACTCGAATACGCCCTTGGTCCACGCGGAGCAGAGTCCCCGCTGGTACACGGTGTCGTGGACTCCAGAGTAAATATATATGTGTTGCATACTGATTCTACGCATACAAAAAGTATGGACGTGCCGTTGCTCATTGCTGACTGGCTGGCTGCCTGGCTGGTGTACTGGCTGGGACTACAAAACACCAACGGTGTTGTTACCAGCATGTAACATGTTATAGTCTCAATAATAGTCACAGTAGTGCACATGAAATTAATATCATGATTGCATGGCAATACTAAACATCTTCATATATTACAATGATGAAACATGATAAGTTGCAATGTATACAAAGATATTTTCACTAATTGGAAGAAGGGGGCTGATGGAATTCATAAGTCAGAAAATGCGATATAACACATTAATGAACAGCCACTATATCTAGTGTACCCAACGATATATCTCTTCACAGCCGTACATGTGAATACAGACGTCATTCATAGTTATTTACCATTAGTAAACAAACATTTGATTGCGACAGGCCTTATCCGGATCAGACTGCCCGTGTCCAATTGCGCTAACTTAATAAAGAGCAACTGTGCCAAGTATTTTCCTGTGCAGACTCACATTATTACATTACTAATAATAAACACTGTATACTCTAATAATAAACACTGTATACTCTAATAATAAACACTGTATACTCTAATCAGACTCTAGGATTCCACAGGCTGACCCACAGCATCAGTGATTGAAATACATTATACTTCACATCATGTCCTTATTGCAGCTTACTGATGTATAAATCAGTGCATTTAGAGCAGAACTGTCTGATCTGGTCTATCCTGGTCGCAATAGCATTTACAATATTTACAATACACTGTGAACGCATATGACTTAATAAAATGAATGTACAGACGACTGCGTTAGGAGTTTACATGTGTCCCCCATAGAGTAATGAAAGTCGTCCAGAAAATTCACGTTACAATTGTGACATGTTTAAAATTGGCAATATTCTCATGTATTGTACAGGGCTCAGAACTGATATTGGACTGAATTGTAATATAAAATGCATAGCTAATGTTAGTGAACATTTCAATCGAGTTCGCCCTTCGTTTTACAAATACAATAAATTGCTAATGCAATTAGTCAGAGTGACATGCAACAAAAACACATGAGAATAATATGCCATTACAATACTCACGGAATGCTCCCACATGCCAGTCCTGTAATCGTTATCATTTACATGTAAACATGACGAATTAATGAATCAATACGATCTGATTAAGGGAGATAATCTACATCAGCGGATACATGCCATACGCCTTTTATTGACCAAGCGTTTGGTCAAAACGGGTCCAAATAACTCGGGTAAATGAAATAGTGCAGTATTATCGAGGATACAATAACACTGCGTAAGATTCAGACTTAAATGGCAGCATTAGAAAGTAACTAAAACATATGTACTCACCAATTCCCAGTGAAAGCAGCTATCCTATGTCTCACAAGAATGTAATTGGGTGTCTGACTGATAGTATATGGTGCTAAATCAAATATATACTCCCACCCTAGTGCACGACTATCCTCATGTAGTTTGACTGTCAATGTAAAACTTATGTGCCATCATTTGGCTTACAATTTTGCGTAAGTGGACTAATGTTCTAACAGTCAGTCTAACTCATGAGATATCTGGTGAATTAATCTGAAATACTTCAGTCATAAGTAGATATGACCTACTAGGTAATTAGGCTAGCATCCAAGTCTGCATATACAGTGTAGATCACCCAGATATAACCAGTGCAAAATCCAATACTGGTGGTCCGTGCACGGTTTCGGATAAAGCGCTATTCTCTCCAGCGGTTTATTCCACGGGAGCGATATTTCACACACCAATACCTATTCGATCGTCTGTACTAGAATATTCGATTATTGTGCTATATACTAGTATTGTGTGACCCGTGTTACAATTAATGGATGATAAAGAAAATAGTCGGCTACGATTCGTGACAGCGGGAATACTGGACGAAGGCCGGAAGGCCTCGTCCAGTATTCCCGCGACTTTTCCAAGTTTATATCCCCGATAAATTCAACAAAAAGGCCATTCATTCCTTATAATTCCAGCATTTGAAATAAATTCATCAAGAAAATGTGTTTATTTTTTGTTTTCTTAAGAATTATTTTAACTGCGCCTCACGGTTACGGAAAGTAGTTTAGCGTGGGAGTTTACTGGGATATAAATTTTGGACAGAGACTTGCTACGGGCCAATCAAATGTTAGGGAATTGTGTAAATATTTTTTGCTGTAATTATATAGTGATCACACTGTATCTGAGTGTGCAGCCGTTAGTCTGTGTTTGCATTTGGACTGATACATGTGAACATATGCAACACACCTGGGGGCCGTTTCACTAAACTTTGTACGACTAAAATGTTCGTAAGTGCAGATTTAGAATTGTCTGTAACTTTCAATTGATAGATTTACTTTTATTGAGCATAGGCACAATAAATGTAAATACAATAATTGTTTGCAAGAACATATTGTTAATGTGAAATTTACAGACTATAATAATTTTGCACTTACCAACATTTTAGTCGTACAAAGTTTAGTGAAACGGCCCCTTTGTTCATAATTTATTGAGAAAGTCACGTTTATGGATATATCTTGGATTCATCGACTCTTTCATTGATGTCAGAAGACAATATTCAGAGCTCCAGATAAGGTGCGTATTGGCGTATTTTACTCACTTATTTTAGCAGAATACGCATTAATTATTAAAAGTGGGAGTACAAAATACTCTAATAAAGTGGAAATTTTACTTTAATATTTGAGCTGCAAACAACATTGTTTGCTTTTTGCAGCTCAAATAAGTAAAGTTTTAACTGTTTTATTTGTTTTTATCATTTGTTCCCTATTTAATAAGGAAGACAATCAATAATTCATTTGTAAAAGTAAATTACGCATTTAATTTGAAATCTGGGGGTACAATACTCTTTACATACAAAACTTATCTGCAGCTCTGCAATATTCTTGTGTATTTTGATGATTTTTTTGTTGTACAATAAATACCTTATAACAAGGTCCTTATGACATGTTTGACGAGCATAGATTCTGGTCTTACATTTCAACCAGTAGTTTTCACAAATGTAAAGGTGAATTACACCAATCCGTTCTGTAGAACGGCTGTAGTTTACACCACTCTTGTGTTTCCCAGAGAGAAATAACATCTGTAATGTCTCAATGACATGTTTCCTTCCACCAGTCAAGTTATGTTTTCAGACACACTCTCTGAATCGTGGGACAGTCACCTTCACTACGGCCCACCTCCATAAAATTCTGTGTACATTTACGACAAAAAGTTTTTGACAGTTTCTCTAAATTGTAATATCTTCAATATTACGCGATGGATTGCTTAAACACTTGGACACTTAAATCACCTGAACATTTTTCACACACTTGCACCACCATTAACACGACCTTGGCCTTGATCACCTTTGCAATGTCCCTGAAACACCATTTTGTTACGTCGGAAAGTTTGTAAGTGTTTCTCCAACATATAATATCTTCAATATTATGCGAAGGATTGCTGCAATACTTGGACACTTTTCACACACTCGCACCACCATTAACACGACCTTGACTTTTGTCACCTTTGAAATGTCGCTGACACACTTAGCCATTTTGTTACGTCAAAAAGTTTGTAAGCGTTTCTCTAACATGTAATATCTTCAATATTATGCGAAGGATTGCTTCAATACTTGATCACTTGAATCACCTGAACATTTGTCATACACTCTCGCCACCATTAACACGACCTTGACTGTTGTTCACCTTCGAAATGTCGCTGACACACTTAGCATTTTGTTCCGTCAAAAAGTTTATAAGAGTTTCTCCAACATGTAATATCTTCAATATTACGCGAAGGATTGCTTCGATACTTGGATGTTTCAATTACCTAAACATTTTTCACACACTTGCGCCACCACCAATACGAACTTGACCTTTGTCACCTTCGAAATGTCGCTGAAACATTTAGCCATTTTGTTTTGTGGCTTTTCGTCGGTTCATGTTCTTTTTTATGGTCCAGTATGTCAGGGGGCCTTCCCATGTTTTACAAACATAATCTCTAGTTTGCTTTGTTTTTATAAAGTATCATGTGTGAAATGTAACAAAATGTTTGTTATGTCCCTAGTTACCGCCTTGTTGGTGAGCTGATTATCTTTAAATAATGCCAGTGTGATTGGGTCCAACCATCAAACAAACTTGGTTCGCTATGCTCACCAGAACAGAGACCAGAGACAGAAACAATGTCAGGTTGGCTAAGGAATGCCTAGTATTGACCCTAATCAGGCTGCGTGGGTTTAATCTGGGTTTATGCTGGTCGCAGGTGTCGTAACTTACCCTTTCTCATTTCAGACACGGCTGCGTCAGAAAGTCACCGGAAGAATTCCTTCGTTGGCACGGCCCAGTATGTGTCGCCCGAGGTGCTCACAAGCAAAAAAGCATACTTCAGGTACCACCAGGTTGTCTCCTTTGGTGGGTTGTTCATTCCATTCTATTCAATTCCATTCCAGTTTCATCCTTAACCTATGGTGGTTGGTTGGGAGCTTACGATTGGTAATTTAATAATCGGGATTCATCCTTACCGGAATCCCAACTGGAGACCTGGTTTGCCCTCAAGTACGTCTTTGGCATTCCTGTATGCGAGAGTGGAATCTGGTTATGCCCCTTATATGAGTAATATGTTTTTTCCTAATCCTATTACTTTTTGGGGAATGTGCCAAGTGACTGGTATGGTGAGGACCTGGCTGGCACCAGTAGCCGATTTCATTAAAATTGCAAAGTATACTTATCTAGCAAAGTATACTTTGAGGGAGTAATCATTTATTTTCCCCGAAATGGATTATGTCATATATATTGAAATGATAAAGAAACGCAGGGTAACAATATACGCAATAATTATTTAAATGCTTGGCCTAAAATTATGAAAACCGGTCAGGCGACTATCTTGGTCACTGTGCACCCAAACCGGTGCCTAAAGTTACTCAACCGTGTAATGCACCGTACCACATAGAGAAAGTGATAAAAAGCCAAAAACATGTGCAGCATGATGATGATAAGTTCGTCAAAACATTTTGTCATACCACTTGATACGCTTGAGTATACACATCGTTTTCCGCTATTTACACTGAATTTATAGCTCTCACAATCATGGTACGTCTGACGGAAGTTCAGAGGGGTCAGGCTATTGCATTGCTAATGCAAGGTCAAACGCAACAGCAGGTTGCTATGCAGTTCGGTGTGAATGTTTCCACCATAGAACGTCTTGTCCGTCGTCTGAGAGACAGGAAGGGTTGCTGACCGACCGTGATCGGGACGTCCGCGCATAACGTCGCGACGTCAAGACATGGCTGTTCGTCTCGCCCACCTATGTAATTGCCACGTTACTGCCACTGAAACCGCTATTAACACGGTAGGCAATCATAATCGCCACATTCACCCCAAAACTGTAAGAAATCGATTGCACGAGGTTGGTCTGCGAGCACGTCGTCCCTATGTTGGTCTGCCTCTCACTCGTGCACGTCGCGCACGTCGTATGGCTGACAATTTCCAATGAGGCAATGGAGACGAGTCTTTTTCACAAATGAGTCCCGGTTCACTTTTTTTCGTCCGGACGGTCGACGTCGTGTATAACGACGTCATGGGGATAGGTCTTCAGAGGGATAGGTTTGGAGGTGGCTCGGTTATGGTCTGGGGAGGGATATCTCGCGGGGTAAAGTCATCGTTGATTGTGGTAGCCGGGAATTTAACCGCCGTAAGATATAGGGATGAAATCCTCCGCCCGATTGTTGTTCCATTTGTGCAACAGAGTTTGTCAAGACTTTCTCGCTGACCATACCATTAACCCACTCGACTGGCCAGCGTACAGTCCCGATTTGTCCCCAATCGAACATCTGTGGGACGAACTTGACAGGAGGATAAGGGGGTGTTGGAATACCCCTTCTAATCTCGACCAACTAAGGACTGCATTGTTGGAAGAGTGGAACAATATCCCAATAAGAAGGATAAATGCACTGATGAATTCCATGCACAAGAGAATCAGGGCTGTGACAGATGCGCGAGGGGGGCATACGAGATACTGACAAAACAGTGGATTTCGCTGTGCGATATTGGGGGGTACCGTCAATTGTGATTCAATTACTGATGAATTATCGGTCAAAACCTAATGCAATTTTGGTAATGTGTTGACTAAAGATGTTTTTTTAATACTCATATAAAATATTGTATATAACAGCAAACACATCACTTTAAATCACCTCAAATGTTTACCCTGCGTTTCTTTATCCTTTCAGTATAGAACTAACGACTGCATATATTTGATGATTAAAAGTATGCAGAATTATTATACTGAATTTATTACATTATCACAGCCAAAATGGCTGTGATAATGTAATAAATTCAGTATACCGGTAATAAAAATTAATAAATTTATCCTTAAATTGAAAATTTCTCTCTCAAAGTATACTTTTCTAGATAAGTATACTTTGCAATGTTGGTGAAATATGCTACAGGTCAGGCTTTTCTAATTACAGGGCTGAATATATTTTTATTCTGTAAATATTTAGTTCTGATTTTGGGATTTACCCCTCATCACAACATATGGGATATGACTTCATTAACCCGGCCTAAAATGACCGTATCTGTTGACAGGCCGCTAAACACAATTAAATCAAATCATCCTTAATCAATTGTCTATGCACGAACATCCATTCTTACCTATGATTCACATACTGTATTCGGGAATCAAATATCCGATTACGTTAAATTGGTTTGAATGTAAGTAGCTGTTATTTCCATTGTACCTAGGTTGTAAGGTCAGTGCTTGCCCATCAGTTTTGTGTAGTATGTAGATAAGTGTCTTACACATTTACAGCAGTGACCGTCTAGTTCCTGCTTACGTTTGCTCGCTCAGTTGGCTGTACACTGATCACAAAGCTAAGGCATTCAAACCAATTTTCTTTTTAAAATTTACATTCAACCTTCATAAGCTTGCAGTTTAATCCTTTTCATTTAGTATGCATTGTATATACAGGGTGGCCCAAAAAGACTTGGATACTTATTGTAACTGTTATGTCTCCATATATAATCATTCAATCTTCACAAATTTTGACATACATATTGGTTATTACATTTGGTTTATGAACTACGGTATACATATTTAATACACATTGTATTAAAGTCACTCTTTTTGACGAGCCCGCTTGCAGAAAGCGAGACATAGCGATCACATTCACTCTGGGCGTCCGTGCGTAAGTCCGTCCTTCCGTCCGAAATATGCGTTAAAGTTTTTAAATACCTTATATCTCTGCAGTCCTAAGTCACATTGTCTTGAAACTTCAAATGCTTATTAGTCATCATCCATATATTCATTCTGTGTCCCACTCATGCGGCCCCTATGCCCCAAGGTCAAGGTCAAATGGCTTAGAAATTTGCGTTATTATAAAATCTGTGTTGAAGTTTTTTCATACATGTACCTTGTATCTCCACATTCGTTACTCCAATTTACTTCAAACTTCCAAGACTTCCTTTTCATCATCCATATTTTCATTCTATAGCCTGCCCAAGGTCAAGATCAAATGACTTTGAAATTTGTGTTAAAATAGTTTTTACATACCTTATATCTCCACAACACTTACTCCGATTTACTTCAAATAATTCTTTATTATCATCCATATTTTCATTTGATAGTACACCCATGCGGCCCACATGCCCAAGATCAAGGCCAAATGACTTTAAAATGTGTGTTAAAGCTTTCACATACCTTATATCTCCACAACCCTTAATTCAAACTTCAAAATAAATAAACTCTTGAGACCATCAAATGCCTCGGTGGGCTCGACATGCGGGCCGCGGCCATTTGGTTTTCAATTTTCGATCACATGGTCTTTATCAATAAAGACCATGTGGTTGAAAATTTAATAACCAGAGTGACTTTAAAACAATGTGTATTAAATGTGCTTTCCTTCGGAGGTTATTGGAAATTACTATATATATTTATTTATTGAAACCGCATACATAATGTTACCATGGCGATTTTGACGTCACTGGGTCGAAATAAAAAAGAAATTGTATGTAACCCTATAAAATTGCTCTAAAATGATACTAAACCACTTTCTTGCTGCAAAATTGCAATACAATACAAGTAAAGACATATATTACATTAGGCATTATATATTGCCTCAATTTTGCTAAAATAAGAACTGCAGACACCCATGTCACTTTGAGCAGTCGGTTACCCAATCTTGCGCGTGTAGGATGTTTGCTTGTGACATTTATCAACTTTTTTGTGTAATATTTGCTGTTAATGTCATTATACAATCATGTACCTAACATTTATTTATGCATTTAAATTGTTCAGTATATCATTTATTTCACTCTTTCAATGAAAATAATGGATATGGTATAGCTTTTAAGTTGTTTCACAACATTCTCAGCAATGGAAATGTTACAGTATGTCATAATGATGTCATAATTGTGATGACGTCAACATACGTGCACAAGCAGTAAGCACTATGTATCTTTCAAATAGCACTGACATTCCAAATATGTACATCAAATTTCGAATAGTATGTCAAAAGATATGTGTTTTACAAAACGTATCCAAGTTGTTTTTGGGCCACCCTGTATGTTCATGAATTTATGAATTTATATTTACTACATGTACACAAATATGTATACTACAAACCTAAATAAATATTGTTTAAACTAAACAATGCTGATACCAACTTCTTTCATGCAAACAGTGCAGATCCAGATGAGCCGGCTCGTAACGAGCCGTCTCATCAGGATCTGCACTGTTTGAAAGACCAACTTCTTTCATGTGCAGCTGATAGTGATCTACACTGGAGCGAAATAATGCCGGACAGATTTGTGACTTGTAACCCATACCCTGTATCTATATGCCACATCCCTCTGTTGCAGCTCCGACCTGTGGGCCCTAGGCTGTATCATCTACCAGTTCCTCTCAGGGGACTACCCCTTCAGGGGCGGGTAAGTACAGGCACTCGTGTCCCACAGTGTCTCCGTCACAGAATATCCCCCCACTACACTGTGGGCCCTCGGCTGTATCATCTACCAGTTCCTCTCAGGGGACTACCCCTTCAGGGGCGGGTAAGTACAGGCACTCGTGTCCCACAGTTTCTCCGTCACAGAATATCCCCCCCACCCCCACCACCACACTGTGGGCCCTCAGCTGTATCATCTACCAGTTCCTCTCAGGGGACTACCCCTTCAGGGGCGGGTAAGTACAGGCACTCGTGTCCCACAGTTTCTCAGTCACAGAATATCCCCCCCCCCCACCACCACACACTGTGGGCCCTCGGCTGTATCATCTACCAGTTCCTCTCAGGGGACTACCCCTTCAGGGGTGGGTAAGTACAGGCACTCGTGTCCCACAGTTTCTCCGTCACAGAATATCCCCCCCCCCACCACCACACTGTGGGCCCTCGGCTGTATCATCTACCAGTTCCTCTCTGGAGACTACCCCTTCAGGGGCAGGTAAGTACAGACACTCATGTCCCACAGTGTCTCCGTCACAGAATATCCCCCCCCCCACCACCACACTGTGGGCCCTCGGCTGTATCATCTACCAGTTCCTCTCTGGAGACTACCCCTTCAGGGGCAGGTAAGTACAGACACTCATGTCCCACAGTGTCTCCTTTTGTTGGGAAAACATTCACTGAACAGTCTTTCATCCCCATTTACTAATAGTAATGTGGGGAATGGATATTGTAGGCACCGCAATGTGATAATACTCTAATGGACAGGCTGCCATGGATACCAAGGTGTTGGCTTTGTGAATATGTGAATAATTGGTGGGGAGAGTGATTATTTGAGTATTTGAGACTATTCTCTTCTGGGAAACCGGGGTTGTGGAAGATTTGTTGACACTGGGCATTCCATGCTGAACGATTCCAACACTTGTCTGAGTGTGTTTATTAGTATGTAGCTCACACCTAAAATCAAATGTATCATAGCTTGAGTTCAGGGGGCCGTTTCACTAAACTTTGTACGACTAAAATGTTTGTGAGTGCAAAATTATGATAGTCTGTAAATTTTACATTAACAATGTAATAAGTATTGAATTTACATTTATTGAGCATAGGCTGCATATGCAGCCTATGCTCAATAAATGTAAAACCATCAATTAAATTTTCCAGACGATCCTAAATTTGCACTTACGAACATTTTAGTCGTACAAAGTTGAATGAAACGGGCTCCATACTCGTTCCTTCAAATACATGTATTATTACTCCTGTTTTTGTTGGTTCATCTCTCAGTCCATCTGTCCAATTTGCATTAATGTTTTCTGGTACCTATTAGCTCTGCAAACATATGTCTGATTGACTTGAAACTTCTTATTCATCACCATCCAATACATGTATTCAGTTCATGGCCTCGCCTATCCCTGAGCCTCACATGCCGAAGATCAAATTAGAACTTTAAAGTTATGAAACAATTCTGCTGCATGCGACCAGTTCATATCATTACCTTCTTTGTGAACATGAACTATTACATACAGATTTGTGGTTCATAATTTTATTAAGCTTATGTTTGAAAATGAATTCAATGACTTTCCATTTATACTGCTTTGCAAACATAGTGTTCATAGTTGGTCAGTGGTTTTCGATTCGGCTTATATTTAAGGGTTGTAATTGGCTCGAACACCTTCCATACCTGCTCAGTGGTTTATTTGAGTTGTGTATATACATTTGTAAACTCGGCTTTCAGGCACGAGTACCAAATTTTCCAGAAAATCACCAACCTGGAGTACGAGTTTCCGGATGGATTCAGTTCTGTTGCACAGAATCTAGTTGAACAACTTCTCGTAAGTCAATATTTCTTTATTACTTCATTCTCGTTAAGCTTCTAAATAAACTTTGCTCAGGAATATATGTTGTCTGATGTTTAGTAATCCACGAACCCAATATACCCATGTTTCAGCCTAAGGACCAGATCTGTTTGGACTAGTTTGTACGACTAAAATGTTTTGTAAGTGCAAAATTATGATAGTCGGTACATTTCACATTAACAAATTTTTCTGGCAAACAATTATTGGATTTACATTTATTGAGCATAGGCTGCATATGTAGCCTATGCTCAATAAATGTAAATCCATCAATTGCAATTTCCAGACGATCCTAAATTTGCACTGACGAACATTTTAGTTATATGAAGTTTAGTGAAACGGCCCCCTGTCGTAGTAGTGCTATGCAAATTCATACATTTTATGATCCGTATTTTGGTTTTATACTCTAGCGAAACAATAAACAAAAAAAATTGCAAAATAATTAATGAGCCTGTGTGAGCGTAATCTGGACCAAGGTGCCAACTATCACGTGACATGCAATGTCTGATGGATTGTTCCCTTCATCTCTAAATACAACATGTATTTTTCTACTAAATATATTAATTTATCACGTAACTAGATGCGCCTTGACAAATATCATTCCGATCAATAACAAATTTTTTTTTGATATCTGCCGAGCACATCCCGTTTCCGTGCCGGCCAGATATTTTTCCCATTCACGTCACTAACCTACTATTCTATTTATCCCGTCAACGCCTACAAATGGCTTTAAAATGCAAAAAAAATAACCCCAGCCACCGCACATATTCATACGCAGTGATTCGGTCGTATTGACAGGATATCAAAAATGTTTCACGGCACCGTGTTTCACGGCACATACGCACTGTGTTGACGGGATAACCTATATTTCTTTGCACTTTGTGAGAATCATGAACATCGCATACATGTATATAGACATTAGGGATGATTTAACTCTTTGCATGCTGGGAAATTTGTGGGCTATAAATAGTTAAAAAATGACAATTCATTATATTTTCTTTTATTTCTCCTTATAAATGTCATGAATATGTCTTGGAATTTCATTAGAATTGTGTCCGGTGTATACAATTCTAATGAAATTTCAAGACATATTTACAGAGAGAAATAAAACATATACATGTACCCTTAATTTGTTTGGCGGATATTTCCGCCGCTAGCATGCAAAGAGTTAATATGATATTAAACAAGTTTACTGATTACACCAGTGTATTAATATTTTAATACATCGTGTTATTACACTCAGGCCAGTTTACAATAAGTAAATGTTGGTTATTTCTCTGTGCCAGATAATCGACCCTACGAAGCGAATTGGTTGTGAGGACCTGGGTGGGTACGGGAAGCTGAAGGCCCATGCGTTCTTCAAGGGCATCAACTGGACGAACATGGACACACAGAAGCCACCCGAGTTGGTGCCCTACCTGCCCGCCACGACCAGCAACCCAGAGCAGTGCTGGAGTAAACAGCGGGTGTGTAGCTCTCAGCATATACCGAATACAGAACATGAGACACGGCATATGATTTTTACCAAAGAACATGATTGTCTTAAGAAACATTTTGACAAAATTTACGATATTTTCCGTAAATGACATCGAAAGTTGACAAAATTCTCATAGCAAATATGATTCCGCATTTGCTCTGAAAAGTTTTGTCATCTGTCGACGTCATTTACAGAAATTATTATTGTATATTATTGTGGGTGGCTGGTGGGAGCATGTGATAACAATTTAACAATCGGGGTTCGTTCCGACTGGAGACCTGGTTTGGCCCTCACATACGTCTTTGGCATTTTGTATGTGACAGTTGAATCTGGTTATTCCCCTTATGTGAGTGTTACGATTATTAGTAATCCTATTTTAGTGGAAGGGGCCAAGTGACTTGGTGTGGTTATTCTAATTTCAAGGCTGAATAAATATTTATTTCAATGTAAATATTGCGTTCTGATTTTGGGATTTCCCCCCGCCTGCATCAGGTTAAGTGCGAGATGGAAGCCATTGGCTCTGCCTTAAATGACCTTGGCTGTTGATACTGATAGGCCATTAAACACCAATAAATCTTCTTTTTTTTAATTTGCATTAAATTTTTTATTTTTTGTTTTTAGTCTTTGAGGGATATGTCCATCAGTGTTACTGATTTCTTTATACCCCCGCAACGAGTTGTTTTCCATGAGTTATCCCCCTTTGTATACTGGCTATTCCTCGATGGGCGTATATCTTGACTTTCGGCACTCTTGTTGTATGTTATATGACCGTAGCTGGTGCTAGGACATTAAACCCTTTCTCTTTTTTGTTGTCTGCTGGTATCCATAAGCTCCACAACACATGCTCACTTATACTGTATTGTATTACTATATGCATTGTAGCCGGGACTGGATGATGCAAGAATTGGAGAAATGATTACAGAAAATGTGTAAGTGACAACTACGTTCTAAGTGGATATCTGTGGTGTGAGGTGTTAGTTTATATCAACAATGTAACAATTATTGGATTTACATTTATTGAGCATAGGCTGCATATGCTCGGTGTATTAATGAAGTTGTCTCAGCCAACAATAAACGACTGGACAACATCAGTTTTCTCACCGAGAAACAAGACCTGGCCAACTGTAGAAAAGCCTTTTACAGTGTCGCCAGAATTCCGAACACCCTGGGCCCCGTGGATGGGACACTCGGTGTCCAATTCACTTTCCTGGTTTTCAGCATGCTGGACTAAGGAAGTTGATTTGACAGCTGTCATCTGGTTGTCAAAATTCAAAATTGTTTAAATTCAAAGGACTTGATGGATTTCCAATACTGAATAGTTCTTAAGAAGTTTGTAACTTAAGAAATTTCGCACTATATTTAGAACTGATTTTATGCCTTGCTATCATCAGTTCACGAGATGCAAAGCATATTACCGCCCACATACGCGCTCACTTCGTGTCACACCGCCAATCACATACTAGTATAGTGATTTGAAATCACTGTTAGGGGCTGAGTCTCGCGACTGAGCTGGGTAAACAATAATTACGTTATAGTTCACATATTTAATTTTTAATTTCTCGCTAGCGCTCACTACAAAATAAATTTATTAAAAATTCAATATATGAACTATAACTATTACTTTTAATGAAGAAAATCAATAATCCAGTTGTAAAAATAAAATATGCATTTAATTTGAAATCAGAGTGTACAATACTCATTAGATACAAAGCTTATCTGGAGCTATGTTGCTGAACTGTTTCAGGATCTCGGAGGAGGAGAGAAAACGGAGAATAGATGAGCAGATGAAGAACAATGAATACCACAAATTTGTCGAGAGCAACCTGATCCTTAAACAGGGGTTCATTTTCAAGAGAAAGGTACACTTGGCTCCTTCCTGATTGCCACACTCATTTTATGTGTGACCCAGTGTAGAAACATTTGTCGCTGTGACTGGAGAAATGTGGATTATGGGTTTGCGATCAGTGTATATCCAGATCAGCCTGTGCATCCGCACTTTTAATTTTCGCATTCTGTACCCTTGTCCACGCAATAACTCAAGTTCTACTTGACGGATCATAACCAAATTCGGTATAAATGTTTAT
The DNA here is from genome assembly GCA_029237695.1 of Conchocele bisecta. Lineage (NCBI taxonomy): Eukaryota > Metazoa > Mollusca > Bivalvia > Lucinida > Thyasiridae > Conchocele > Conchocele bisecta. The sequence continues at coordinate 8,938,356 of CM055267.1, forward strand.
CACGACAAGATGAAGAACCCGATTGGATTACAGTAAGTTATTTCCCCTTGTTGATTGGCCATGCCTCAACGTGCCTCGATATTTTGACCTTCAACATTCTTGTTCAATTTGCATAATTTTTTTAAATTTTAGTTTTTGCGGGGTATATCCATCAGTGTCACTGATTTCTCTTTACATGGAGTTATCTCCCCTCTATATTCACTACACCTCAACGGGCATATATTGTGAACTTTGGCACTCTCGTTTTGTATACTTTCATTCTGTAATTTAATTTGCTATGTTGATATTTTGTGACTTAATGACACTGTTTGTACTAATGCACTATTAAAAGCATTTATATCCTTTTGTCCTAGGGCTTGTTTGCAAGAAAGCGAATGTTTCTGTTGACGGAGGGCCCACATCTGTATTACGTTGATCCGAAGGAGAAAGTATTGAAGGGACAAATTCCATGGTAAGCACGGGTGAAATATGTGATTCAACCTGGCCTTAAAAGACCGTAGCTATCGACAGGCCGTTAAACACCATGCAATCAAATCCATGGTAAGCTTGACATCAAGATCACAAACATTTCCTGGTCATAAGGCCTTAGAATGTGGGAAACCTAAATTGTCGTCTGCTATTGTTTTATATTTTGTCTTCTTCCTGAATAAAAACGTGGTTTGACAACACTTTAGAGTCATTTCCAAAGGAAAACCATGTTATTGATGATAAATATGGAAAATAAAAATAAGCAGCAGATGACAAAATTTAATTCAGAATTGTAAGGGTTAACCCGATTCCTTTCGGTATACACCTTCACAGGTATGAAATTTATTAAATATTTTATTTTTGTTATGTCTCAATGAAAGTATATGTTATGACCACTCGTTTGGTGGTTGCAACATGTACTTCTGTGCGCATCAAAGGAAAATATTTAGGATTTTCCGCCAAAAAAATGGCGTATCTTCAGCATGAAATGGGTTAAATTTCCCTGAATCACTAAACTTCTTATGATACAAACTTTCTTACGTCTACGATACTTTTCGTACGTACTTCTTGCGTGCGTTTCACTAACATGTTTATACAAAATATCTTGAGTTACAAACTTCTTAAGAACTCTTCAGTATTGGAAATCCATCAAGCCCTTTGAATGTAAACTTCCGGTCCGACTTTGACAACCAGACGACAGCTGTCAAATCAACTTACTTAGTCTAGCATGCTGAAAACCAGGAAAGTGAATTGGACACTGAGTCTCGCATCCACAGCTCCCAGAGTGTTCGGAATTCTGGCCACTCTGTAAAAGGCTTTTCTACAGTTGGCCAGGTCTTGTTCCTCGGTGAGAAAACTTATGTTGTCCAGTCGATTATTGTTGGCTGAGACAACATCATTAATACACCGAGAAACTGAACTCCTAGAGACACCGTGGATGTCGCCAGCCTCGGAGGAGAACTCACCCTTCGCCAGGTAGCGCAAAGTAACCAATGTCTGCAAAGTTTCAAATGCTTGAGTCTTTGATGATCTCAAATGTGATTTTTATTTGCTTTAGCTTGTTACTGTATACTATACGGGGCATGGAGTTGCTATATTGGCCATCTTAGTATATGCAATCCATCAGTAACTTTTACCTCTTGTGGCATTTTACACATACCACACATAATTTGACATACCCATAAATACAAGTTTGTGCAACGTTCTATTGGTTGTTTTCATCACACTTATATACAAAGTCTGATTTCCTTGGTCGGGTTATTCTAATAACAGGGCTGAATATACATTTTTTTCATTGTCAATATTCCGTTCTGATTTTGGGATTTTCCCTCAAATGCAGCAAGTTGAATACAGGATCAAACCAGTTGGCCAGGCCTTGCATGACCTTAACCTGTTGTATAGCTTTCTCGCATAATATTTATAGCACGCTGTTGTCATATCTGTCTATAATGTATTGCACCACATTGTAATACTTTTTCTGTCATAAACTATTTGCTGTATGTGTCAAACGGTCGAAGTGATGAAACTGTAAGATGGCTGTACATACAAAGATGGCGGAGATGGCAACTCGATGTACCATATAGTATACAGTTGTTTTCTGAAAATGTTCTGGAAATGGCTGCGAACATTAGACGGACATGGCTAATATTCCTAATATGACAACAAATTACATATATTACTTTTGAAAGTTATTTGATTTGTGTTTTCATCCATTTCATCCCTACACCACACTACAGGTACGTGACAAATCGATCGATAACTCCGTGTAGCGTCGGCCATTTTTTCTGTGTCGCAGGTGCGCGTTATGTGTGTGGGTGTGTCCTATACCGGCTGATACCATTGGATTATGCTTCTGTTTGTATCGGTGATTTTGATTGGTTGAAGTAGAGGGATTGTCTTCTGTCAGTCTCGTTTTTGATTTTTTTGTTTGCGCCAAGAATTTCCCGAGTTGTGGCGAGTTCAATATTATTGTCTGAAGAAAACATCAAAATATTCGTCAAGGTAAGTACCATCCAACTAAACTGGTTTTAATCAATTAATCAATCATTTATCTTGATGATGTGTAAGTTTCATGATTATTTATCGATGCGAAATATGTTTTTAACGACCCTGGTTTCGGCTACCCGATTGTTGTTTGACCCAATTTTGACGTTTTGACATTTATTAAAAACGTCAACAAAAGTTCACGAATATGTGCGACTTTCGCGGTGAATATATCTATATATACTCAATAAATTACATTCAGGTATCTCCTGATATCATAATTAAACATTGTTCTGCATTATTTTTTGACTTTTGTAAAGAAATATTGACTTTATATGCTGAGTATATTTGATTAATATACGCGGTGTCACAAAACACCCAAATACACACAAAATGACAAATACACCCAAATATAGACTATATGATTGTATAGTGATTAGAATAGATAACTATCTAGTAGAAAGTGGCTGGTAATCCATTGAACTGTAGGTTCATAATTTAGCATGGAATACCCCACCCACCACTTTCTTTCTATCTTCATTCCCCCACTTTACACAGGCCTGGGAAAATGGTGTGGAAAAATATCAAATGTGGATCCGCCCAAAGATGGGTCATGGCCAATTTATTTTTGGTTCAGACTCTGACATTTTGACCGGAGGTCCACTGACGACTCCACCGACCCACACACTGGCCCCTCACCCATCCACACACTGGCCTCCATTTTTCATTTTATTGTAACTTTTCAGATAGTCGCCCCGACCCCAATACAGCCATATTAATCATGTTAATCATTATATTTTATTTCTGATTTCAGATGCCACCTCCCAAAAAGAAAAGGTTTCCTCCGAAACCAGTGAAGACAGGAATTTTTAAACAGTTCCTATTGGACAATTACCAACATCCTGCATGTACCATCAATTTGGGTGAACTTCAACTTCAAAACGGCCACATACTGTACCTGTTTACTGTCCATGATCGAAGTGTTTCCCTGACAGTTTCCGATGTGAATAAGTATAGCACGTGTGTAACGGCTAACTATATCCCAACAATTCATGAAATTCAAAAAGCCATCAGATTCGGTCGAATTCAGTCGGTTCAAGTCCTTGTGTGAGATAAGAACAGCTTCATATTCTGATAGTGAAGTGTCGTCAACTAATGGTCTTGTCGCCAACTTTTCAAGTGTTCTCCGTCATGATAGTGAGAGAGCACCCCCTTCTAAAGCCTCCAGCCCACCACCGGACGTTCCCCTGCTAGCGACAGACAGGTATGAAAAGTGTGTTACTTTGAAACATCGCCTAAAATTTACTATGAAGAACCATGTTGAAATGAGGAAAAGATACCTAAATACAATTAAAATTCTTAGACAAAAATTAAAGAAACGGCCCTCAGTCAAGCGATTAAACCAGATAATTAAACGTTAAGAGGCCCAATTTGAAAAAGCAAAGCAGAAATTGTCTAGTGAATCTGTTTCACTTGAATTGAATCGTACGAGACAGACATTGCAAAAAAAATAAAAAAAAATAGACAAAGAAGTAAGCTTTATCATGCAAAGAAAAGTTCTTCTACATGTACGTGTACTGCTCCAGATATCAGTGATTTGGAAGATAAAATAAAGATTCAAAACTCGAGAATTTCAGAACTTGAAAACGATAAACTGGTGTTAGAAGAAAAAGACTCAAACGCACCTTTTAATAGTGATACAAGGATATTTAATGATACAACATGCATGTTTGTTTATGACTGTATAATAAACCAAGTTCCCACTAAAAATATTCCTACCCTCTTACAGAAATTCACTATCCGGTCGGGATTAACGATTGACAATGTTCCGCATCGCAACACTGTCGAAATGATAGCCCGTGAACTTGGTGCTATTGCTGACCTACAGGTTGCTGAAACACTGATGTCAAATAAAGACGTCACTATTGGATTTGATGCTACGACCCAGGAAGGCGTCCACATCAATGCAATCCACATCACTACACCCACTGAATGCCAAGTTATTTCTATTGATGAATTACCAGGTGGGACAGCCATCGATTATAAGTCACATATCTGTGAATCTGTTGATAAAGTTGCGAACATTTATGCTGACTTTCATGAGAAAGACTTCAATTTGTGTAGAGATCAGTTGATACAAAACTACTCAAATACAATGACTGACCGTGTTGCAGTAAATCATGCTGCTATAAAATTAGTGTGTGATGTTTGGGGAAAGTCACTTAATGAACTGAACTGCCACCTACACCCCCTTGACACAATCGCGACAGCTACAAAATCAGCAGTGAAAAAACATGAAACTGAACGAGGAAAATTGTTTGGAAAAGATTGTTTAGTAGGGAACCTTGTACTTCAAATCAATAAATTCAGATACAAGGATGGCAAGGGCGATCCCAAAGGTTTCACAACATTCCTTAGAGACGAAGGGTTGCCACAGGGCATTCTCCCTAGATACCGTGGTAACCGGCTACACATACTATTTCATATATGTGGAAAACTAATTGAACATTATAAAACATTTCTTAAATTTTTCCACAATGGTACAGTTACTTGTGGTGGCCTCCAGCAGGCAATCTGTACAGACTTCGAAAATCCGGAAGCAAAACTTCAACTGCAAGTGCTAGGGCTCATTGGTAAATTGTTAACTGGGCCGTGGATGTCGAAATTCTATACATCGCATGCCAATCAAGTGCAGCACATTGAAGGTATTGCAATTGTCAAGAATGTGATCGTCGTTATCAAAGAGTATGCCGACACACCACTGAGTGTACTTTCCACCAAAAGAGACTGCTTTGGCGGTGCTCTTGCAACACCAATATCCGAGAAACCAGATCTAACATTGAAAAGTCTCCAGCTTACACCAAGTGATGAGGGCATTTTCTGTGGTATTATGAGAAGTAGTTTGTTAGCCATAGTTACTGTTCTTGAAAGACAATATGGTCGTTATTTTTCAATGGATGTTACAGACAAACTAAGGAACGAAACTTTGTCTGCCAGGTGCCACAATATCGATGCCGAGGAGATCGTGGGCATGTTTTCTGCAGCAAAAATGCGAACCCCAAATCTGTCGTCAAAGATGCGCGCTCAAAAGAACAAGGTAACCGACTACCTAGATTTATTAGATAAAAACTAAACAGGAGGTTATTCGGATGGCAATCAGGGTAGGCAGGAAACAAAGAACCAGAAATAGGAAAGATGTAAATGAAATGAAAATTGAAATGTCCCGCCGGCAAGCATTGAAACTTGAAAAAAAAACAGCTGTGGAAAGGAAAGCAATCGAGAAAAAAATACGACAGCCTGGATTGGACATCTGCCGAGATTTTCCAGATTTAGAACCAAACACACAACAAGACCTTGGTGATATCCTGAAGGCCAAGTTAGTCGGACGTGACATCATCCATGTATGGTATGACCGGGACTCCAAAGAGAAAACATCATACTATGGCAGAATTGAAAAGTGGAAGAAAAAGGCACATGGGACTTATGTCATTGGTTATTGGGGTGATAATGAGACGCATGATGATTCTATTGATTACAAACTCTTTGTTTACGAGCTTGCTGCCGATTTTCTGGCTGGTGATTTGGTAATTTCCTAAAATACAAGTGAAAAACCCAAAGGCGACCCAAGAGCCTCCAGGTATGGTGTACTATGTGTAAACCCAGATCAATCTGCACATTTATGCAGTCTGATGAGGGTTTCCGGTGTTCGCCATTGAGACAATTCTAAAGCACTCCCAACTTGCCATTTTTGGTGAAGAAATAAAAAAACAATACCCCGACAATTTTGTTTTGTCAAATTATGCACCTTGAATGGAGCTTTGAGTAACCGTTGATTTTTGTAAAAGGTGAGTGGGAATGGGGTATGCTAAGTAATTGTACTGGTGTGGCAAACACATACTGTAGCATCAGATCAGGATATTGTAAATTTAAAGCTGAAATTCAGACTAAATTTGCAATTTTACCTGCATTTACTACCCACAAAATACCGCATTAACATCTGATGTACTGGATCTAGCCATTAACATCTGATGTACTGGATCTACCGCATTAACATCTGATGTACTGGATCTACCCATTAACATCTGATGTACTGGATCTACCCATTAACATCTGATGTACTGGATCTAGCCATTAACATCTGATGTACTGGATCTAGCCATTAACATCTGATGTACTGGATCTACCGCATTAACATCTGATGTACTGGATCTACCCATTAACATCTGATGTACTGGATCTACCCATTAACATCTGATGTACTGGATCTACCCATTAACATCTGATGTACTGGATCTACCGCATTAACATCTGATGTACTGGATCTACCCATTAACATCTGATGTACTGGATCTACCGCATTAACATCTGATGTACTGGATCTACCCATTAACATCTGATGTACTGGATCTACCCATTAACATCTGATGTACTGGATCTACCCATTAACATCTGATGTACTGGATCTACCGCATTAACATCTGATGTACTGGATCTACCCATTAACATCTGATGTACTGGATCTACCCATTAACATCTGATGTACTGGATCTACCCATTAACATCTGATGTACTGGATCTACCCATTAACATCTGATGTACTGGATCTACCCAGTTACTCGTCTTAATGACCCACCTTGCTATTACACAGATGTTAAGCCAAAATAAATTTATATTAACCATACACTGACAAAACAGGTATTATTGCATTTGTGACCAATCTATCTCTTGATCAGCTGGTGAACCCAGACACTGGCACATGATGCGATCTCGTGAATATCATTTTTTCTTTATAATTATGACGCTTATTATTGCTAATTAGCTGATTAATTATAAACGTTTAAGCTCAAATATGTATAAGGACATTTATTATGTGTCATTTGATTAACATTGGGGTTCACTGTATTAAGAAGTTTTTACGTTTTGTGCTTCATTGTAGAAAATTAATTGAGCGTGACGTCATTTGATCGCATAATTGATTAATTAATTATTGACAACTAATTAGGTACATATTATATATTACATATTATATATACTGGCAGATGATAAATATCTTATAACAAAGAACATGGTGTAATCTACCTTTGGTGAAAATTTCAGCCAGAAATCTTCATAAATAAAAAAGTTACGCTGTTTTTTGTTAAAAAATACCCGAATTTGCCGATTATTTGGTCACGGGCTTTCCTTTGTTTTAAGCTAAAACAAAGGGGACGAAAAGACCGAAAAATGCCGCAATTACCAAAATATAATCTGGCATAACTTTTTTAATATTCGTCTTAGAACCATGATCCATATATCATTTTAAAGGTGTTTTTAAGCCCTTTCCAACCATTGTAATTTCATTGTAATATAATGCATTTGCATTTTTTTGTCACATACCTACACTACAATTATAGCGAATCACTCCTCCTTAAACCACATTATATCAGGCTGAATTTGCTGGCTAACGGATCAGTAGGTAAAATTATAGTGAGTCACTACTCCATAAGCCACGTTATATCGGGCTGCATTTGTCACAGGTTGAAGTAACGGACCGAGGTCTATAAATACATTAAATATGCCTAAAAGCATCGTTACTAAGTAATGCCAAAAATAAACGGACAGACAGACAGACAGACAGACAGACAGACAGACAGACAGACAGACAGACAGACAGACAGACAGACAGACAGACAGACAGACAGACAGACAGACAGACAGACAGACAGACAGACAGACAGACAGACAGACAGACAGACAGACAGACAGACAGACAGACAGACAGACAGACAGACAGACAGACAGACAGACAGACAGACAGACAGACAGACAGACAGACAGACAGACAGACACGACAGACAGACAGACAGACAGACAGACAGACAGACAGACAGACAGACAGACAGACAGACAGACAGACAGACAGACAGACAGACAGACAGACAGACAGACAGACGGAAGGATCGGGCGAAACAGACAGACAGACAGACAGACAGACAGACAGACAGACAGACAGACGACAGACAGACAGACAGACAGACAGACAGACAGACAGACAGACAGACAGACAGACAGACAGACAGAAGACAGACAGACAGACAGACAGACAGACAGACAGACAGACAGACAGACAGACAGACAGACAGCAGACAGACAGACAGACACAGACAGACAGACAGACAGACAGACAGACAGACAGACAGACAGACAGACAGACAGACAGACAGACAGACAGACAGACAGACAGACAGACAGACAGACAGACAGACACGACAGACAGACAGACAGACAGACAGACAGACAGACAGACAGACAGACAGACAGACAGACAGACAGACAGACAGACAGACAGACAGACAGACAGACAGACAGACAGACAGACAGACAGACAGACAGACAGACAGACAGACGGAAGGATCGGGCGAAACCTATAGGGCGAAATATGCATTATTCATGGAATACATGTATGGCAGCCGTGACACTTGTGATAAGAAATCTTCGTACGACAGCCCAATACCTATCGTAGACTTCACAAAAATGTTTGCTTAAAGTTGACGTTAATGAAACGGTAAAATGCGCCTAAGAAGTTTGTACGATAATTTCTTATCGTAAGAAGTTTAGTGAAACAGGCCCCTGCTGTACAAATTTTGTTATTAAGATGTTAAACCTTTTCCAGTTGGTCAAATGAGTCACCTTCAACACAGCAATTGTCTTGTGCAATTATTGCATATTGCCGCCACCCCCAGAATATTTATCCCTAAGACTAATAAAAATAACTTTTCTGATTCCAGTAGGGATTTGAACGTTAATGCACAATTAAGACACTATTTTCACAGGCTGCCTCAGTCCGCCCCCCAGATAATTACCAGAACATAAATTGTATTTGAATATTTGTACATTTCTATATAATTAACATACGATCCTGATCATATTGCCAGTGTCTGTGTTGCCATATGTAAAGAAAGATGAGACAATTACAGAACATAGTTCTCGGTGTGGTTAAACACATGTTTGTTGGTATATTTATACAGGTCCAAAGACATGCGTCCAGAACAAAAGAATTTCAAAATATTTTTCATCCACACAGTAAGTATGTTGTGTAATAATGTCAGGTAACGACCAGCGTCTGGTCAACAGCAAATGAGACACGCCATGTGATTTTGTAAATTCGGACATCTGCGTAATTTCATTTACAAAATTTACAATATTTTTCATAAATAAAGTCAAAAGTTGACATTTTGTACGTAAAATACTTTTGTAAACGTATTTCATGAAATTACGCAGATGTCCGAAGGTACAAAATCGCATGGCATGTCTCAACTAGTGATCAGACTGGTATAATACACCTGCCAAGCTGGTTTGTTGTACCCTCCCCACCAAATGGTTGCCCCATACAATGTTACCGAATCACAAACTTAAAAAATTTGAATATAGAAAACATTTTTTATTTCTTTCTCTCTTCATGAAATGTTATATGGGCTGATGCCTTTCTATCATGATCTGACATTATTCTGCATAAAAACCCCGCCCCCTCTGAATCCCAAAACCCGCCCCCTCTGAATCCCAAAACCCGCCTCCTCTTAATCCCTGGTGTTTGGGACTTGTCTAAGTTTTAAATCCGTTCATGAATTTACACTTAATAAGTTTAATAAGAGTGTTTACTTATTATTTAGGGGCAATTTATGTTAAAAACTTCATAAACCTGCAAAGGGTTGAGGAAGTTTTTTTTAAGAAATTTAAAATTTTTTCAAAGCCTTACTTTTTTACTGGATACTTAATAGGTTTTGGCTATTCAGGTGGACGGAGAAAAACAATGGCACGGCCTTAGTATGAAATTATTCAAGACGTACATGAAAACAGACTACTGCAGATATGATAACGATTGTCAAAACTAATATGACATCAATATTCTTATAACACTTCCACCCCTAAACATCTGGGATTAACAGATCGATGCTAATTACTGGACAAATCCAAAAATCATAAAAGGGATACTTGTTTTGCCAAATCTGAAAACGGCTGATACACGTACTGAGCTGGCCCATCCTGACAGTGTTTGCTAATGTCCGCTTTATGATTTATAGCCTGTACTAGGTTTGAAAGGCTGTATTCACCAATGCAGTCAGACCTGTGTGTACGGATAGAGACCAACCATGTGAACTGGAAAATCTTGCCTACTGTCTGTTCCACGTTTTGCTGCCGACAAACTTTTGGCTATTAAACACATTAAATTTAAAAAATAATAAAATGTTTAAGTACTTTCTCATCAATAACAAAAAAGTCACCCTCTTCAAATTGTTTTATTAATTCCATCAAATATTGATTTTATTGCGAAAAATGATTTAACATGGGGAAAACGGAGGTGGAGGAGCTGGGGGAGGAGTCAAAAAACAAAACAAATTTGGAAATTGACTCCGAAACCTGGTTAAATAGCTTGGAAATGATGTAACTTAGAAAGCAAGTTAGATTTTGAAAATTGGTCCACAGATAAAAGAAAATAAAAAATCTATTTTAGCCCCCATGTTAAATTCCCATAGGAGGGTGACATTTTTGTTATGGATCCGTGCCCCTATAAAGCACATAAATTCATATTGTGTGTTATATTCTGATTAATTCCTGAAAATGTATACATCAACATAAAGTTCAAACACTTGACTATGAGTGCAGTGCACATAAGGAATTCGCCAAAATTGTTGTATATGCAGGTCCTAGAGTCCATAGAAATAATCCACCCAAGTCACCTAATTGATCTTGAAACTTCTCATAAGGTTCGTGCCCTACAACTGTTTGCACATTTGAGTGACATTTCTTGATCACTCCTACAATAAAGAAGTGTTGCTGCCTAGATGCATTAAATTTCTCTTCGGATTGAGGAAGCATGTAGAAAAATCACAAAATGGGTGGTAAATCACAATTATATGTAACTGTAACTTAGAAAACCGTTGGAAACAATTTAAAATACCTTTTTAAAATAATTTTCAATTAACACTACCGTATTCTTTGAATGTGCTTATTCACTTCGTTTCTAGGGGCATGAATCAATGAGAAGGCACGAATCCATGAGAATTGGGGCTACATTTAAATATTTTTCAGGTTTAATGTGTTTAATAGCCAAAAGTTTGACGGCAGCAAAACGTGGAACAAACAGTAGGTGCACATTGTTTGCAGGGTCTGTATGTAGTCCTTGTGCTATCAAGCATCACAATCATAGCCAGGGACTGCTAGTCAGTCGTGGTGTTTCACACAGTTTCAACTACATGTATATGCCTATGAGACGCACCATGTGATAGTTTTGTACCTAAGAACATGTGCGATATCTCGTGCAAAATATTAGCAAAAATGTAAGATATTTTCCGTAAATGACACAGAAAGTTGACAAAACTTTCATAACAAATGCGGAATGCTATTCTGCATTTGCTATGTAAATTTTGTCATCTTTCAACGTCATTTACAGAAAATATTGCAGGTTCTGTAAATAAATATTTTTCATGGCGTGTCTAATGTATTGGGTATGGTGTACTTATTGCAGCCAAACAGGACGTATTACCTGGAGGATCCGAAGTCCCATGCGGAGGACTGGTGTACCGAGATAAAGCAGGTGTGGAGCCACTACTTCTCGTAGCACACGCCTCACTGCGCCCACTGCCGGGTAGATGACCAGTGTAGACCCGGCCATTAAGCCTGCCATAGCCCCAGCCAGCTCCATTTCGGGCAGGAGCCACATCCATTGTGGGCTGTACGGTCACAGCTGGCTTTGTTAAATGTGTAGAACATATAATGCAGTATGAAACTGCTGTATTTCAAGCATGTGATTCCAGTATATGCCACGTTTAACCCTTTCAATGCTGAATTAAATTGTCGTCTACTGTTTGTTTTTATTTTGAATATTTGTTGAAAACCTGTTTTACAGCACATAATAATTGTCTCCAATCGAGACAATTCTCATGTGCTGCCAAAATAATGTTTTTTTAAATGCTAAAAATAAAATAAAACAGCATATGGCAATCGGCTACTGGCTTTTAAAGGTTAACTAGTTGGCCGAGTATCTGCTGGCTGTAGAGGGCCGTTGGGGCTCTACACATTTGTCGCTTTGACTGGAGAAATGGGGCTTATGGCTGCTGTGGACAGGGACCCGTTTAACTAAACTTCATGTGACTAAAATGTTCGTAAGTGCAAATTTAGGATCGTCTGGAAATTTCAATTGATGGATTTACATTTATTGAGCATAGGCTGCATATGCTCAATAAATGTAAATCCAATAATTGCTTACAAGAAAACATTGTTAATGTGAAATTTACAGACCATCATATTTTTGCACTTACGAACATTTTTAATCATACGATGTTTAGTGAAACTGACCAGCTAGCACACACATACAGCCTGGTAAGGATTAACCCTTTCACCCCTTAACTGGAATAGAGTTTGATATGTTAATTTTGCAACCAATCCAACCGGCACAAAATGGTTTTCAGGCTAGTCCAATTATGAAAAGGGGGTGTTTTTGTTCTAAAAAAAATATGAAAATTACTTTCAAAAAGTACAGATCTTGTTGAGATGGCTCGTTACGAGCCAGCTCATCTGGATCTGCACTGTTTGTGTAAACCACTATTGCGGGCTTTCGGGTTCAAAGGGTTAATATTGCTTACTAGAATGAATGGTGTATCACTAACCGATTGGCAAACAGTGCAGACCAAGATCAGACTGCGCGGATGCGCAGGCTGATCTTGGTCTACACTGGTTGCACCGACATTAAGCCCCACTTCAGTCACATCATATTTCTTGGACACAATACCCTGGTATCTCCCATAACAACAAGGCCTGGATGAGGTTTAGAACAGTGTCACTCCTAATTCACTCTTTTACACCTAAGTAACTGGAATGGATTATTCCCTGACTTCCATTTTATATCAAAGAAGGACCAATTGTCAAAAAAATGAAAAACTGAAAACCCTGACTAGACTAGCCATTTAATCTGGATATACACTGTGCAAACTGGATAGTGGTTTGTAGCATACTGTTGGAGAGATAATCACTGCTACAGCATGATTATGTGGCTGTCACTGTAGAAATGGGGCTTATGGAATTTTGACCAGTAGCTTCTGGTCGAGTAGGACGCTCCTCTACCCTGATACTGATCTATATTGATTGTTAGAAGCCGGGCGGGCGGGCGGGCGGCTGACAAAAAGTGCATAGTTCGTGAACACAACTCTTCCGAAACCGTTCAGTCGATCGATATGAAACTATACACACGTTTTCTACACATATTGAAGATGTGCACCTTGGTGTTTTTATGCCGAAAAAATATTGTTTAACTAAAATATCACCTTTTTAACTTAGCCATTTTTTCTACATTTTTCTGTACAATTCTATATACGGTACAGAGTTTGTGTACACAACTCCTCCGAAACCGTTCAGTCGATCATTCTGAAACTATACACACGTCTTCTACACATATTGAAGATGTGCACCTTGGTGTTTTTATGCCGAAAAAATATTTTTTAACAAAAATATCACCTTTTTAACTTAGCCATTTTTTCTACATTATTGTATTCAATTCCCTATCATTTCTACTTTACACTCTACTTTTCTAAATCTGCCTAAATTAGTATACATGTTTAGCACAACGAGATGAAGAAATAATGCTATAGACTCAAATTCTCATTAATGTTTCTTCTTGCCTTGGTGACAGCTTCACATTTCTGCATCTTCGCTGTCTGGCCCATATTCGACGAGCGTATTTTGTGACTTGTGGCACTCTTGTTCATTGATGTATTGGCGAACAGTGTAGACCCTGATCAGACTGTGCGGATTTACACTGGTCGCAAAACTGTTAAGCGCCATTTTCCCAGTCACAACCACTTTTTTTGTTCACTGAATACATGGCGAACATATTTTTTGCATTTTTAGCCAGGTTTTTTGAAAAAAAATCCAGGTTATTGGATTGGCGAAAGCCGGGCGGGCGGGCGGGTGGGCGGGCGGCGGGCGGCGGGCGGCGTCCACAATCAATGTTAAGTTTTCATGTTTGAGTCCATTTCTTTGTTACTGTACCACCTAGGACCACCAAACTTTCACAGCTTCATAATCAAGGGGTGCCCACCACATATCACTATCCAACATGTTACTTTTTTTTGAACTTGACCCATTTTTTCCGCGTAGTCGACTTAGCCATTTTCAATTTTAAGTTTTCGCGTTTACAATGTTAAGTTTTCGTGTTTAAGTCCATTTCTTTGGTACTGTACCACCTAGGACCACCAAACTTTCACAGCTTCATAATCAAGGGGTACCCACCACATATCACTATCCAACATGTTACTTTTTTTTTTAACTTCACCCATTTTTTCCGCGCAGTCGACTTAGCCATTTTCAATGTTAAGTTTTCGCGTTTACAATGTTAAGTTTTCGTGTTTAAGTCCATTTCTTTGGTACTGTACCACCTAGGACCACCAAACTTTCACAGCTTCATAACCAAGGGGTGCCTACCACATACAACTATCCAACATGTGACCATTTTTTTACCTTCACCTATTATTTCTACGTAATTGACTTAGCCATTTTCAACGTTAACTTTTTAACGTACGTCTGGTTAAAGTTTTTTGGTTTTAAAACTTTTTCATTATACTATATCTCTGCAACTGCTTCGCCCATTACCTTGAAACTTCACATGGGTATTTATCATCATCCATATTTTCATTCTAACCCCCAACCGTGCGGCTCCTGTGCCCAATGTCAAGGTCAAATTACTTTGAATTTTTTTGTTAAAGTTTTTTCGTGTACTATATCTCTGAACTGCTTCACCCAATACCTTGATACTTCACATGGGTGTTTATCATCATTGTCGCACCTGCTTGCGGAAAGCGCGATCCTGTGACCAATGTCAAGGTCAAATTACTTTGAATTTTTTTGTTAAAGTTTTTTCGTGTACTATTTCTCTGCAACTGCTTCACCCAATACCTTGATACTTCACATGGGTGTTTATCATCATTGTCGCACCTGCTTGCGGAAAGCGCGATCCTGTGCCCAATGTCAAGGTCAAATTACTTTGTATTTTTTTGTTAAAGTTTTTTGTGTACTATATCTCTGCAACTGCTTCACCCAATACCTTGATACTTCACATGGGTGTTTATCATCATTGTCGCACCTGCTTGCGGAAAGCGCGATCCTGTGCCCAATGTCAAGGTCAAATTACTTTGAATTTTTTTGTTAAATTTTTTTCGTGTACTATATCTCTGCAACTGCTTCACCCAATACCTTGATACTGCACATGGGTGTTTATCATCATTGTTGCACCTGCTTGCGGAAAGCGCGATCCTGTGCCCAATGTCAAGGTCAAATTACTTTGAATTTTGTTGTTAAAGTTTTTTCGTGTACTATATCTCTGCAACTGCTTCACCCAATACCTTGATACTTCACATGGGTGTTTATCATCATTATTGCACCTGCTTGCGGAAAGCGTGATCCTGTGCCCAATGACAAGGTCAAATTACTTTGAATTTTTTTTTTGTTAAAGTTTTTTCGTGTAACTATATCTCTGCAACTGCTTCACCCAATACCTTGATACTTCACATGGGTGTTTATCATAATTGTCGCACCTGCTTGCGGAAAGCGCGATCCTGTGCCCAATGTCAAGGTCAAATTACTTTTGAATTTTTTTGTTAAAGTTTTTTTCGTGTACTATAATCTCTGGCAACTGCTTCACCCAATACCTTGATACTTCACATGGGTGTTTATCATCATTGTCGCACCTGCTTGCGGAAAGCGCGATCCTGTGCCCAAATGTCAAGGTCAAATTACTTTGAATTTTTTTGTTAAAGTTTTTTTCGTGTTACTATATCTCTGCAACTGCTTCACCCAATACCTTGATACTTCACATGGGTGTTTATCATCATTGTCGCACCTGCTTGCGGAAAGCGCGATCCTGTGCCCAATGTGAAGGTCAAATTACTTTGAATTTTTTTGTTAAAGTTTTTTCGTGTACTATATCTCTGCAACTGCTTCACCCAATACCTTGATACTTCACATGGGTGTTTATCATCATTGTCGCACCTGCTTGCGGAAAGCGTGATCCTGTGCCCTATGTCAAGTTCAAATTACTTTGAATTTTTTGTTAAAGTTTTTTCGTGTACTATATCTCTGCAACTGCTTCACCCAATACCTTGATACTTCACATGGGTGTTTATCATCATTGTCACACCTGCTTGCGGAAAGCGCGATATCGTCGGCATTTTGGCATACGTCCGTCCGTTCGTCCGTGTGTCCGGTTAAAGTTTTTTGGTTAAAGTTTTTCCATCTACTATATCTATTTTTTTAGTGTCCATGCCTCGCCCCAAGGTGCGACATGCAGGCCACGGCCATCTAGTCTACAAAAAGTGGGTATAATTATGTTATCCAAGTGTCTATGCTTGGAAAAAACCTGGCCTTCGTGGCTTTGCCTCGTTTCTTGTTGTCTTTCTCTCTCTCTCTCTCTCTCTCTCTCTCTCTCTCTCAAAATGACAACTTTTTGTGTCCCCACGTGAAACATAGCAGTCACAATTTCGGCGTCATCATCATAGGCGACAACAATTTTTGATGTATGTCAAAATGTTGCGTATCTCTTGATACGTTGGTCAGATCTTTACCAAACTTCATCAATAGCTTCCTCCCATTGGTGGCTAACCACCTGTGTCAGTTGGGTGACTTCGACCTTCGTGGGTGAGACACTCGCCAGTGATTGCCATCTTAGATCTAGTGTTTTGAGCATTTCTGTTGTAAATTGGAAAATTATGTGTGTAGTTAACGAGTGTAGACTGTACTTGCATAATACGAAACTGCAGAAAATATTTTTGTGGTTATATCCTTTACATTTGGGTCATATTATGCAAGTACAGTCTACACTCGTTAACTCAAACTCTCTTAAGTCAAGGTGGGTGGCAGGTGGGAAAATGCGATGGGTAATTTAACAATCTGGGTTCATCCTTACTGGAATTCGACTGGAGACCTGGTTTGGGCCTCACATATGTCTTTGGCATTTTGTATGTGACAGTTGAATCTGGTTATAAAATGTATGTAAGTATTACGATTATTTGTAATCCTATTTTAGGGGAAGGGGCCAAGTGACTGGTGTGGTATGGACCTGGCACCAGGTCAGGTTATTCTATTTTCAGGGCTGAAACTATTTTTCCTCGATGTAAATATTCCGTTCCGATTTTAGGATTTTGCTGTTTGGGATCGAACCCGTTTGCCCGGCCTTACATGACCTTAGCTGTTGATAAGCTGTTAAACACCAATAATTTCAGCACAAAAATATTTACATAATTCCCTAACATTTGATTGGCCCATAGCAAGTTTCTGTCCAAAATTTATAATCCAGTAAACTCCCATGCCGAACTACTTTCCGTAACCATGAGGCGCAGTTAAAATAATTCTTAAGAAAATGGAAAATAAACACATTTTCTTGATGAATTTATTTCAAATGCTGGAATTATAAGGAATGAATGGCCTTTTTGTGGAATTTATCGGGGATATAAACTTGGAAAAGTCGCGGGAATACTGGACGAGGCCTTCCGGCCTTTGTCCAGTATTCCCGCGACTTTTCCAAGTTTATACCCCGAAAAATAAACAAACATACAAACTCTCAAGTCAAACTACTGATAATTCAAACTCAAATTCTTGGTCCCAAGTACATGTTTTCCTATACATTAACTTTCGTTAACTGTAAGTAGTTTCCTCAGTCCCTGGACTTTGAGTAAACGAGCGTAGACTGTACAGTAGAATGTCTCTAAACCAGACACCAAGGCAATCTATGTCTGCTTAATTGTATGTGTTTAGTGTAATCTCTCACCGTTGATAATGTCTGTTCATGATCGCAAACCACATATACCGGCTTTGTGGTGCCCATATGCCCGATTTACAGTGGAGTCTCTCTAAACCGGACACCCCTGTGTGTCCGGTTTAGAGAGGTTACACTGTATTACAAAAGGGGACATATTTCTGGAACGCCCATATAGAGGGACTGTGGTCAGGTCCGCTGATGGCCAGACTGGTAGCTGTATGTAGCATTGTCCATGATATATTCTCTGTCTGTCAGTCAGCCATTTCATGCCTAGTACAGATCCATCACCCCTACACATTTAACATGGTACGTTCCATGTTCAATCAATGAACAATAGGGTATCATAAAGGTGATGACAAACACTGCAGATCCTGATGAGCCGGCTCGTTACGAGCCGGCTCATCTGGATCTACAGTGTTTGTAAATTTGGCTGTATGGTGTGTAGAGTTGAATGGGTTAAAAAGTTGTTACAAAATATTTTTTTCACTCCATAGACATTTCCTTTGTGGCAAGGGATGGGTTGTGGCCTAGGGGTTAGAACACCTGACTTCCAATCCGGAGGTTGTGGGTTCAAACCTCGCCTTGGGCATCAAAAATACTTACATAGTATTTCCATCCCACTGGTCTGTTGGATGAGACTTTAAACTGTGATCCTGTCTCTATATGACCATAGCTGTTGCTGGGACGTTAAACCCATTAAATTTATTTTCCTTTTGGCAAGTGGTAACAACCCAAACTCATTTAATACATATGAACCCTTTTCGCCCTAAATAACTGGAATGGATTTTGTTAATTTTCCGACCAATCCAATCGTCACAAAATGATTTTCAGACTATAAGAAAGGATTGGTTTTATTCCTAAAAATATGACAATTACTTGCAAAAAATGTAGATCCTGATGAGATGGCTCGCTACGAGCCGGCTCATTTGGATCTACACTGTTTGCAAGCGTCACAAAAGATCACAGGGTTAACAAATACATCTGTATCTCGCATGAAATGGGTGAATAGACGTGTACTACGAGATGGTTAATGTAATATGTTTACACATGTATCTTTATAGATGCTCTTAATTTATTATTATTCACATATGCATGCTCTAGTTCGTGTTTTATGCTTATTCAGGGTCTGTTACCATGGCGACCTTCTGTAGGTCTGACAAACTTGTTCACCTTCATTGTGATAGATGCACTGTTTCATCTGCATGTTTAACCCTGACAAAGCTGAAATAAAATTTCGCCGTCTTATGTATGTTTTATTAAGTTCCATTTTACTCATCAAAAACATGGTTTGACAGTACGGTCGACACCAGTATCTCGAATATCAGTATATGTTGTCTATCTCGACTGTTCATTCTGTCCCCTCCGTATAAGAATACGCTAAAAATCTCTTCACTATCTCGATCACATAAACACTGGGATAAATCACATAACCACCTGGCAGCCAAGTTGTTCAAAACATCAGTTAGCTTAACGGACTGTTAAATCCTTAACTGAATGGTTAAAATCTCTGTTTAACAGAGATTTTAACCATTCAGTTAAGGATTTAACAGTCCGTTAAGCTAACTGATATTTTCCTTAACTGAATGGTTAAAATCTCTGTTTAACAGAGATTTTAACCATTCAGTTAAGGATTTAACAGTCCGTTAAGCTAACTGATATTTTGAAAAACCGGGCCCAGGCTGCCAAGATCGATTTGGTTGACAAAACATATTTTCAAAACATATCAAACAAAACAAAATAAATTCACACCTATCTCGGGTTGTTTGCTTAATTGGTCCACCTGGATATATTTGAGTGTTTGACATGATTTATTAAGCATAAATACGCTGGTCATTTAAGCAATTCACCGGGAGTCGTGACGCCACCTTGTAAAATTTATAAGCTGACTACATTTGGTCATTAGTTAATTGGTGGGTGGTGGTCGGGCGAATGAGTGCGTAAATTAACGGTATGGGTTCCTCCTTATAGGAATAACAATTTGCCTGGTTTGGCCCTCAGGTACGTTTTTATCTTTAGCTCTTTAGTTACCTGTGAGTTGAATTGGGTTATTGCCCATTATAAAAGTGGTAAGATTATTACTGATCCTACTGCTTTTGGGAGGGGCCAAGTGATTCTGGTGTGGCGAGGACCTGGCATCAAATCAGGATTATTCTGATTTCAGGGCTGAATATATAGTTTTGTTATTGTAAATATTCAGTTCTTATTTTGGGATTTACCCCCCATTTGTACATGTACTTGAACATGTAACATGTACTTGTACAGGTAATATATGGGATGTAGTACTAAACCCATTGACCTGGCCTTAGATGACCTAGCTGTTGATAGGCCGTTAAACCCCAACAAACAAACAAACATTAGTTAATTGGTGATTAAAAAAGTATGAAATCATGTTGCCCATTACGGGTAACAGAATTCATATTTTTTGTTAAAATATTTGACCATGTCACTTCATCACTATCTCGAACCTAGTCCTATCTCGACTATATGGACGATCTCCCTTCGACTTCGAGATACTGGTGCTCGACTGTACTTTAGAATCATTTCCAATGATTCTAAAGTGCTGTCAAACCATGTTTTTATTACCATATAGAAGACCATTAGAAGACCATATAAAACAACAGCAGACAACAATTTTGTTTTCCCGCATTCTAAGGGCTAACATATTTCTGCATATTCATGCTTGATTATACCCTCGTTATGACTTGTGTAGGGTATACTAGAGCCAGTTGGCCGTCTCGCTGTCCATCAAAGGATTAATATTGGTCAATTTCTTAAGTGTCTTGATATTTCACACATTGCTCGAACAGTCGAACGTTTAGTGGAAGGGGCCAAGTGACTGTGTGGTTTGGACCTGGCACCAGGTCCGCTTATTCTAATTTCAGGGCTGAATATATATTTTTTCGATGTAAATATTCAGTTCTGATTTAGTGGGTGGCAGGTGGGAGCATGTGATGGGTAATTTAACGATCGGGGTTCATCCTTACTGGAATTCCGATTGGAGACCTGGTTTGGCCCTCACATACGTCTTTGGCATTTTGTATGTGACGGATGAATCTGGTTATATCCCTTATGTGAGTATTACAGTTATTTGTAATCCTATATTTTAGGGGAAGGGGCCAAGTGACTTTGGTGTGGTATGGACCTGGCACCAAGTCGGGTTATTCTAATTTCAGGGCTGAATATATATTTACCAAGTGACTTGTTGTGGACCTTCAGGGATGAATATATTTTTTCTCGATGTAAATATTCCGTTCTGATTTTGTGATTTTCCGCCCAATGCAGCAGGTTAAAACGGGATCGAACCCGTTTGCCCGGCCTTACAAGACCTTAGCTGTTGATAGGTCGTTAAACACCAATAAACAAACAAATCCAAATCCATCAATCTGTGACTGTAACTTGAGCATGGATACAATTTGATGTTTTTGTAATTTTGTTTTCCATAACCCTCGCATTCCGACTTAGTTGAGCGGGGAATTAACATTCATTTAACAACACTGTCATCATTTGTATTAATAAATCATCATTTAACATTACCTTAGATCTCAAGGTCATGATCTGCTAACATATTTAACTCTGACACAGCTATCTTACTTTTTTGTTGTCTGCTGTTTATTTTATTTTTCCATTTTTATCATCAAAAACATGCTTTGACAGCACTTTAGAATAATTTACAACATGCTTTGGCAGCACTTCAGAATCATTCCATTGGAAATGATTCTGAAGTGCTGTCAAACCATGTTTTTATTGAGAAAAAGGCAAGATATAAAAGCAACAGCAGACGACAATTGTTGTGTGTAGCGGTCTAAGGGTTAAGTTGAGAAATATGGGAAATTCAGACAATAGGTGCTTTGCTTTCTTACTTCAAAAGTTAAACACTGGTCAGCTCTATATAAAATGTTTCAATGATGTTATAGAAATGCGTACCAGCATCCACATGCAGTCGCAATGTGCATAGTCCTGTCCATCTCTAGGGCATACATGTTAGGCCATAAAATATAAGTACTTTGGTTCGTTCTCAGACATGGGGTTTGCGGAATGTGAAGCGGAAGGACGGATTCTTTTAATATAGGGATGGGTTGGAACACCGGACTTCCAATCCGGAGGTTGTGGGTTCAAACCTCGCCTCTTCTCTATATGACGCTAGGGTCCCTAGCTGTTGGTGGGACGTTAAACCCATTCACTTTCACTTGTTTTTTGTCTCGCCCGCGAAAGCGGAAAGCGAGACATAAGTTTTGCTTTTCCGGAGTCGTCGGCGGCATGGCGTCATCGGCGGCGTCATCATTCAATGTTAAGTTTTCGTGTTGCGGTCATTACTTCAACACCTTATCAGCTACAGTCATCAAACTTTATACATACCTTTACTATGATATGCAGATGAATATAGGACTATTCTCGGGGCCCCAAGGTCAAGGCCCCAGGGTCAAGGTCAAGGCGAGACATTTGATTCCACGGAATTCTTGTCTTTTAATATATTTTCTTTTTGTTTATTTTTCAAGTTGCCAGATGCATCTGGCAACTTGAAAAAAATCAGAGATAAACATCTCAAACAAAAACAATATGTTCTACATTACAACGTTACTATAACCTCTTTAGATGTGAAAAATCACAAGATTTTCGTCAGACACGATTGTATTTAACATATTTTTGCATGGTAGTGTTCTTAGCTCACCTGAGCGAAGCTCATGTGAGCTATTGTTACCGCAATGTGTCCGTCGTCGTCCGTCGTCGTAGTCCGTCGTCCGTGAACATTTTCAAACGTCTTCTCCTCGGTAACCATTGGGCCTATAGTCACCAAACTTCATGGTCATGGTCCTTAGGTAGGAGGATTACAAAATTGTTAAAATGACGTCATTACGTAATCCAAGATGGCCGCCGTCTAAAAATAGCACAAATTCTTCAAAAATCTTCTTCTCAAGAACCGCCAACCGGATTTCGACAAAACTTGGTAGGAATGATCGATGTACAATGCTCTTTCAAAGTTGTTAAAATGGTGACCCCTGGGTCAAAAATGGGTGTGGCCTGTGGGGTCAAATTTTATTTTTGACTGAATATGGTCGTATCATATATCAAATCGAAGGTATCAACGAGGCGATCATTTCTTGGTGAAATCGAATGGTTATGTCATCCAAGATGGCCGCCGAAAGGTCAAAAGGTCGTTCTTTTATTAGAGATTTCAAAATTCTTCTTCACACGAACTACTTGGCCCATGGTGGCCAAACTTCACAGTTATGGTCCATGGGTGAAGTCTTTTCAGATTTGTTAAAATGGAGGTCGTCGCTAATCCAAGATGGCCGCCGTCTAAAAATAGCACAAATTCTTAAAAAAATCTTCTTCTCATGAACCGCCAGCCGGATTTCGATGAAACTTGGTAGGAATGATCGATGTACAATGCTCTTTCAAAGGTTGTTAAAACGGTGACTCCGGAGTAAAAAATGGGAGTGGCCGGCCCATGGGGTCAAATTGGGGTCAAATTTTATTTTTGACCGAATATGGTCATGTCTATATAAAATCGAAGGTATCAAAGAGGCGATCGCTCTGGTACATTTTTTGTCGAAATTGGATGGTCATGTCATCCAAGATGGCCACCAAAAGGTCGTTCTTTTATTAAAGATTTCAAAATTCTTCTTCACACGAACCATTTGGCCCATGGTGGCCACATTTCACAGTTATGGTCCATGGGTGAAGCCTTTTCAGATTTGTTAAAATGGAGGTCATCGCTAATCCGAGATGGCTGCCGTCTAAAAATAGCACAAATTCTTAAAAAAATCTTCTTCTCATGAACCGCCAGCCGGATTTCAATGAAACTTGGTAGGAATGATCGATGTACAATGCTCTTTCAAAGTTGTTAAAATGGTGACCCCGGGGTCAAAAATGGGTGTGGCCATTGGGGTCAAATTTTATTTTTGACCGAATATGGTCATGTCTATATCAAATCGAAGGTATCAAAGAGGTGATCCCTTTGGTACATTTTTTGTCGAAATTGGACGGTCATGTCAACCAAGATGGCCACCGAAAGGTCAAAAGGTCGTTCTTTTATTAGAGATTTCAAAATTCTTCTTCACACGAACCGCTTGGCCCATGGTGGCTAAGCTTCAGTTATGGTCCATGGGAGAAGCCTTTTCAGATTTGTTAAAACGGAGGTCGTCGCTAATCCAAGATGGCTGCCGTCTAAAAATAGCACAAATTCTTCAAAAATCTTCTTCTCAAGAACCGCCAACCGGATTTCGACTAAACTTGGTAGGAATGATCGATGTACAATGCTCTTTCAAAGTTGTTAAAATGGTGACCCCGGGGTCGAAAATGGGTGTGGCCCTTGGGGTCAAATTGGGGTCAAATTTTCACTAATCCAAGATGGCCGCCGTCTTAAAAATAGCACAAATTCTTCAAAAATCTTCTTCTCAAGAACCGCCAACCGGATTTTGACAAAACTTGGTAGGAATGATCGATGTACAATGCTCTTTCAAAGTTGTTAAAATGGTCACCCCGGGGTCAAAAATGGGTGTGGTCCTTGGGGTCAAATTGAGGTCAAATTTTATTTTTGACTGAATATGGTCGTATCATATATCAAATCAAAGGTATCAACGAGGCGATCACTCTGGTGCATTTTTTGGTGAAATCGGATGGTTATGTCATCCAAGATGGCCGCCAAAAGGTCAAAAGGTCGTTCTTTTATTAGAGATTTCAAAACTTCACAGTTATGGTCCATGGGAGAAGCCTTTTCAGATTTGTTAAAACGGAGGTCGTCGCTAATCCAAGATGGCCACCATCTAAAAATAGCACAAATTCTTAAAAAATATTTTTCTCATGAACCGCCAACCAGATTTCGACAAAACTTGGTAGGAATGATCGACGTAGAATGTTCTTTCAAAGGTGTTAAAATGGTGACACCAGGGTCAAAAATGGGCGTGGCCCGTGAGTCCAATTTTATTTTTGACCGAATATGGTCATGTCATATATCAAATTGAAGGTATCGATGAGGCGATTGCTCTGGTGCAATATTTGTCGGAATCGGATGATTATGTCATCCATGATGGCCTCCAAAAGGTCCATTTATTCGAGATTTTGAACTTCTTTTTTTCAGGAACCACATGGCCGATGCAGGCCAAACTTCATAGTAAAGTAAGATCCTTTGGTGAAGCATTTTCAGATTTGGTAAAATGAGAGTCTACGCTTAATCCAAGATGACCGCCATCTAAAAATGGCACAATTTTTTTAAAACACATGAACACATGTCACATTCTCCTCTGGTGTTCATGGAGTCAGGTGAGCGAATTAGGGCCATCATGGCCCTCTTGTTTATTGATCATGTGGCGAATTTATAGTACAATTTTATTTCTCAATGACGATAAAATGACGATAAAATGCTCGACGCACAGGGATTATTCAGACGCAGCCATATTTGAGAACCAAAGCACTTCTTTTATGGCCTTTCAAACATATTTGTGGGCGTGACTGGAGAAATTAGGCGTATGGCATGTGTGACCCGTGTAGGCCCCGACCAGCCTGTGCTGCACCGCACCGTTCACCACTCAGTCAATGAAGCACCTAACAAACTATAGATCCTGATCAAATAGCAGGCGGAACTAGCAGACGAGAAGCCAGACTGGCCAAATAATGCCAGTATCCCCATTTCTCCAGTCACATATATATGGTATCCCTTACAATGCGGAGTTAAAGTTTGTCGTCTGCTCTTTATTTTTATTGTTCCCTTTTCCTTGTCAAAAAAATGTTTTGGCAGCACTTTAGAATCATTTCTCCATCCAACGGAAATGATTCTAAAGTGCTGTCAGACCCATGTTTTTTATTGACAAAGAATATAAAACAATAGCAGACGACAATTTTTGTTTCCCACATTCTAAGGGTCAAGTATCAGGACAATGATCTACTGTTGTATGTACATGTATATGTGACTGCAGAAATGGGGCTTATGGGATTTGTGACCAGTGTAGCTCCTCATCAAATTCCTGTTGTCTCATTAAGAACTACATTGCTTGTTAGAAGCACAACGGGTGTCTCATTGATGGAATGGCGAACAGTGCAGTTCCTGATCAGACTGTGCGGATCTGGATCTACACTGGTCGTAAAACCCATAAGCCCCATTTTTCCAGTCATAGCCACATATATAAAGGAGGTATGTGAAGGCAGCTGCTCTGCAGAAATAAAGTGCTATTCCAGATGAAACCTGTCGTGTTGTCTCTCCATGTATCGTACTGTGCGTAACCTGTCGGCTATTGTATTGCTTGTTGGGGAAGGTTTTGATCAATTATGGCACAATAACCCTCAGAAGTGGGTGGCAGGTGGCAGCATGCGATGGGTAATTAAACGATCAGAGTTCATCCTTACCGGAATCCCAACCGGAGACCTGGTTTGACCCTCATGTATGTCTTTGGCTTTCTTGTATGTAATTACGAGTTGAATCTGGTTATACCCCTTACATGAGTAATATGATTATTCGTAATCGTATTACTTTTCAGGGAAAGGGCTAAGTGTGGTATGGACCTGGCACCAGGTCGGGTTATTCTAATTTCAGGGTGAATATATTTTTACTCGATGTAAATATTCTGTTCTGATTTTGCCCCCAATGCAGCAGGTTAAAACGGGATCGAACCCGTTTGCCCGGCCTTATATGATCTTAGCTGTTGATAGGCCGTTAACACCAATAAACAAACAAAACAAATATCCAATTCATCGTCTGTACGTCTATATCCGACACGGTGTATCAGATGCTATCAGAAGTGTTTGTAGAGATTACAGTAGTGTGTTACCGTAACAGAAATAAATAGGTCAGCACACCACCATACCAGTAGTGATTGCTATTCCCACCCTTCAACTATCAAATGGTCCAAGTATATACCAGTAGTATAAGATGACATCATTTGGAGGGAGGGAGAGAACTTCAGAATGAAATCCAAATATTCATGTGTGCAGCCATCCAAAATCTACATTAAAGTATTTTACTGTGGTTCACCTCTAGATTATGTCATTGACATTATGCAGGGCATACACATTGTATGTGCTTCAATGAAAGTTACTTGGGTCAAAGACAATAGTGGTGTGGTGGTTGGTTGGGAGCATGCGATGGGTAATTTCTCGATCAGGATTCATCCTTACCGGAATGCCGACCGGAGACCTGGTTTGGCCCTCAGGTATGTCTTTGGCATTCTTGTATGTGGGAGTTGAATCGGTTATACCCTGTATAAGAGTAATATGATTACTCCTAATCCTATTACTTTTAGGGGAAGTGGCCAAGTGACTTTGGTGTGGTATGGACCTGGCACCATGTCGGATTATTCTAATTTCAGGGCTGAATATATTTTTTTTTTGTGTAAATATTCCTTTCTGATTTTGGTATTTTCACCCCAATGCAGTAGATTAAATGTGGGATCGAACCCTCTGGCCCAGCCTTACATGACCTTTGCTGTTGATAGGCCGTTATAAACACCAATCAATCAAACTTAAATCAAAGTCAATAACATCAACATATGGAAGCGTCCTGGTGCCAATGGTAACATATATTTATCTCCTAATTAGGACTTATTATCTCCTAATTAGGAGACAATAAGTCCTAATTTGATGATAACTCCTAATTAGGAGATACTATCTCCTAATTAGGAATTACTATATCCTGATTAGGAGTTATAATGACTTAATCTATCCTAATTAGGAGTTATAATCTAATTAGGATTAACTATATCTCCTAATTAGGACTTCATATTTCCTAATTAGGAGTATGCATCTCCACATTAGGAGATAAACCATTTTTAGCCAGGTTTTTTGGAAAAAAATCCAGGCTATTGAATTGGCAAAAGCCGGGCGGGCGGGCAGCGGGCGGCGTCCACAATCAATGTTAAGTTTTCGTGTTTGAGTCCATTTCTTTGTTACTGTACCACCTAGGACCACCAAACTTTCACAGCTTCATAATCAAGGGATGCCCACCACATATCATTATCCAACATGTTACCTTTTTTTGAACTTGACCCATTTTTTCCGCGCAGTCGACTTAACCATTTTCAATGTTAAGTTTTCGCGTTTACAATGTTAAGTTTTCGTGTTTAAGTCCATTTCTTTGATACTGTACCACCTAGGACCACCAAACTTTCACAGATTGATAACCAAGGGGTGCCTACCACATACAACTATCCAACATGTGACCATTTTTTTTACCTTCACCTATTATTTCTACGTAATTGACTTAGCCATTTTCAACGTTAACTTTTCAACGTACGTCTGGTTAAATTTTTTTCGTTAAAAGTTTTTCGTTATACTATATCTCTGCAACTGCTTCCCCATTACCTTGAAACTTCACATGGGTGTTTATCATCATCCATATTTTCATTCTACCCACCAACCGTGCGGCCCTTATGCCCAATGTCAAGGTCAAATTACTTTGATTTTTTTTGTTAAAGTCTTTTTGGGTACTATATCTCTGCAACTGCTTCACCCATTACCTTGATACTTCACATGGGTGTTTATCATCATTGTCAGCGCGATATCGTCGGCATTTTGGCATACCTCCGTCTGTACGTCCGTGTGTCTGGTTAAAGTTTTTTGGTTAAAGTTTTTCCATCTACTATATCTATTTTTTTAGTGTCCATGCCTCGCCACAAGGCACGACATGCAGGCCACGGCCATCTAGTCTAAAAAAAGTGGGTATAATCATGTTATCCAAGTGTCTATGCTTGGAAAAAACCTGGCCTTCGTAACTTTGCCTTGTTTCTTGTTTAGCATTGACACAGATTAGTTAGGAGATACTAACTCATAATTAGGAGATAATATGTCCTAATTAGGAGATACTAAGTCCTATTTAGGAGTTACAAAGTCCTAATTAGGAGATATCAAGTCCTAATTAAGATATTGTAAGTCCTAATTAGGAGATACGCTTCCATATCAACAATGGTTGTGTAAATTGATGGATCCACATCTCATACCTACATGTAGCATATTTTTATCTCACTTTTTTATTTGTTGATTCCAATGTCTATTATTTTCATTTGCTGATTCAGACCACCATTATTCTCTTCTAGACTTCTTGAATTTATTTACAACAGTTGGTTTTTCGACAGTGCCACAGCTCTGACATTTTGGTTTTCAATATCTCCCATTTCTCTGCAACAGCTGTTGCAGAGAAATGGGAGATATTGAAAACCAAAATAATGATAATGTTGTGGCTACAATTATGAAAGTTCATCCAGCCAGTTGCAGTACGCTCGCACCAATACTACCATAGACAATGTGTGGAATCATGTGGTTTCCGAACCCAATTTTCTGACATAATCTGTGACATAATCTTTACAGCAGATTTTCTTTAAAATCTTCCTAACAAACGGACGGGTTTTGATGATATGTAGTGCACCAAATACCACGACATATGTGTTTTATGGGTGCTCTGAAAGTTATTTACAATAACTTATAACTTTCTCAAAGAATCAAGTACCGTTTATTTCTTACATTCACATGCTGTAGCTTTTACTTACATTTACGGAAACTGATTATTTGTCAAAACGACAGAATTATGAGATTAAAGCCGCCTATACAATACAGGGCAATGGGTACCGCAGTAGCTGCAGTATATTTCATAAAAATATGTCATTACATTAGAAAGATTTTAAAGGAAATCTACTATAAACACATCTAAAAAAAAACATGATCCCACACCTTGATAGGGAAGTTGAAGTGGGGTGGGGGAGGGCTATTGGTGTATTTCAGTAGAAATGATTACCAGTAAGATGAAGGACAGGGTGGCAGTTGTAACCTTTCCACCCTCTGTGCCCAGCATGGACTATTCAGTATGAAATGTCAGCATATTCCATCAACCCTTAGTGCTAAATTAAATTTTGACGTCTGCTGTTTATGTTTTATTTTCCATTTTACTCATCAGAAACATGATTTGACAGCATTTTAGATGGATATGATTCTAAAGTGCTGTCAAACCATGTTTTTGATTAGAAAGAAGACAAAATATAAAACAACAGCAGACAGCAATTTTCGTTCCCAGCATTCCAAGGGTTAATCATAAACTCATATCAAAATATGAATATGGCCACAAACAGGGTGTATCTTGAGGAGACGGTTATGACTATGTGCCAACTCATCTGATTCTACATCTTTGCAAGCTGTGTGATTGTCGGTACTGTTGAACGGGTTAAATTGCTATCAACTTTTAACACTACTTAATGGCAACATTTATTTTTAACAACAATTGGTTTTCATGTAAATACAAGGTTTGGCACTGCAGCAATGATGAAGCAGCAGTAAACAGCTGCACACATTATCTAGCATTTTGGCCCCCGAGCTGAGAAAATGGACCCGAGCACATCCATGGCCAGTGTAGATATAGATCATCACACGTGCATACAGCCACAGATTGATCAGTAGCAGATTTCACTCTGAAATTGCTCATTTCACTGAAATACATTATTTCATATAGAACTAACGACTTTATAGTTGATGATTAAAATTATGTAGAATTATTATACTGTATTTATTACATTATGATTTTATCACAGCCATTTTGTTTTGGCATGGCAACTGGTGTAAACCTTGATCAGTTTGCGCATTTTGCACAGGCTGATCTGGGATTACGCTAGTCGCATATGTTGTACGGTCCCTATTCTGAGTCGAGGGCCCATATAAACACTACTCACAAACTCACCTCTGGGGGCCGTTTCATTAAACCTCGTACGACTAAATCCAATAATTGTTTACAAGAACACATTGTTAATGTGAAATTTACAGACTATCATCATTTTGCACTTGCGAACATTTTAGTCGTGGGAAGTTTAGTGAAACGGCCCCCAGGCTTTGAAACCTCTCTAAACCGAAGTTTTACTCAATTCTGATCGGGTTCATTGCCATTTATCTCTGATGATAATGTCTGTTTGTGATTGCAAAGCACCCACGCCAGACACCCTCCCAGGGTGTTTCCGGTTTAGAGAGGTTCCACTGTATTACCACATATTACCATTTGAGATGAGAAATAGCCTGTCAGAACACAAATGCCTCTGATGGCAGCCCACATGATGTAACATTCTGATGGTGGGGGCAGATGGCATGTTGAAGAAACAAACGTCTTAATCATGTCATACAGACAGTCGTCAACTGTCCGCGACATTATGAGGCCAATGTCATGTTACTGGTAGTAGGTGTGTGTTGTATTTGATAATAGTTTCAATTTACATTATGAAAGAGTTTCAATTTTTATGGTTACCTGGTTGGTAGGTTTGGTTTGGTGTTAATTTGATGACAAGTTTCATTTTAATTATGAAGGTTCAAGGCCATGTTATGGTAGTATGGTGTGTGGTTGTCTTTGATAATAGTTTCATTTATACATTCTGAAGGTCAAGGTCATGTTACTGGTGGTAGGTATGTGTTGTATTTGATGACAAGTTTCATTTACATTATGAAGGTCAAGGCCATGTTACTGGTAGTAGGTATGTGTTGTATTTGATGACAAGTTTCATTTACATTATGAAGGTCAAGGTCATGTTACTGGTGGTAGGTGTGTGTTGTATTTGATGACAAGTTTGATTTACATTATGAAGGTCAAGGTCATGTTACTGATGGTAGGTGTGTGTTGTATTTGATAATAGTTTCATTTACATTATGAAGGTCAAGGTCATGTTACGGGTGGTAGGTGTGTGTTGTATTTGATAATAGAGTCATTTTACATATGAAGGTCAAGGTATGTTATGGTGGTAGGTTTGTGTTGTATTTGATAATAGTTTCATTGAATTATGTAGGGGCAAGGGTCATTGTTACTGTGGTAGGTGTGTGTTGTATTTATTATTGTTTCATTTACATTTGAAGGTCAAGGTCATGTTACTGCGTGGGTAGGTTGGTGTTGTTATTTGATAATAGTTTTCATTTACATTATGTAGGGTTCAAGGCGCATGTTACTGGGGGTACGGTGTGTTGTTGTATTTGATGGGGACAAGTTTCATTTACATTATGAAGGTCAAGGTCATGTACTGGTAGTAGGGTATGTGTTGTATTGATTGACATGTTTCATTTACATTATGAAGGTCTAGGTTATGTTACTGGGGTAGGTAATGTGTTTATTTGATGACAAGTTTCACTTTACAATTTATGACGGTCTAGGTAATGTTACTGGTGGTAGGTATATGTAGTATTTGAATGACAAGTTTTCATTTATACATTAGGTAGGTCTAAGGTCATGTTACGGGTGGTAGGTATGTGTTGTATTTGATTGACAAGTTTCATTTTACATTATGAGGTCAAGGTTCTGTTACTGGTGGTAGGTATGTGATTTGTATTTATTTGATGCCAAGTTTCATTTACATTATGAAGGTCAAGGTCATGTTACTGGTAGTAGGTATGTGTTGTATTTGATGACAAGTTTCATTTACATTATGAAGGTCAAGGTCATGTTACTGGTGGTAGGTATGTGTTGTATTTGATGACAAGTTTCATTTACATTATGAAGGTCAAGGTCATGTTACTGGTGGTAGGTATGTGTTGTAGTTTGATGACAAGATTTCATTTACATGATGACGGTCAAGGTCATGAATTTACTAGGTGGCTAGGTATGTGTTGTGATGACAATAGTTTCATTTACATTATGAAGTTCAAGTGTTTATGTTTACTTGGGTAGTAGGTATGTGTTGTATTTGATGACAAGTTTCATTTACATTATGAAGGTCAAGGTCATGTTACTGGTGGTAGGTATGTGTTGTATTTGATGACAATTTTCAATTACATTATGAAGGTCAAGGTCATGTTACTGTTAGTTTAGGTATTTGTGTTGTATTTGATGACAAGTTCATTAACTTGTATTCAAGGTCAAGGTCATGTTACTGGAAGTAGGTATTGGTTTGTATGTGATTACAAGGTTTTCCATTTACATATCGGTTCAAGGTCATGGTTTCGGTGGTAGTATGTTTTGGTTATTGATGACACAAGTTTTCATTTACATTATGAACGGTCAAGGTCATGTTTACGGTAGTTTAGGTATGTGTTTGTTTTGATGACAAGTTTCATTTACATTATGAAGGTTCAAGGTTCCATGATTTACTGGTGTAGGTATGGTGTTGTATTTGATGACAAGTTTCATTATACATTATGAAGTTCAATGCCATGTTCCTGGTAGTTTAGGATGTTTGTATTGATGAAAGTTTCCATTACATTATGACGTTTCAAGTTTCATGTACCCTGGTGTTAGGTTTATGTGTTGTATTTGATAATAGTTTCATTTACATATAAAGTTCAATGCCATGTACTGGTAGTAGGGTAATGTGTTTATTTGATGAACAAGTTTTCATTTACATTATGACGGCAAGGTCATGTTACTGGTGGTAGGTGTGTGTGTTGTATTTAATAATTGTTTATTTACATTTTGAAGGTCAAGTCATGTTTACTGGTGGTAGGTGTGTGTTGTATTTAATAATAGTTTCATTTACATTATGAAGGTCAAGGCCATGTTACTGGTAGTAGGGATGTGTTGTATTTGATAATAGTTTCATTTACATTATGAAGGTCAAGGTCATGTTACTGGTGGCTGGTAAGGTATGTGTTGTATTTGTTGGAACAAGTTTCATTTACATTATGAAGGTCAAAGTTATGTTACTGTGGTAGGTTATGTGTTGTATTTGATGACAAGTTTCATTTACATTATGACGGTCAAGGTCATGTTACTGGTGGTAGGTATGTGTTGTATTTGATGACAAGTTTCATTTACATTATGAAGGTCAAGGTCATGTTACTGGTAGTAGGTATGTGTTGTATTTGATGACAAGTTTCATTTACATTATGAAGGTCAAGGTCATGTTACTGGTGGTAGGTATGTGTTGTTTTGGATGACAAGTTCATTTTACATTATGAAGGTCAAGGTTCATGTTACTTGTAGTAGGTATGTGTTGTATTGATGACAAGTTTCATTTAATTATGAAGGTCAGTCATGTTTACTGGTAGTGGTAGTGTGTTTTATTTGATGACAAGTTTCATTTTACATTAAGACGGTCAAGGTCATGTTACTGGAGGTGGTAGGTATGTGTTATGTATTTGTATAATAGTTTCATTTACATTTACATGAAGTTCAATAATCGTGTAGGTATGAGTATTTATGACCAAGTCATTACATTAGTTATCTGGTACTGTAGGTAGGATGTGTTGTATTTGATGACAAGTTTCATTTACATTATGATAACTGTCAGGTCCATGTTACTGGAGTGGTAGGTAGTGTATGTTGTATTTGATGACAAGTTTCATTTACATTATGAACGGTCAAGGTCATGTTACTGGATGGTAGGTGTGTGTTGTATTTAATAATAGTTTCATTTACATTATGACGGTCAAGGTCATGTTACGGATGGTAGGTGTGTGTTGTATTTGATAATAGTTTCATTTACATTATGAAGTTCAATGCCATGTTACTGGTAGTAGGTATGTGTTGTATTTGATGACAAGTTTCATTTACATTATGAACGTCAAGTTCATGTTACTGGTGGTAGGTATGTGTTGTATTTGATGACAAGTTTCATTTACATTATGAAGGTCAAGGCCATGTTACTGGTGGTAGGTATGTGTTGTATTTGATAATAGTTTCATTTACATTATGAAGGTCAAGGCCATGTTACTGGTAGTAGGTATGTGTTGTATTTAATGACAAGTTTCATTTACATTATGAAGGTCAAGGCCATGTTACGGGTAGTAGGTGTGTGTTGTATTTGATGACATATGAAAATTTCATACGAACAGTGTATGAATTTCATACAAGCTATTTTGATTTGTAATTTTTTCATATGAATCGCATCTGTGGCTCATTTTGTTGTGTACATGACCTTAGCTGTTGCTATTGTAAAGGTCATGTATAACTTGGCGTATTCTCAGAATAATGTCAGTAGTCCATGTTGCGTACGTGCATCCACAATATAGTAGAACTTGCATACACAAATACTGTGACCAGTATAATCTCTAGGTATTTGGAATGTGTGCCGCTATAGTCCAGTCTGTTAAATAGGTTACCAAACTCACAAAATCACAAGTAATATCCCTTAGAAGAACTTTCTGGGCATCGTCAGCATTACAACTGGTGCAGTTCCACAGTGATGTCAAACCGACAAATACCACCAATTCTAACCAGTTACTCACAAGTGTCCGAGATTGGTAACCTATTTATAAGAGTGGTCTATTGGCCATGCGTTATTTCGGGGCACCGTTCTGTTCGAGCCAGCGTACGACCTTGTGTAGTCCCCGGCCTGTGCTGGAACTGATGTTGAGCTGCGTCACGGTCTGTGGACAGGAGCGGAGTAAGTTGTCCAGGCGGAACAGCGAGCTCACCTCTGCCGCCGTCATCGTCTGTGGCAGGTCTCTGGACATTGAGGACAAAACATGCACGATAACAACAGGCCTTGGATGATAACAACAGGGCTGGGATGATAACAACAGGGCTTGGATGATAACAACAGGGCCCGGATGATAACACCAGGGCTTGGATGATAACAACAGGGCTGGGATGATAACAACAGGACTTGGATGATAACAACATGACTTGGATGATAACAACAGGACTTGGATGATAACAACAGGTCTGGGACAATAACAACAGGGCTTGGATGATAACAGAGATGGGAGGACAACAACAGGACTTGTATCATAACAATAGGGCTTGGATGATAACAACAGGGCTTGGATGATAACAACAGGGATGGGATGATAACAATAGGGCTTGGATGATAACAACAGGGCTGGTACGATAAAAATAGGGCTGTGACAATAACAAAGGGGCTTAGATGATAACAAATAGGCTTGTGATGATAATGGATTTGATGATAACAACAGTGTGGACAGGAGCGGAGTAAGTCGTCCAGGCGGAACAGCGAGCTCACCTCTGCCGCCGTCATCGTCTGTGGCAGGTCTCTGGACATTGAGGACAAAACATGCACGATAACAACAGGCCTTGGATGATAACAACAGGGCTGGGATGATAACAACAGGGCTTGGATGATAACAACAGGGCCCAGATGATAACACCAGGGCTTGGATGATAACAACAGGGCTGGGATGATAACAACAGGACTTGGATGATAACAACAGGACTTGGATGATAACAACAGTACTTGGATGATAACAATAGGTCTGGGACAATAACAACAGGGCTTGGATGATAACAGAGATGGGAGGACAACAATATGGCTTGTATGATAACAACAGGGCTTGTATGATAACAACATGGCTTGGATGATAACAACAGGGCTGGGACGATAACAACAGGGCTTGGATGATAACAGAGATGGGAGGACAACAATATGGCTTGTATGATAACAACAGGGCTTGGATGATAACAACATGGCTTGGATGATAACAACAGGGCTGGGACGATAACAACAGGGCTTGGATGATAACAATAGGGCTTGGATGATAACAACAGGGCTGTGACAATAACAAAGGGGCTTAGATGATAACAATAGGACTTGGATGATAACAACAGTGCTGGGACAATAACAACAGGGCTGGGAAAATAACAAACAGGGCTTGGATGATAACAATAGGGCTTGGATGATAACAACAGGGCCTGGATGATAACAAGAGAGTTTGGATGATAACAACGGGACTAAATTATTATATGTGTATAGTGAGCACTCGTAATTTTTAGAACTGGTGGAACAGTGACAAAGTATGCACTTATTAATTCCTATAAAGAACATTGTGTGCCTACTGGGTGGGGATGTACCTTTAACCTCAAACCAGATAGCATTTGTTTTCAGGCATAGTGGGTCACATGTACTGAGGACAGCATTGGAGAACACAACTATATACTGTAATCCATCACATGTACCGAGGACATCATTGGAAAACATGACTATATACTGTAACCAATCACATGCGGAATATCGCTCTATGTAGTATAAAACTTTCAAAATATTTCCCACCAAATTTTTGTCCCATTTCTCATCCAAGATATACGTTGTGACCACTCCTTTGACGGTCCAAAAGGTGGTCACAACCTATGCATATGTAACTACATATGTAACTCCCTCCAAGAATAAAAAAAGATAATATTTAAATTCTTGGTAAGGAAAATGGTATATCCCCAGTATGTAAAGGGTTATACAGTGAAACCTCTCTAAACTGGACACAGACAACACCAGTCCTGTGATCTTATTTTTTATGACTTTCTTGGTCCTTTATCTCCGGTGATAATGTCTGTTTGTGATCACATGGCGCACAACTATGGCTCAGAAAGATCAAATTTACAGTGAAACCTCTCTAAGCCGGACACCTCCCAGGGTGTCTGGTTTAGAGAGGTTTCACTCTAGTGACTTACATTTTGTTGTAGAGGATTAATACTGGCACGTGGGCAAGTCTGTCGGCACTCAGCAGGGACAGGAGCTGTATACAGGCTGAGGCCACCTGTAGGCGGTTCGACAAGTCCACCATGAACTGGAAATGAACGACTTCATGACTAAACGATGAACAATACATGCCCTGGTCACTCGAGACAAACTCATCTGAGAATAAAGCGGTCATTAACCCTTTCAACACCACAGGCCAGTATAGTGGTATTGGCAAACAGTGTAAATCCAGATGAGCCGGGGTCTGCACTTTTTGCAAGTAATTTTCATATTTTTAAGAACAAAAACACCCCCCTTTTCATAAATGGACTAGTCTGAAAATAATTTTGTAATGGTTGAATCTGGGTCTACAGTGTTTGCAATTCCACCAATGCACCATACACTAATCACAAGCACATAGATCAGATCAATCAGGATCTACATAGAAGTAAAATGACCCTAGTTTAGTAAAATTGTAGCAGATATGTGACCGTTAGTGGAGCAATGATGTTTATGGAAATCAGCGAACCACTGAATGAAAGGTGAACGTAACAACCCCCGATTTATTATGCATCTAGCAAACAAATTTGTGTTCATCATCAGGCAGAATCATGATCAGGATCTACTCTGGTTATGAATGAAATAAAACCTGGGGGCCGTTTCACTAAACTTTGTATGACTAAAATGTTCGTAAGTGCAAAATTATGATAAATTTCACATTAACAATGTGTTCTTGTAAACAATTATTGGATTTAGTAGTACGAGGTTTAGTGAAACGGCCCCCAGAGGTGAGTTTGTGAGTAGTGTTTATATGGGCCCTCGACTCAGAATAGGGACCGTACAACATATGCGACTAGCGTAATCCCAGATCAGCCTATGGTCAATAAATGTAAATCCATCAATTGAAATTTCCAGACGATCCTAAATTTGCACGTACAAACATTTTAGTCGTACAAAGTTTAGTGAAGAGGGCCCCTGCTTAGTAACAACGTGGCCGATATACACAGGTAGCTGGGAGGTAGTTGCGAACAGAAACTCTTGCAATCAATTCCAGTCCTGTCCGTAGCTAAGACTTATTGTTCGCAACTAGAGTCGCACCATGAGGGCTGTGCAGTCTTGGAAGTAGTTCCTCCATATCGGGCCCATACAGCCACCGAGCTCACGCACAGTGACCTCCTGCCTGCGCACTGCCACATTCACCAGGTTCGTGCCAACCTGCAACACATGGGTCATCACTGTAAACCCCCGACACAACTGCAGACCATCATAAGTTTGTACTTACAAACATTTTAGTCGTACAAAGTTTAGTGAAACGGCCCCCAGGTGCTCAAACTTCAGGCTCAAAATTGAGCAGTTTGACTCTGACATTCAGCCGGATACAGTTTGATTTCTAACTTGAATTTTAACTATATAATGAACTGGAAAAGGAATGAATGGAACACTTTTTAAATGTCTATACTTCTATACATGTACATGTACTTGAAAATTCAGTTACATTTGTTATGCTGCTGATCAACGTAAACAACTGACTAACACATGTGGCTGTGACTGGAGAAAAGGGGCTTATGGGTTTTTCAACCAGTGTAGATCCAAATCAGCTTGTGCATCCGCACTGTCTGATCAAGATATGCACTATTCGCCATTCCATCAATGAAACACAAGTCATGCTTCTAACAAGCAATACAGATCATCATAGCGTTACAGGAGCGTGCTATTTGATCTGGATATACACTGGTCACAAATCCCATAAATATATTTCGCAAATCACAGCTACATATCAGAAGATATGTCTCACTTCTAATGCACAGGTTGAAGTAACGGACAGAGGTCTATAAATACATTAAATATGCCTAAAAGCATCAATAAAAGAAGAAAAAAAAGCGCTAAAATTATTTTTTTACTCCCTATATATAGACATATACATTTTGTATATGTCTATATATAGGGAGTAAACAAAAAATTTAGTGCTTTTTTTTCTTCATTTATTAATGCTTTTAGGCCTATTTAATGTATTTATAGACCTCGGTCCGTTACTTCAACCTGTGTTCTAATGTGGGTGAGACACAAGTAGGTATGGGATGAGATGCATGTACATTTAGTTCACATTGGAGATACTGTGTAGATCAGTAGCCTATTTCACCAACATTGCAAAATACTTTTCTAGCAAAGTATACTTTGAGGGAGTAATCATTTATTTTTCCTGAAATGCATTATTTCATATACGTGTACAACTAACGACTGCATATATTTCATGATTAAAAGTATACAGAATTATTATACTGAATTTATTACATTATCACAGCCAATATGGCTGTGATAATGTAATAAATTCAGTATAATAAAAATTAATAAATTTATCCTAAAATTGACAATTTCTCCCTCAAAGTATACTTTGCTAAAAATGTATACTTTGCAATATTGGTGAAATCGGCTACTGGCAACAGACAACAGGTTTGAACTTCAAATAAATATTTCACTACCAGGTTTTAATTATCATCTGTGACTGGAGAAATGGAGCTAATGGGTTTTGCTACCAGTGTAGATCCAGATCAGCCTGTATCCGCAGTCTAATGCAGTATAGATTATTTTTTATGTTACAGGAGTGTGAGATTTGACCAGGAACTACACTGGTCACACATCCCAGAAGCCCAATTGTTCCAGTCATAGCCACATTTAAGTTGTACATCTGTGTTATACGTCTGACTGTTACATAGGAGAAATCAGGAAAAATTCTTGATGCATGATGACAGAAGTGTTCAGATAACCATGGGCGGATTCAGGGGGGACGGACCCGGCGCGCGCGCACCCCCCTAAAATTCGCAGAGTAAAGATTTTTTACAAGTTACAAGGCACGTTTCATACCAAGTGCCATGTATTCCATGAATGTTTCGGTCGTTGTCTTCTTGTTTCAAAATTTAAACGTTTTCAATCAAAAATCATGTCTAAACATACTGTGACAGTGTCAATATTTTTGCTCCAAAATGCGCCAGAACGCAGGAAATGCAATGTAGATTTCCCCTAGTGCTATCTCGAGCTCCGCTTGGTCGACTATTTTGCAAAACTTGACTATATTATCAAACGAGCTATGATCGTTCGATAATATAGTCAAGTTTTGCAAAATAGTTACGCCCCCCCCAACCCGAAATCCTGGATCTGCGCCTGATAACATCTCTCAACAAACCGTT
Source organism: Conchocele bisecta (assembly GCA_029237695.1). Taxonomy (NCBI): domain Eukaryota; kingdom Metazoa; phylum Mollusca; class Bivalvia; order Lucinida; family Thyasiridae; genus Conchocele; species Conchocele bisecta. Next base: position 8,979,065 of record CM055267.1, read on the forward strand.
GTTATTGTAGCGGGCACATCCTCAAACACAAAACCATTGGCAGTTTTTGTAATACTAGCTGAACAGGAATTAAGGATGCAATAATTTTCCAGTGCACGATTTGACCCTTTCACACCTAAGTAACTAGAATGGATTAATATGTTAATTTTGCAACTAATCCAATTGTCACAAAATGATTTTCAGACTAGTTCATTTATGAAAGGGTATATACCATGGTGTTGAAAGGGTTAAACTGCAATGGCCATTTGCAACCAGTAAAATCACTTAATTGGTCTCTATTCACTGAAATTAAAAAATGAATACTACCCTGGCATTTACAAATCTAAAGGAACATACCAAGTATGGACTACATAACTATCATGCTACATAACTCAATGTGTGGAGGAAGTGCATGTGTATCTGTACCCAGTTAGCTCAGTCGATAGAGCGATAGTATGGTCAACCAGAGGTCCCGGATTCGACTCCTAGATACGCATTTTTTCTCATCCTATGACATTGCAAACATGCAGAGGTGTTGTCATATCACACACGTTATGTCATTAATTTAAATTTTATTGACATCAATACATTATGGCATTTTATCCGCACATACCTCTTTGAACTGCCATGAAGGACTAGCTAATTTGGACTGAATATGCGCACGACAATAACATGAACATTTGTCAGCAGCACACTTTCAACTTTCTAGGCAATGGCTTGAATGCTACAATGCTGTATTTGCAGAATAAAAGTTTAATTCACATTCATGCACTAAGTCACATATAATCCAATGGAAATACACACTTTATGATGATATTGTTGTCCCACATCTCTTTGTTTACTCTCAATAAGAAAATAGCGAAGTATGAATGTGAACGTCCAGCGAATTATAGGTAAATTTAAGTGCAAAAAAGTGAAACTTTATTTTCCGCAAATATATACCGTTAGCTCGGTCAAATATTATGTTAATTAATAGGCATTGCTGTTAGCTACAGTATAGCAGTATAGAGCAACACATTTTGCCTGTGTAGCAGAAAACATGCAGCCAAGTTCCTAGATACACATTTTTTCTCATCCTATGACATTGCAAACATGCAGAGGTGTTGTCATATCACACACGTTATGTCATTAATTTAAATTTTATTGACATCAATACATTATGGCATTTTATCCGCACATACCTCTTTGAACTGCCATGAAGGACTAGCTAATTTGGACTGAATATGCGCACGACAATAACATGAACATTTGTCAGCAGCACACTTTCAACTTTCTAGGCAATGGCTTGAATGCTACAATGCTGTATTTGCAGAATAAAAGTTTAATTCACATTCATGCACTAAGTCACATATAATCCAATGGAAATACACACTTTATGATGATATTGTTGTCCCACATCTCTTTGTTTACTCTCAATAAGAAAATAGCGAAGTATGAATGTGAACGTCCAGCGAATTATAGGTAAATTTAAGTGCAAAAAAGTGAAACTTTATTTTCCGCAAATATATACCGTTAGCTCGGTCAAATATTATGTTAATTAATAGGCATTGCTGTTAGCTACAGTATAGCAGTATAGAGCAACACATTTTGCCTGTGTAGCAGAAAACATGCAGCCAAGTTTTAACAATGGATTTCTATATATCAATTTGCTACAATACTCTGTCTCCGATATGTTATCTACAAAATGTATGGAGCGGGGTAGTTCCGAGTACATAACTCTAATTATATTTCATTACACTGCATTACATAAGATTTATGATGATGTAGTCTTTCCAAATGTGCGTTTGAAATGTTCTTTGTTTACTTTCAACTTAGTGGAGAGTGACCTATGAATTTTGCTAATATAACACTTTATTAGGTAAGTTTATGGTAATCTGTTTGTGTCATATTGTAGAATTGTCTCTCAATAACAATGGACATACTGACAGTCAACACACCAGAGCTCCAGATAAGGTGCGTATTTGCGTAAATACCCAATTAAAATTGCCAAAAACCCAATTGAAATCAGAAATAGTGAGTATCAAAAAGCAATGAAAAATTTGTGGTATCTTTATCATGCTACAGAAAACAATAAACAGACCACAAATATAGCATATTTTCTTATTTTTCTATGAAACCACATCTTGGTATTTGATTAGAATTGTCTCCAAGGAGAGTATTCTAATGAAATGCCAAGACATATTTTCATTTCCAAGCAAACTATTCAATAATTGCTGTCTGTTTGTTGATGTGTAAACAATTACAATTTGTAAATACCCAATTGCTTCAGAAATGATGGAGTGACAATAATCAATTACTAATTCCTTATCTGGAGCCTGACACCCTGCAGTTTTTTTTCTATATTTTAGTGTTCGAAGTGTAAATGATATTACACACATTTTTACTGTGTAACGTGGTGTAGTGATATAGTAGAGGAAACGTGCAGCTAGGAGCGGGGTAGTGCTGAGTACATAACTCTAATTACATTACATAAGCGTTATGATGGAGTAGTATTTACAAATGGGTTTAAAGCGTTCTTTGTCTACATTCTACTTTGTGAACAGCTAAGAATTTTGCTAATACACAATTTATTAGGTGAGTTTATGATATAATATTTTTGTCTGATATTTTATATTTTTCTCTCAATATCAATATAGCGAAGTATGAAAGTCAACGCCCTGCAGATTATTGCTATATTTTGGTTAGCGAAATGGAAATGTCATTCTGCAAGTTTTTACCATTGACTGTGTTGTAGGCCTACCGATATAGTGTAACCTATTGTCTATACAGCGGAAAACGTGAGCTAGGAGTGGGATAGCAATTTTGTTTATGATGGTGGGTCTAGTTTTCGGGGTAAATTAACAAGTTCATCAACTAGCGATTTTTATAAAACATACCATATGAGCTAACTTGTCAGTTCAATCCAATGCTAAACATTTCTTTCAATGTTTCTTGCCTTCAAAATAAGATTGTTGTTAGATTTAGAATCCGCGTCAGCGTGTTTAGCAACACAGGAGTCAACCATCTTGAATCTTGAATTATGATTGGTGTTTTCGGGATATGTTCCGAAAGTGTGAATAAATCTGCTAATTTTTCCCGAGTTTTCATTGGCTGTTGATCATCTCGCAGATGAATGAGGCACAGTGAAGCAAAACTTGAAACTTTTCTATTGTTTATTATTTTAATAATATTAAAGAGCAGATTAATGGCGGACGTATATAATCAAGGTAGGTTCATGAACAAAATTACATAAATGCCTAAAATGAGAAAACATACCAGTATTTAGTCCAAACACTGGATTTGGTGGCATTTTAAAGGACATAATGTACGTCAAATCCTGCTTATTTTAATCACCTGACGTAAAGCACATCGCGGCTGCACACATGTCTATAAATTACAAAATATTTGAATACCCCGAAAACTCCGACTACCCCGAAAACTGGCGCCTCGACCATATTTTTAAAAATGTTTGAACAATGATATTCGTCCTGGTACAGGTATCGTCCGAACTTTAGATCAATTCTAAATTTGTCAACAGAGACAGCAGATGTATTAACAGACGACGACATGTAGACAAAGGATACACAAATCTTCCAGCCTCTTCATCAACAGCGTTTTCCCCACACCCGTTGTGCCCAGTAGTAGGCACATTTTCACATTGTGTTCGATGTTCAAGTTGTCACAAAACCAGGAAGTGGAGACATTTTCAGTCGCTTATATCTTTAGGAATTTTATGTAATACTTAAGACGTGTTATTATTTAATAAATAACTGTCAGCTTTCATTTAAACAACGCCTAATATATTTTCAAAGATTATGTTGTCATGTTTGGTACACATATTAACAAACATATTACAAGTATAACTGAATCAATGCAGTAATATATTGAGTTATCTCCCTTATTCCTAAGAGATGGGTACACAAACTGTGATGAGCAGATCACGAGTTAGCTATTTACTATGAGCATAATGCATCTACACCAAGTCGTATTGTACTTGACGTCTTCTAAGCCAATGCTGGGCACGCCGGTAGCCTGTACTGCCGATTGAAAGTGACGATCTGAATCAAACGTCTACATTCATGTAAGTCTCTCCATCATGATGATCATCAAAGTTTCATCCATTTACAGAATACATGCAATATATATACTTATAGCTTTAAGTATTTATAGCTTTTATTTATAAAATAAGTGTTGTGTCCGCAATCTGTGGAGCCCCGCAGGGGACGTAGAATTCCTTTTTTTATTAATTCGTTCCCACAAAATAACAATTTGTTCCCTCAATTTAACAATTTGTTCCCACTAATGAACAATTTGTTCCCTCTATTTAACAATTTAATTGTTCCCACAAAATAACAATTGGTAATTCGAGGGAACAAATTGTTATATCATGGGAACAAATTAGAACGAATTGTTATGATATCGTGGGAACGAATTGTTAATTCGAGGGAACAAATTGTTAAATTGGGGGAACAAATTGTCATTTCGTGGGAACGAATTGTTAATTCGAGGGAACAAATTGTTATATTGTGGGAACGAATTGTTAATTCGAGGGAACAAATTGTTAAATTGAGGGAACAAATTGTTATTTTGTGGGAACAAATTAATAAAAAAAAAATCCATGTCCCCTGCGGGGCTCCGTCATAATCACAGTTCAGATACACTGTTAGTAGGCATTCATTTGTTAATCACACCTTCATTACCCCTTACTCCCCCACTCCCATAGTTAGTTTTCAGTAATATTTCTACTGAATCCAAGTTTTGTTGGGCAGTAATATATATGCATGAAGATCTAAACTTAAATGTTTACTTGTCTGTTTTATTACTTTCTGCACATATCTGGCTGTGACTAAAGAAATGGAGCTTATGGATTTTGCGATCAGCGTAATGAGCCTCTTCATTCTCACCGTTTGATCAGGATCTGCACTGTTTGCCATTAATCATTATCATCAATGAAACACCTGTCATGCTTCCAACAAGCAATACTGATCGTTATCAGGCTACAGGAGAGTGCTATTTAATCACAAATCCCACCGTTATATATGCTTCTAACAAGCAATATATATCGTTATCAGGCTACTAGTGCTATTTGAACAGGAGCTACACTGATCGCAAATCCCATTAGCTCCATTTCTCCAGTCACACACATATAGCTGTAACACAGTGCTTTACATGTGTTCCAGTATGTTAACCCGTATGGGGCGCCGTTTTGGACTTTAATAGCACTTTGTGTGATTATATGACAATTCGAACGAATGAGATTGTCCAATTTGCGGTCATATGATTGTGGACATATATGATATTCACGTGGATGACATCACCCATTCAATTGTAATTGGTCTTATCACTGATTCGAATACATGTACATGATATCACCCATTCGATCAGTGATACTATGGGGCATCGTTTTGGACTTTAATAGCCCTTTGTGATATCACCCTTTCGAATCTGTGATATCAGCTATTTGGAAGGATGGTATAAAGGATGAATTCAAAATGAATTAGTGATATCACCTTTTCGAATAAGTGATATCACCCATTATATTCGGCGATATCATGTATTTGAATCGATGATATCACTCGCTTACAGACTTTCATCACAATGTAGTACATCATTCATCAACATTTATATTACATAGTACATATAAAATTTATATCAATCAAAAAAAATATTATTTTTATTTAGGATATAACACAGCTGCAATTAATTTACAATTAACGCGGAATCGGGCGCGTTTTTTAATTTCATAATCATAATCCTGTATACTTTTTCAATTTGTCATGGTGGACAACTTCTGATTTTCCATTTTTGCTGAACAGTACCCTGTAGTTTTGATTGTTCATTTTTTCTGTCAACAAAAATGGTCCCGCATATGGCATTTGTAATTTCGGGCATTTGTCGTCTTTCCGTGTGTTTTGTAAATACCATACGATGTCACCTTTCTCGTACTTGGTGAATGACTGTTTTGTATCGTACGCTTCTTTTTGTCGTTTCGCTTTACAGTTCATGTTGTCTCTACAAATCCTATGAGCTTTTTGCATCTTGCTCTTGAGTTTTGTTACATATTCCCCATATGTAGAAACAGTTTCTCTATTGCTTGTCCCACTACCAAATACAATTTCGACTGGCAATCTAACCTCCCTACCTAACATTAGTAGATTTGGTGTTAGTTTTGTACTCTCATTAGGTGTAGATCTATATGCAGCTGCTAAACATCCTAAATTCATGTCCCAATCTGTTTGTTCTGTTTTCAGGTATGCACGTATCATGCGGGTTAATGTCTTCATAAACCTTTCTGCCTGTCCATTGCCCTTTGGATTTCTTTTTGTTGTCCTTGTTTTCCGTATTTCTAACATTCTGCATAACTCTGCAAATAGTTTGCTCTCATAAGTCGCCCCTTTATCACTGTGGATGTTGAGTGGTGTTCCATAGCGTGCAATTACTTCGTTCAGCATTACTCTCGCTGTAGTTTCCGCGCTTTGGTCAGGTACTGCAAATATCTCCACCCATTTTGGAAAGTGATCTGTGACGACTAAGATGTGTTTATTTTTCCGTGGTGTCATAGGAAATGGTCCTAACAGATCTGTACATAACTTGTCCAATGTCGCTCCACTTTTAATGTGACCTAGTGGTGCCTTTGGGTTTACTGCTGGTGTTTTATTTGCACCACAGTTCTCACATTGTAATATCCATAGATTTATGTTTTCCCTGACTCCAAACCAATAATATTTCTGGAGAACCTTCTCCCGTGTTTTCTTTTGACCAAGATGACCTGATAGTAAATTGTTATGCATCTGATGCATTACATCATCTCTTAAACTCATAGGTACTACCATCTGTAAAAATGAACCTGTTCCATTCCTTTTGGCATATCCGTTAGCCCATGGTACCCAATTGTCCATAAAGTTTTCGCCATCCGTACTGACAGACCTACATGGTATCCTTACATGGTTCCTATAATTCCAATACCATTTTCCAATATCATCCAGTGTCCCAAACACTATGGTTTGTACCTTCTGTATACCACCATAGCTCCAAGCTATGCAAACCAGTGCTACAACCACTGTATATTTAACTGTGCAAATATCCGCATATCTCCAACCGATATGCACCAGTGTTCCAAACACTGCATTTTCCACCATGTATCTTTTACCATAGCATCCTGCTATTAGACCCAGTGTCACAAACACTGCATAGTTTATCTTGTTCCAGTATCTACCATAGTATACTGCTACTGTATCAAGTAGTCTTACTACTTTTTCCTTTACTTTACAATTACCATAGCTTCCTGCTATGTCACCAAGCGTACATGTATGTAAAACTTGTTTCACTGTCGTGTTTGTATAGTACATGTATTGTGTTATGTTATATACTATTCCAAATAGTATTAGTATGCTGTCTATAATTCTAGTGGTCTGCGTCTGAACTATAGTTACTGTACAGTATAACATAACAAGTAATAATGATGTCATTCTTGTCATTGTTCCCGTTTCATGTTTGTGTGTGTTTGGTTCCTGTACATGTACCGTCCTGGTTTGTATATTTTCTTTCTTTCGACCAACATGATCTGCATGTTTCTGATACATTATGGTTGACTCCATTTGTTCTGGTCTCTTCAGACATTTTTCGCATGGGACACATTTCAACGCTATTTCCTCTCCCGTATCATCACACTTGCAATCCTCTGAGTTTGGATACCTAGACATTCCGTCACTATTACCATGCTGCAATCACTTTCTGTGCTCAATCGTGAAATCATACTCTGACAGAAATTCAAGCCATCTAGCCGTTCTTCCTTTTGGTGCCTTGAAATTGAACATGAACTTCAATGCTAAGTGATCAGATCTTATATGAAATTTCCTGCCAAGTAGATAATGTCTGAAGTATTCTGTGAAGTATCGTATTGCGAGTAGTTCTCTTTCGGTGACACAATAATTTCTCTCGGCCTTATTCAGTGACCTACTTGCATACGCTATAACCTTCTCATGTCCATCGTGTATTTGATTGAGAACTGCACCGATTCCAAAATCACATGCATCAACATCCAGTACAAATTCACCCGTGTTGTTAGGAAGTGCCATTATGTCAGGACTTATTAGAGCCTCTTTCAGTCTAGTGAATGCTATCTGACATTGATCTGTCCATACTAAATTGCTGTTGTTCTTTGTCAAGTCATTTATAGGTTTTGCAATACTACTGAAATTTCTGACATATTTCCTGTAGTATGAACATAAACCTAAAAATTGTCTGACTTCTGTTGCATTTTTGGGGACGGACCAATTCACGATTTTCGCAATATTGTTTGGATCTGGTCGTACTCCCTTGGCGCTCACTCTGGATCCAAGAAACGTGACTTCCTCTTTTAACAATTCACATTTCTTAGGTTTCAATTTTAGACCTGCTTCGCGGAAACGTGTGAATATTGTTTTGAGTCGTTCTATATGCTCGCCAAATGACCTGGCGAACACTATTATATCATCAATATATATAATACAGATGTACCATTGAAGACCTTGTAACGCCATTTCCATTGTTCTTTGAAATGTTGCGCCGCTATTTTTCATGCCAAACGGTGTGACTAAAAATTCATACAGTCCATATTTTGTACAAAATGCTGTCTTGGGTATGTCATTTTCACAAACAGGGACTTGATGATAACCTGACAGTAAATCGAGCGTACGAAATGATGTTGCACCTTCTACCGAGTCAATACATTCATCTACTTTTGGGATTGGGAAGGCGTCAGATTTTGTAACCTTATTTACCCGTCTGTAATCAATACATGGTCTAAAAGTACCATCTTTCTTCTTTGTTAATTATAGCGGACTTGCCCATGGGCTGTTTGAAGGACGAATAACACCTTGGCCCAGCATCTTGTCAATTGCCTTTTTCTCCTCATCTGCATATGCTAATGGAACCCGACGAAACGGTTGTTTCAGAGGTTTTGAATCACCAGTGTCAATGACGTGCTTGGCCATGTCTGTTCTGCCTAAATCGGTATCATTTCTTGAAAATATGTCTTGATACTCTGACAACATATTTGCTAATTCCCGCTTTTCATTCTCATTTTTGTTTATACAAGATTGTGTATATAATGACATCAAATGATCCGGTATGTTTCCATTTGACTCCGTTCCTGTTACATTTGTATTTTGTTGATTTGTTGTTTTTATGAAACCTGCTTGTCGTGTTACTATGTTATCCATACTGTTAACCAATGTCAGTCTTCGGGCATCTGTGAAATTAGATATTTCGTCCTCATTTTCACAGTCCACTACTGTTATATTATTATCTGTAACAAACTCTGCATCTCCAATGTGTGTATCCTGATTAATCGAAGCTGTAGTTCTAAACGGGTTAAGTACTCGCACTTTTGCTGTCGGTGCCCCATTAATATCAGCCAAGCTTGCCGCCATTACAAGTGGGAAATTCTGCTTAAAATTGTTGGATGGCTCTATTAACACTGTATTGGTTGTTAATCGATCATCATATTCTGTACGTTCTATGAATACATCAATAATCTGCTCTGTCAGACCTAGGATTTCATAATGGTCAGCCGCACGGACATATCTAACAGTGTTCGACTTCTGATAATCACATTTTATTCTGTTTTCACTCAAAATTATGTCTGCCGCTTTCCCTCGGCCATTAAGTATGTCCATACCCAATAATGCGTCATCCTTTATATCCGCTATTATAACATCGCTTTTCAATTTGACTGTTCCCAGTATCATCTCAATATGACATTTTCCTGTATCCTTTAATTCTCCGCCTCCTGCATGTACCAATTTTCCCTTTTTAATTATTTTTGGCTGTTCTTCACTTTTAATCTGGTTGAAAATTCTGTCTGAAATAACTGTTTTCTCAGCCCCTGTGTCTAACACAAATTGTGTTTCGATTCCCTGTACTGATACATGTATATAAACTGTATCTGAAAATGGAAATCCCCTACGTATAGGTAATTTAATAGTTTCATTTCCCTCTATACTCTGATTTTCACTGAGACCCTTGTTCTCATGGACATGCCCCCGATCTCTAAGGTTTGTCCTTGTTAGTTTAAATGTTGTCTATTACTACCACCATTCTGGCTATTGTTGTTGTTCATATTGTTGTTTTGTAGTTTGGGGCAATCACGCTTATAATGAATTTTTTCCCTGCAATAACAACAACCTTTGTTTGGTGCATTACTTCCGTAAAACCTATTTTGATATCCGTTCCTGTTGTATGATACCGGTACTTCCGGTTCATGTTGTTGCTTTTGTGCATTTTGAAAACTTGTCTTTAACTCGGACCTGACAATTTCCAGAACCTTCTCAGCATCTAATTTGTCTGTTTCCATAAATGTATCTGTATTTCTGTCTGGTTGAATGACCTTGTGCTTATTTTTACCTGGTACGGCCCTTGCCATACTACTAGTGTTTTCATCATCAGAGCTATCTTTACTCCTTTCCGTAGCACTTATATTGTCTGTATACTGTCTATTTTTCCGTTGTCGTGTTTCTTGGAAACATACTGTATAATACACAGCCTCATCAATATCAACTGGCTCTTTTATGAATTATATGTGGAATCTCGCCTTTTCATCCAGTAACCCATCATAATACCGCCTGAGCAAATCCTCCGTTCGTGTCTTGTTATCCCTGTTGCTATGTGCCTTATCATATAATTTCTTCAACTCTGCCGTATATTCTTCAACCGTTTCACCCTCATGTTGATTCCTATTAGTAAATCGCATCCAAAATGTTTTTGCAGTTTCTACTACCCTGAACCGATTTGACAATTCCTTACACAACGACTGATAACTAGACCTAACCCTTTTGGATAGTTGACCGTACACAAATTCACCAGCTACCCCCCTGTAACCTTGGTAGTAGCTCATCCAATTTTTCCTCATCTGACCACTGTCGTCTATTGGCAACTTCTTCAAATCGATTGTACCATACCTTCCAGGCTTCCTTACCTGTAAAGGGTGATAATTTGGGACTGTTAAGTTTTCTACAATGTGTGCGGGTAGATGAAATTGACGCAAAATGCTCGTTATTCTCTTCGGTCTCACTTTCATCGCTATATTCGGGTCTAGTGTGGTTCATATGGGGTGTAATTCGAGTCTGGCAGAAATTGTTACTGTTTTGATTTGACGTTGCTACAGTAAAATTCGCGACTGCGTTTTTTAATTCGGCGGTTACCGATTGTAATAAATTTTCCAGGTTTGAAACTTTCGCTTCCATGTTCTTTATTGCTTGTGGTGTTTCGTAGGTAGGCAAATTCTGTCCACGTTGATTTCTATCACCGACACTCCATGATGCTGTATCTCTCGGCCTATTAATTCCGCTTTGTTCTACATTCCTGTCGCCCCGTGCAGGCACCGGGGCGGGATCAACTGATCCCGAGAATAGTGCAGCAGTAGCCATTGCTTGTCGTAAAAGGCGACTAAACTGGCTTAACGATTGGGTTCATACTTTCCGGAACCCACTATACCGGATTTGGCCCTCATGTACATTTTTGGCTTTCTTGTATGTGAGAGTTGAGTCAGGCTATGCCCCATATATAAAAGTAAGATTAGCGCTAATCCTATTACTTTTATGGGATGGGATAAATGATGCTGGTGTGGCGTGGGCCTGGCACCAGATCAGGTTGTTCTAATTTCAGGACTGAATATATATTTTGATTGTAAATATTGAGTTCTGAAGTAGGGATTTACCCCCCTCGGACAGGTGGATACGGGACACGACCCCGTTGACCCGTCTGCGTGTAGACTCCCTGAGGCTTGTACCTCTATGTCAGAAAAGCGGACGTTAAACCCTATTCACTCACTCACTCACTCTACATTCCTGTCGCCGTTTAAGATGTGGGTCTGTGTGTGTTGGTTGTCTCCCTGTTGTCGGTTGATCTCCATAGTAGAGTCGTCTATGCAGGTTATGAGTTGTGCCTCCTCTCTGTTCTCTCCTCTAGCCATCTGCCTTGTTGTAACTCGTTCTGGCTCCATATTCTTATGCCGAAAATACCGTTGATAAATGGTAAAAAAATACCGAAATTCTTATAAAAATCAGCTGTGTTAAATCCTTCCAATTTATTTTACTTTACCTCACCAAAATATTTGTAAATATTTTACTTTCACCGCTGCCACCAGAAACAGTGTGACGCCTATCAGGGTAGCGTGGATTATAGGCATAAAACGACACACTGTAGTACGGTTGTGCACATTGCTTGGTTTACTTATTTCCTTATGGTGTGTGCGCACTGGTAAAATTATTCACATCATAATTAATGACAGTTATTTCAGTAATCTTTACCTGCTGAATTCAGTTGACAAATATATGGAGACTAGTGGCTTCTATTTCAATCACTTCTAAAACTCCCTATTCAAATCTATGCATCTGCTTATATACCATGAATAAACCCGCCGTATCCAGCAGAATCCTGCAGAAAACGGCAGAATTCGGCAGAATACAGGCGTGATATTCTGCCAGGTAGCCTAACGACACTGGCGTGATCAGTTAAATCTGGCAGAATTATCTAAAAGTCAACTAAACTCGGCGAATCAAGATAACTAATCCATAAATAACACATGAATACACACATTACCGAAGTAGTAACATTTTCCGATGGCGAAATAAGAAGAATTCTGGCTTTGAAATAGGAATATGCGAATTTCTGAACGTGCTATTTACCTAATTTGCATAACTGTCATAACAAAAACGCCCACTGGGCTATACAACAATGCATCAGACTTCCGCCATGAAACTGTCACTTATCCAGTCACGCCAATCCAACATTGTAAAAATACTCTTATATCGGCAATTATGTCTTTTGACATAGGATGAACAGGTAATATTGACATGTCTTAATCAACAGTAACATAATGTTATCCAAAACATTCGCAATAGTTAGCGTAAAACTATGATTGTCATGGGTTTTCGTGCTTCGGAACTACGACAACAAATGTGCTTCGGGTTCGATAACAAATAGAACTTGAAATGTCAGCCTCTATGAATTATTATGGATGGTAATAATATTATATGTAACATTCTCATAAGACGTTATGATATGAAAAGTTGATAAATAATGCAGAACAAATGTTATTCTGAAATAAATACCAATATTTCACCAACAAAATAGTCCCATAATCTCCTCAATATCATAGTGCTACAATATCACCCATTCCTTTTTAATTGTTGACATCACCGATTTGAATACATGACATCACCGATTCAAAAGGATGATATCACCGATTTGAAAGGGTGATGTCACCTATTCGAATGAGTGATATTACACATCATGATATACTATAATACCAAACTAGAAATGTGGCATGTCGGCACACGAATGTCAACGGCCTATCAACAGCTAAGGTCATTTAAGGCCGGGTCAATGGGTTTAGTACTAAATCCCATATAATACCTGTACAAATACATGTTCAAGTACATGTACAAATGGGGGGAAAATTCCAAAATCAGAACTGAATATTTACAATAAAAAAACAACTATATATTCAGCCCTGAAATCAGATGCCAGGTCCTCGCCACACCAGAATCACGTGGCCCCCTCCCAAAAGCAGTAGGATTAGTAATAATCTTACTACTTTTATAATGCAAGGAAAGCAACATTATAACTAGAAATGGGCGCTTGTCGACAACCACATGTGTATCCCCCTCCCCAGATACACAAGTAGTTTGAAAAAAGGGTGTTTGAGTTATGCTCCGGAGACAAAATCAGTAACGGAAAAAACAAAGGGAGATAACTAAAAAATTAGTGATGCAAGAGTTGTCATTCTTGCGTGACACACCTTTAGGGTTGTGGTCTATGTATGTGTGAAGTTTCATGAAAATATTCCAAAGGGTGTTCGAGTTATGCTCCAGACACGAAATCAGTGCACAAAACAACAAAGGGAGATAACTAAGAAATTAACGACGCAAGAGTTGTCATTCTTACGTGCGACACACCTTTGGGTCGTCTTCTATGCATGTGTGATTTTAATAAACTAGAAAATGTGTTCATAGAACACGGATGTCCCACATATCGCTTTGATAATAAATGAGGCCAAATTGCAAGTCAAAATTTTATTTTCTTTTACCTGAGCGTTAAAGTTTTTGAAGCACAAGATATGTGACCTGACCTTGACCCTGGGCTTGGCGGGGGGCAGGACAAACGTGGATTTGGCAGGGCGGTAGAGGACCATTAGAGCAATGCATATATGAAATATGAAGCTGATCCGTGAAAGAAAACAGAAATTATAAGATATTTACCTGAGCGTTAAAGTTTTTGAAGCACTAAGTATGTGACCTTGACCCTGGGCTTGGCGGGGGCAGAACGAGCGTAGATTTGGCACAGGGCGGTAGAGGACCATTAGAGCAATGCGTATATGAAATATGAAGCTGATGCGTGAAAGAAAACAGAAATTATAAGATATTTACCCGAGCGTTAAAGTTTTTGAAGCACCAAGTATGTAACCTTGACCCTGGGCTTGTCGGGGGGCAGGACGAACGTGGATTTGGCACAGGGCAGTAGAGGACCATTAGAGCAATGTGTATATGAAATATGAAGCTGATCCGTGAAAGAAAACAGAAATTATAAGATATTAACCCGAGCGTTAAAGTTTTTGAAGCACCAAATATGTGACCTTGACCCTGGGCTTGGCGGGGGCAGGACGAACGTGGATTTGGCACAGGGCGGTAGTGAACCATCAGAGCAATGTGTATATGAAATATGAAGGAGATCGGTCGAAGGATGAAGAAATTATGAGACATTTACCCGAGTGTTAAATTTTTGTGACGGACGGACGGACGGACGGGAGGACGGGACGCACGTTCCTACGAATGAATACTTGTTGGGTTTTTACTGTATAAAAATACCCAACAAGAGTACCCAACACTATCCTAACCCTACCCAATAAGATCCCCGTACGCTTACAACAAGTACCCATTCGTGTGTGCGGACGGGACGGACGGACGGGGACGACGGACAGGACGGACTGACGGACGGACGGACGAACGGACGACGGACGGACGGACGGACGGACGGACGGACGGACGGACGGACGGACAAGGGTAACACTAAATGCCCCCTCCACTATCGTGGTGGGGCATAAACATATTCCAAAGGGTGTTCGAGTTATGCTCTGGATACAAAATCAGAGCACGAAACAACAAAGGGAGATAAGTAAACAAGAATTCAGCTGAATCAGATGCCTCGCCTTGTCCCGCCTTGACCTCGAGCCTGGGCCCGAAAGCAATTTTCACTGGCCCGAACATATTATACAATTATTGACTAGTGAGCCATAGAATATCAGATTATATTCTATGGCTCACTAGTCAATAATTGTTTTATTATATGATAATAGTCTGTATATAGCACTTACGACCTTATGCTACTAGACAAAAATTGAAAAAGAATTTGAAAAAAAAAATGAAAAAAAAAAAATGGAAAAAAAAAGTTTAAAAATTAAAAATAATAATGCTTGCTACTGGAGCCCAGAATTTTTTTTTTAATAGTCCTATATTTATCTACATATATCTGCACAGGTCCACATAATGCCACAATATTTTCAACACAGTTTAACACAGTTTACGGAAATTTAATATACAAAAAAAAAAAAAATAATGATGCTCGCTACTGGAGCCCAGAATTTTTGTGAATAGTCCTATATTTATCTACATATATCTGCACAGGTCCACATACTGCCACAATATTGTCAACACAGTTTACGGAAATGTAATAATGTACCTGTATAAATTACCTGTAATAAGTTAGTGGTCAGTTAAAAAATTGAAAAAGAATGTAAAAAAAAAAATGGAAAAAAAAAATTAAATTTAAAATAAAAGAAAGAATAATGCTCCCTACTGGAGCCCAGAATGTTTTTTTAATAGTCCTATATTTATCTACATATCATATATACACAGGTCCACATATTGCCACAATATTTTCAACACAGTTTACGGAAATGTAATATAATCATTTACCTGTATAAATTACCTGTAAGTGGTCAGTGGTCAGTTGCACATGCTAGCACATGCACAGGTGAATAGTCTGCATATAGCACTTACGACCTTATGCTACTAGACAAAAATTGAAAAATAATTTGAAAAAAAAAAAGAAAAAAAAAAGTTTAAAAATAATAATGCTTGCTACTGGAGCCCAGATTTTTTTTTAACATTCCTATATTTATCTACATATATCTGCACAGGTCCACATAATGCCACAATATTTTCAACACAGTTTACGGAAATGTAATATCCAATGTAGTAATTTACCTGTATAAATTACCTGTGGTCAACTGGTCAAGCACTGGACATTTGCACATGCTAGCCCATGCTAGCACATGGTTCTCCCAGTCTCTATTGTTCTCTCTACAGGTAAGGTGTACAGAGCACACGAGAAAAGGTGTACAGAGCAGACGAGAAAACGGGTCTTCATGCATTATTGTCCAGTTTGTAGAGTGCGCAAAACAAAAAAGGGAGATAACTCAAAAATTAGCTACGCAAGTGTTGTCATTCTTGTGCGCGACACACCTCCGGGTCGTGGTCTATGCATGTGTGAAGTTTCATGAAAATATTCCAAAGGGTGGTCGAGTTATGCTCCGGACAGGAAATCAGTGCACGAAAACAAAAAAGGGAGATAACTAAAAAATTAGCTATGCAAGAGTTGTCATTCTTGTGCACGACACACCTTCGGTTCGTGGTCTAATTGAATGTGTTAAGTTTCATAAAAATATTCCAAAGGGTGGTCGAGTTATGGTCAATCAGTGCGCGAAACAAAAAAGGGAGATAACTAAAAAATTAGCTATGCAAGAGTTGTCATTCTTGTGCGCGACACACCTTCGGGTCGTGGTCTATGCATGTGTGAAGTTTCATGAAAATATTTCAAAGGGTGGTGGAGTTATGCTCCGGACACGAAATCAGTTCGTGAAGTCAAAAAAAGGGAGATAACTAAAAAAAAATAGCATTATGCATGAGTTCGTCAATTCTTGTGCGCGACACACCTTCGGGTCGTGGTCTATGCATGTGTGAAGTTTCATGAAAATATTCCAAAGGGTGTTCGAGTGTCTGCGGCGGACGCGGACGCGGACGTGGCGCGCTGTCAAATCCATAGTATCCCCCGACGGAGTCCGGGGGATACAATTAGTCACTTACCCCGAGTTTTGAACGCATCATGTATGTAACATTGACCCTGGGCTAAACGGGGGCAGGAGGATCATGGATTTTTCACAGAGCGGCAGAGGCAGAGGACCATTAGAGCAATATATAATATCAACCAGATCTGTGCAAGGAAACGGCAATTATGAGATTATGTAAGGAAACGTTAAGGTTTCGGGACGTACGGACGCTGGGTAACACTATGCCCTCCTCACCATTCGATGGGGGGGGGGGGGGGGGGGGGGGGGGGTGGGGGGGGGGGGGGGGTCGATACAAATATACAAATAAATGCTTGGAATTGAAGGATGTCGTTCCGAATACAATAATTAAATTGTGTAACATGTAAACACCTCTCTTGCTATAGCTGCACTTAGTTCCTGCTAACTGTGAACGGCTATCCTATGTGAAACACGAAAACATTTATATAACTTGTGCTCTCGCGCTTCTTTGTAATCGTTGTAAACTAAATAAAGTTTATACTTTGTATGTGGGTCTTGCTAACATGCTGTATAGATGCGTTTGGCTGAGTATAATTGATATACTGATGTAGACGGACATACGTAGAATATGTTTGTCTGTTATATTTCTTTGCTGCCTAATGTTACAAAAGGGAACCTGACTGTTTATTATTTTGTTTATTTCTAAATAAAGGTGGTAACTGTTAACAACATAAAATTTCAAGATGAAATAAAAGAAAATAGGATTTATTTTCTCTCAAAAGTTTCATACCACTATAATTGTATCCCGTCTCTAGTGAGTTAATGTGTTTGCTTTTTATTTGGACAGATGACAGGATTACAAATGGCGTCAAAGGCACATTTTGTGAAGCTGTCGGCTGGCTTGTACCGACTGTGGGAGAATGGCGGGCTGCTGGACGTGGACCTGGCCACGGCTGACCGACACCTACAGATACACACAGTCGTACTCATCGTCTTCTCCTCATTCTATCAACGACAGTTGGCCAAGATTGGACAGCTCCCCAACATAGACATGACAGAATACTCGAGTGACCAGGTCTATGATTTACTGCACTTCCTATACACTGGTGAAGTCAAGGATGATGTTCCTACAGCACTGATAAAACATCTAAAGTTAGATCTGATCATAAACCAATCAAATGCCGTTGCAGAAAGGGTGAACCTGAAGGGAGCCAAACTGAGACAGTTTACAGCAACAGAGCTGAAATACCTGCGCAGCTATACCCTGGAGATGGAGATACCAAAGCTACTCTATAACGGCAGGGTTGGCTCAGACGTGGTCATCAGAACTGGTAAAGATGTCCATAAGTGCCACAAAGTGATATTGTCGGCAATGTCAGTGTACTTTGATGTCATGTTTTCTTCAGGCATGAAAGAAGCTGAAGAACCTATGATCAACCTTCATGGAATTGAAACGAAAATATTCTCCAAGGCACTGTCTTTTATATATACTGGTCTACTTCACATTTCTGTAGGTAATGCTCAAGAACTTCTGACCACGTCAGTCTATCTGCAAATACCTGATCTTCAGCAGTTTTGTGAGCAATTTCTAGTACGGCAAATTGATATTGGAAATTGTGTTGATATGTTAAAACTTGGCAAGTCCTATAACAGCAATTCATTAGTATCAGGGGCTTTGGAGTTCATTGTGGATAATTTTGAAAGCATCGGTAAACCCAAGTTGAAATACCTGGACAAGGAAGATGTGCTGGCACTGGTGAGCAATGACAACCTGAACGTGGCTACAGAGAAGGAGGTGTTGATATTCATACTAAAGTGGATGGCTGGAGATACAATGACACGCAGGGTACATTTGCCAGACCTGTTAAATGGTGTTCGACTGACACTGATAAAGGCAGATTATCTGGAAGTAGTAAGTAAGAATAATGACATTATCAACAGGAGCGAATGTTGTGTAAAATTGATAAAAGATGCTATTGAAAAAATACAAAAAGGAGATATCAATTGTGAAGCCAGAAAAGAGAGCACTTTCCTGGTCATTAAGACTACTAATTACAAAGGAGCTGTTGAGGTGGCTGCTTATAGTCTTGTACAAAAGAGATGGTTTTCGTTGTGCAGCAATGCGGCTATTCTGGCAAGTTCAGGAATATCCACTTGTGTGTCCGGGAATAACATCTATTTAACAGGAGGGACAGCACAACCAAAGCAGGTGTGGACGTTCGCTGCGCACAGCAATGATTGGCGCTCACTTCCAGCAATGACCAATGGAAGGTGTGCCCATTCATCTAGCTGTGTGGATGGCCGCCTCTATGTATTGGGTGGCACGGATGTCAGTTTGGGCCAGTTTGACATTCTCTCTAGTGTTGAGAAGTATGATGGGACAGTAGCTGAATGGAGAACTATAGGTCATCTGGAGATACCGACTTACGACTCAGCATGTGCTGTTGTCAAGTCGTGTATTTATGTTCTGGGAGGTGCCATCGGAGTACCTGGTATGTACATCAAGGATATACAGTGTTTTAACACGGTGTCGGCGACATGCACCATTCTGTACCACAACTTGCCAATGCCCATTAGTCTGTCGGTGGCCTGCTCCCACAACAAGGATATCTACATCACATGTCCACGGGGCGAGGTCATTCACTTCAACCAAGTCGACTCGCCCTCCTACCTATGTAAGGCATCTGGCTCTACATCACTGGGCTACTATGGCGGAATATACCACAGAGATGCCATTTATACCCTGGGTGGATTCTCCAACACCGGTGAAAGCAGCAACGTAACAAAGTTTGATCTCGAGACAAATACAAAATCCACAATGAGGCAAATGAAACTTCCGTTCGAAAAGCATTCCAATCAGATATTTGCCACAGTGATGCATGTGGGTCAGAGACATTTAACTACCGGTATATTTGCAACAACTGGCCTGCCATTTCTTTAACCCATTTCATATTCAGTATGACATTTTTGACTGGAACAACAGGGGGACATCAGGGTGGTTAGTGTGCTGTGGACATTTAACTTAGTACAGACAAGCTTTTGGCCTTCAATTGAAATACCCAAATAGTTTGTGTGAGACTTTCAATATATTATTAAGGCCAAAGCTTTTTATGTACCTCGAAAAAAAAACATCTGGTTACAAAAGTCGCCACCCTGACCGTCTGCCCTGTCCGTCTGTCTGTCCGAGATTTGCATTTTGTTTTTGGCTACCTACTATCTCTGTTAATGTAAGTCAGTTTGGCTTAAAACTTTGTTTACTTATTTGTCGTCATCGAACACAAATATTTGGAAATTTTATGAAATGGGTTAACCCTGTCAACCCTATATAAATGGGATTGACTGCGATATGTTAATTTTTGACCAATCCTTTATTTTCAGACTAGTCCATATATAAAAAAGGGAATGTTTTTTCCTCCGAAAAACATGAAAATGACATGAAAAGCTGGCTTATCTGTTTGCAAACACTGCTATAGAGGTATATAGTGTTGAAAGAGCTAACTTGTGAATGAAATATTCAGATCTTTCATGATATTCCTGGCAGAATAGACTGCGACTCATTGGAATGGTCTGAAGATGGTTTGTCAGTGTAATTAACTTTACAAAATATTCGATGTCAACCATTGGTAAATACTACTTGGAATATACCATTGAACTGATTGATCAAATGGTGTTTTACATCCGTTTAGCAGTGGTGTCATGTTGAGACCTTTGCCGTGTAGGGGTGGAGTATTATACTCACAGTCTGATCAGGATCTGCACTGTTCGCCGTTCCATCAATAAAACACCACCCATCATGCTTCTAACAAGCCATAGAGATCATTATCAGGCTACATGGGTGTGCTATTTATTGAGGAGCTATTTATCACAAATCCCATAAGCCCCATTGTTCCAGTCACAGCCACAAATATGTGTGGTTTCTTTGGCTTATGGCCCACGGTATGCTTTTTATGTTGGAGCTTTCGTTTAAATGAAACGACAAATTCAAAATTTTATATACAGATATTTTATATAAATCACTAATTTACGTTGTAGTAAATGAGTTACATAAATGTAAATAATTGTATTAATAGAACATCGTCATGTATATTGTTGATCGATTGATTGGTTGGGGTGCTACATCCGTTCAACAGTAAGGTCATGTGCAAACATGAATATACCTGTATAGGGATGCATTGATCATTCAGCACAGAAGTAAACAATACAATATTGTTAGCACTGAAAGACGGTGTCCCGATCTTGCGGTGCCAGGCAGCTTTACTACACACTTGGCCCCAGGTGTGAATCCCAGTAAGATTCACCAGTATGATATGAATCGTTAATCGTTAAAATACACACAACCTACCTGTGGCGGATTCAGGTGGTCACCCCTTTCAGGATTCCAGATTTGTTTTAAATTGAGATGCCGTCTGATTTTGTAAAAAAAATTGCAAGCACTATCAAATAATGATGATTTTTATCAGATCAAGGTCTGCATCGTAAAAGAGACCATTTAGAAGATATTACCACAATGTGCCTTATCACACGGGCAGTATGTACTGAATATTAGTTGTTCGTATTTCGACTCCCCCCACCCACCCCCATTCCAAGATGTACAAACGTGATGAAATGCATATACACATACACACCTATAAACAATAATTCAAAGCACACACCAACATTGACATACATATCGGTACAAGCATACATATATATAATATTATGTTTACATGTGTGTATGCTATTCCTGATACACACAGTACATAACACTAAATGTGACACATAATAAGAATTAAGGGAGTGGGGGGGGGGGGGGGGGGGGGACTGCCCTGCATCTGTATCCGAGCTGCAGTTTATTTAAACGCACCGTAAATAATTATCATAAATGTGTCCAGCATTTGTGATGGTTATTTCATTTTAGCCAAATTAAACCAGCTCTTTGACTACACTCTGATTTACGAAACCTGCCCAAGCCCAACTGTAAACATATATATATACATGTACAGGTGGTTATAGGATACATTTTAATGAGTTGATATACTGTTTATTTAACCAGGTGAGCTGATTATAGTGAAGTAATGCACAAGTGTTGGGTCCTTCCTCAAAACAAACGAGTGAGCGTAGCGAATAAAGTTTGATTAGCGGTAGGACCAATCACGAGGGCATTATTTGAAAATAATTAGCTCACCAGGTTAAATAAACATTTTCTTACATTTCAGACATGATACTTTATACCAAGAGTTGTCAGAATACAACGAAGCTCGCCTGTTGGCAGCATTCACTCAAACTTGGCTCAGCTGCATACACAAACATGAATATTATATAACTTGACATTGGGTTAAGGGGCGTGCAGTGGACCTTGATATTGGGTCAGTGGTGCAAGGTGGGCCGTTGGTTTGCTATAGCATAATATAGCATATTAAGCTGAATGCATGTATGAAATATCAAAGCGTTCCCTGTAACGAAACAGAAGTTACACAACATTTACCCCAACGGTAAGTTTATGAACATGCTAAGATTGTGACCTTGACATTTGGGTAAGGGTTGGGTGGTGGGTTGTAGATTTACTACAGCATGCTAGAGGGTCATCTGAGGAATACATGTATGAAATATCAAGGCGTTCCATGAAAGGAAACAGATGCTATAAGGCATTTACCCCAACGTTAAGTTTATGAATGTGCTATGTTTGTGACCTTGACTTTGGTGAAAGGGGTGGGGGAGTGGGTCATGGATTTGCTATAGCACGATAGAGTATCATCAGATGAATTCATGTATGAAATATCAAGGCGTTCCCTGTAAAGAAACAGAAGTTATAAAAAGACATTTACTCCAACGTTAAGTTTATGATGTTGAGCTTGGGGAAAGGGGTGGAGGGGGGGGGGCATGGATTTGCTGTAGCACAATAGAGGATCATTAGATGAATGCATGTATGAAATATCAAAGCGTTCCCTGTAAAGAAACAGAAATTACACAACATTTACCCCAACGTTAAGTTTATGAACATGCTAAGTTTGTGACCTTGACCTTGGGGTAAGGGTTGGGTGGTGGGTTGTGGATTCGCTACAGCATGATAGAGGGTCTTCTGAGGAATGCATGTATGAAATATCAAGGCGTTCCATGAAAGGAAACGGATGCTATAAGGCATTTACCCCAACGTTAAGTTTATGAATGTGCTATGTTTGTGACCTTGACTTTGGGGAAAGGGGTTGGGAGTGGGTCATGGATTTGCTATAGCACGATAGAGTATCATCAGATGAATGTATGTATGAAATATCAAGGCGTTCCCTGTAAAGAAACATAAGTTATAAAAATACATTTACTGCAACGTTAAGTTTATGGGAAGATCTTGGGGTGGGGTGTGTGTGGGGGGGGGGGGGGTGGGGTGTCATGGATTTGCTGTAGCACAATAGAGGATCATCAGATGAATGCATGTATGAAATATCAAACTGTTCCCTGTAAAGAAACAGAAGTTACACAACATGAAACATCAAGGCGTTTCAAGAAAGGAAACAGACATTTATAAGACATTTACACCAACGTTAAGTTTATGAATGTGCTAAGTTAGTGACCTTGACCTTGGGGTAAGGGTTGGTGGTGGGTCATGTATTTGCTGCAGCATGATAGAGGGTCATCTGAGGAATGCATGTATGAAATAACAAGGTGTTCCATGAAAGGAAACAGAAGTTATAAGACATTTACCCCAACGTTAAGTTTGTGGACGACGACGCCGGGGGTATGCCATAAGCTCTTCTGCACTTCGTGCAGGCGAGCTAAAAACGTAGGTAAGCAAGCGTAAAATATAGCCAAGAGTTGTGCAAATTAATTTCTGGAGGCGGGCCGTAGGGAAGGCAACATTCATTGCGACTTAACTGACATCAGTGCCAAATATGGGGAACACGAGAGTGGTGTAAACTACTGACATTCTCCTGAACCAAGTGGTGTAATTCACCGTTATATAACTATTTGTGTAAACTACTGGCTGAAATGTACGAAATGTAAATACTTATCAAAATCTGTTATCACAAAATACAAAACAACAATATTATGGAATCACAGACAAAATGTCTTCATAGTAACAACATAAAGTATCAGAACATATATAGACAAACTATAAAACAAGGTGACTGCCGGGGAGTGTCTCGCCCACTACAAATGGATCACAGTTACTCGAATGACCTAGGGAGGTCTGCTATCAATGTGAGGAAGCAGACTAGGTGGTCACCTCCTCTGTCATATTGCCAATTCTTTTTATGCTGAAAAATCCCTGGGGTGGTGGTAGAGAGAATGCTCCCTGACCCCCTATATTGGGACTTGGTTCGCCTCGCCTTGTTTTTGCCTCTGGTTACGGCCCTGCTAATGAACTTTAGCGAACATTTGACTAATGTACCGGAAAACAAGTTTTGACAGACGTGACCTATATTTCAAGGAAAGTTGGTCAAGGTCAACTGAATGACCCAGGATGGTTAGGTATCTATGTAAGAGAACTACTGATGAGGCTTGGCGAATATCCGATCCTGATCTGGTGTCGCGTAAGAATCTAAATTGCGATATCAATCAGGAATATATATGTTCACTTTACGACTAAATAAACAACAGTGCAGACCTTCATTTGATCAGTGTTTGGATGATGACAATTGGTCCCACTTTCTAATGGTGCTTAGCCCTTTCAATACTACAGAACTGTACAGTAGTGCTTTCAAACAGTGCAGATCCAGATGAGCCGGCTCCTGACGAGCCGTTTCATCAGGTTCTGCACTTTGTGCAAGTAATTTTCATATTTTGTAGTAAAGAAACACACCCCCTTTTTATAAATGCACTAGTCTGAAAATAATGTTGTGTCGATTGGAGTGGTTGAACATTTAACATCAGTCCACTTCCGTTATTTATAGGCCATAGCCCAATTCTAAAACGCCCACCTAAATTTTGAGTTGGTAGGGCCGGCGGGGTGGAAAAGGTTTTATTGTAGTTTATTGTGATAAGAAATGTTTCCAGCTCGAACAAGTGTCAAAAATTGGTTAATTTGCATAAATTCAAAATGGCTGCATTGTGTAGCACTCGGAATTTTCAGCCTGACATATTCAAGTAAGCTAAATTTAATGTTGTTATGTGTTTTTCTTGTTGCATGCCAGGTTCAAAGCATATTATTATAATGTATACGAATTCTTCATTAGTACATTAGTAAAAAATTCAAAATGCCCACCCAAATAGCTATTTTTACAATACAAATATTATGTCAGCTACAGTATATCCTTTCTGTTAATATTTTCCTCATAAATACATTTATGCTACCTGATTCCGGGATAATATGATTCCTGCACCAGCCCGGTAAGCTTTGAGAAAATACAAATCACTTGGGCGCTTACACCGTGATAATACACTGCCAATGCCCATGTTATGCAATAAAATGTGTCTACTAAGTATCAGATATCCAACTACATGTATATAAATATACAGGCCGACCGTGTGGTATATTGGATGCATATATCAAGTATTACATTTTATTATGATGCTGATCCCTATTGAGAATTTATATAAAAATTAATAGATCGTCAAACATCATATCACTATTACTAGTTTCAAAGTAATTGGATGCTGCTGCTAGAGATATAAATGTCCTCGTCACCAAGTATCGAACGCGAGTATTATGTGTATGATGTTCCAACGAACACAGTCAATAATAAATTTTACAATTACAATTACAATTGTTTATTTAGTGATGTAGGCCACCGGCCCATTACACACAACATGTATATGTAAATGATATAACAGTGCCACTGCATGTATATGATGTGAGCCATTGCCCGACGAGTTGTGATTAAGTTCCCATAAATGTATAGCATATGTCATTCTACGTCAGGCAACGGGTCACATAGACAATGTTTAGATAAACGATTTTCTTAGTTTCAATAGATGGTAGACAAATGTAGCAATTTTCTTAATAGCTGTAGGATTCTGTATTGCGATTAGTCGATAGTATTCTGTCGCAGACTTGCTTGAGTATATGGTTGGGTCTAAATGTTTAATACGCAAGTCAGCATATAGCTTACAATAAAAAAAGGCATGCACTTCATCTTCTACTACTTCCAAACACTCGTGTAAAAGACAATATTGACAAAATCGTAAATGTCGTTCAATACCCAAATGTCTTCCGACTTCAATACAAAGGTTATGGTTGGAACATCTAAAGTCAATAATAAATGACAGTGTTTGTTATGCTACTTGTCTAAGACAGGAAGTACCAGCCATGCTTGCCAATACAGAGTATTTAAATTACATCAAACAAGATATCAACTGATGTAATTATACCATAATTGAATGCAGACGTTAGTATTGAAAGCAACAAGATGCTTGGCGATAGCATAGTCCAACCTGAGAAACGTGTAGTGTGTGTGCATGATCTATAAGAACAAATCAACACTGGTGAATACATGTGTTGTAACATGAAAACATCCCAGTCATATATATTGCTGCCAAAAAGTGGATTGTCTGAGAAAACGTATTTCGCAAGCAAATTACCAAACGTTTATCTGGAAATCGTCACTGATCATTACACCAAGCACAACATCACCTGTAGGAAATGGCTGGAAAATTGCGGATTTTTGCGGATTATACTGGTGTGACTACATCCCTGCACCCCAAGCCTTGACGGCTTTGATGATATGTGGTTACATGGGGAAATGTTTAATACGACAATGTCTGTGTGTTGCCACCAGTTTACAGTACAGAAATGGCTATAAGTATAGCCAGCATTGCCTTAATGAGTCAATAATTCCAGCACAAAAATATTTACACAATTCCCTACATTTGATTGGCCCGTAGCAAGTCTCTGTCTAAAATTTATATCCCAGTAAACTCCCACACCGAACTACTTTCCGTAACCGTGAGGCGCAGTTAAAATAATTCTTAATAAAACGGAAAATAAACACATTTTCTTGATTAATTTATTTCAAATGCTGGAATTATAAGGAATGAATGGTATTTTTGTTGAATTTATCGGGGATATAAACATGGAAAAGTCGCGGGAATACTGGACGAGGCCTTCCGGCCTTCGTCCAGTATTCCCGCGACTTTTCCAAGTTTATACCCCGATAATTTCCACAAAAAGGCCATTCATTCCTATAATGGACAAAGCAGGATTCAGATGAGGAGAACTGTGATTGAAATCATACCACCGGTCATTTGTACATTGTACTGGTCTGAAGATATAGGCACACTATCGATCGCCAATGTTTTGGAAATATTGTATAAGAGTGCATATGTTGTAGTCAATGTGAATTGCTCTGAGAGTTTTAACCATGGTATGATTGCATCATGTATCTTCTTCTAGACGCAATTTAAATACTCTGTATTGGCTGGCATGTCCATGTACTTCCTGTCTTATACAAGTGTAACAGGGTCATATTTTGCCCATTTCCACTATTCTTTATCTTTTCGTATTCTTAGGGACAAGAATTGTCTCCCTTTGACCATTAGCCGTAGGCAAGCGCCAGTTTGATAAACTGCGCATGTAAATTTGAGAGTCCGCGATTTTCAACTGTCAGACACTTGCTGAGTTATTTCCCTACTGAACAGACGACTTTATTCTTCTTACATAGGTAAGAAACTGGTTCTTGTAATGTTTTGTTGTTTTTAGCATTTCTATCGGTTCAATTTACATTGGGTGGGAGTCGCGTTGCAATTTGTAATGGGTTTTAAAATGCATTGAAACGTTTGTTTACAAACGCAGTTTTCCCAAAATGGCGGTCTATTTGATTACTTGCACATATCGCGGAATCACTATCGATTGTTGCATGGCACTTAACAGTTCTAATTAATTGCAGTACCCCCCTAACCTGACTGAGAAAGACGAGTACGGATGGATGGATGGATGGATGGATCACCCATATTTACTATTTGGTAGGTATTTACATGTATTGCTAATATTGCTAGTATTGCTAATATTTCATTGGAATATACAGTCATTCCATTCCATTCATTGTTAATTACCCATCCGATGTATAAGCCAGTCATCACTAGATAATTAGTACGCCCTATAATCTGTGTAAACGGACTGTAAAGCATCATTCCATTTGGTTATCTAATCTGTGTCTATGGACTGTTAACCACCAATTCATTCCGTTAACTAATTGGTTATACCGCCACCCAGTTCAAACCTGTAATTCTTAAGTACCCCATGTTTTCATTACAAATAGACCAGTCCATGTTTTAATATATTAAAGGTGTAATTTGATAGACCTGATCAGAATAAGCACAGACACCTCTTCCACTTGCAATTGACAATCAAATGTATATTTAACGGGTTAATACTGTTCGCTCGTGGTCCGTAAATTCACACTCAAGGGCGGATTCAGGGGCGGGGGGGGGTGGCGGGGGGACCCGGCGCCCCCCCCCCCCCTAAAATTCGCCGAGTAAAGATTTTTTTACAAGTTGCAAGGCACGTTTCTACGTTCGCGTTGTGAATTTATTGTTTATTGGTTTTTTTTTCTCCAAAATGCGCCAGAACGCAGGAAATGAGATGTAGATTTCAAAAAATTTCAGAGGGGGAATACCCCCGTACCCCCCTAGCACGTTCCATAATATAGTCAAGTATTGCAAAATAGTTACGCCCCCCCCCCCTAACCCGAAATCCTGGATCCGCGCCTGCTCGTACCTGTGATATGTATTGTATTGCTATATTTGCATCTGTATTGTATTGACTATTTGTGTGTGTGCCGGTGTGTCCTATAGGCTATTGTTGATACTTAATACTTAGGATTTATTCTGTACTTTTGTATTACAGAGTGATGACAGTTCTTAGGAGCCTCCATCGGACACCTACATATATTACCGTTTTTACACACGGCAAGCAACACATAGTCCATTGATAATATATAAACGTTCGAACTTGCAACTTTCTTAAGGTTTTCTTCATTTACATCCCAAGTGGGAAGAGCCGAAAAGTTACAATGGAGCCCCCACTTTTTTGAAATTTGTTGTAATTTAAATTATTATTCAATATTTGACATAGATTATTTATTTTGAAATTTATTTCATAAATTTGAAATTGAATTTAATTAACGTTTATGCTGAAATATTTATTTTCCAATTTATTTCATAAATTGAATTTAACTATTTGATAATTGACTTACATTTGTGCTGAAATATTTATTTTGAAATTTATTTCATAAATTTGAAATTGAATTTAATTATTTGATAATTGACTTACGTTTGTGCTGAAATATTTATTTTGAAATTTATCTCATATTCTGGATTTGGTGATAGACTATTTAGGCCAAAAGCTAATTTTTTTATGGAACTTGAACCGATTGTAATTGATTTGTGCGTTGCAGGATATGATATTAGGTAGACTTTTAGTTGACATTTTGATTCATAATCTACATATCGTGTGATACTGCATGAAAATCTTGCGAAGGATCAACATTGTATACAGATGACTGATTCTTGGTACTACCATATGTGTGCGGAATATTAGATGACTTTGTGTTTAGTGCTGTACCATGCCTATATATTAGGACAAATTTGATTGTGACATATATAGGATCTACACTTTTGCTGTGATATGTTCGCTGAATGTTAGATCGTGATACACGTGGTCTGAGACTGTATATACACGTGATAGTGCTGACGATTTAGTGCATACACTGGTGCATGGTGAATTGTGCATACACTGGCCAGTGTTGATGACTTAGGCAACATACATGTATTAGGGAGAAGTGACTTGTAATAGAGAGCAGTGATATATAATAGACATCAGTGATACATAATAGAGATCAGTGATACATAGTGATACATAATAGAGAACAGTGACTCATAATAGAGAACAGTGACTCATACATAATAGAGAACAGTGATACATACTAGAGAGCAGTGACTCATAATAGAGAGCAGTGATACACATTGATGAATAGTGAGACACGTATAAGTGAATAGTGGCACATACCAATTAGTGAGCAATACAGTATTATCGTGAACAGTGACACATTAATTACCTACAATACTGAATATGTATTAGTGAACATTGGTAAATAAACAATTGTGGTGTAATTCAAGACAGTGGTTTGTGAAGTGAAACATACTCGGATATTAATAGCTGTGATAATACTATATAGACGATCAATATGGCAGTGTCAGAGGATGACCTCAATATTCTAGAAGCATTTCATGCCTTGACGGTGAAACCAGAGACAAAGAGAGTCACCAGCTGACTTGGTATCATTTATGAAACATTATGGGGCCGAGTTAGCCCATGGAGACTCGGACACGTCAGCGAAGATGTCACCTATGAGTGGAGCCATTCCGAAATCTACCGGACATCATTACCCTCGAATTTATACCTTTTACGGGGAAGAGTCTAAGGGAGAAGTAAGCTGGCCCACCTTCAAATTCGAAATCGAATCATTACTTGTGGAAGGAATCTTCTCTGATGAACAGATCTTATTCGGAGTTAGACGAGCGGTCAAGGGCAATGCTAGTGACATTCTACGGCGATTGGGGATCGGAGTTAGTATACATAATGTCGTAGACAAATTAGAGAGTACGTTTGGGAGTATCGAGTCTGAGGAAATTGTACTTAGGAAATTGTATGCATGTCAACAAGAACCGACAGAGACAGTTGTTCACCACGTTTCCAGATTGGAAGAAATTTCGGCGCGAGCAGTCGCTTTAGGAGGAATTAAAACTGATCATGAAACAATTCTGAAGAAGGTATTTTATCAGGGCCTCTTACCACCTATACAACAGTTGGCTTTCAACGACCGCTTAAAAATAGAAGTACGGAAAATAAAAGCAGATCTGGCTACATAGAAAACAACGAAACAGAAATGTAGCGCAGCCGTGAACGTAGACAGGAAGGAAAAGTCCGAACTATCGGAAGTGAAAGAATTATTAGAGAAATTAAATAGTAGAATTGACAGGGTGGAACAAGAAAAGGAGGAAAACAGGAACAACCGGCTTGAGGGTGGATATTACAATAGAGGTCGGGGAGGAAGAGGCGCGAGCTATCATGGGTATGATAGAGGACGGGGAAATAGTTGTGATACAGGAGGTGGCTACAACAGAGGCAGAGGAACATATAGACCTTCACGTCCGACTAGCAGTAGGATGATGCAGCCAACCTGCTACAACTGCCAGAACAAGGGACACATAGCTCGAGACTGCCCAAACGCCTAAGTGCTCGAATGGCCGGACCAGATTCGAGCACTCTGTCTAATGACAACAAAGGTCCGAAACTAGTAGGTGAAGTTAATGAGGCTAATATATGTGTTAATAACATCACCACCAGAGCCCTACTAGACACAGAAAGTTGTATCAGCATTTTATCTAAAGGTTTCTATGACAACAACATACCCAATTTAGACATACAGCCTCTCGACCATATACTACATATTGAGTGTGCAGATGGCCAAAGCCTACCATATCTTGGTTATGTGGAAATGGAGATTTCCGCCATAGATGGGTTGTCAAAGACCAAGCCCACTCAATGCATGTTTCTTGTGACCCCAGACACAGCATACACCGAGAAGACTCCAGTGTTGCTTGGTACCAACATCCTCAATGAGCTGATCACTGAGTGCAGGGCTACCCATGGTGACAGATATTTACAAACGGCACCATTGACAACACCGTGGTATTTGGCTTTCACAACCATTGCTGTACGCGAGAAACAACTCCGTCGAAATAAGGACCGGATTGCGATAGTGCGATGCGCAGAGGTCTCGCATATTACCATAGGGCCAAATGAGAGCAAGGACATATTTGGATATACTGATAAAGACACAAAGAAATCGGAAGTCGTAGTGAACGTGACTAATCTCACTACAAACACAGTAACTGTATCTCCAAAAACAGTTATATGCGAGCTACAACCAGTGATCATTGATGAAGCAGTACTTGAGAAGATACATGAGAGTGACGATACTCAGAAAATATTTCAGGAAATTCACATTGAACCGACAGTGACAGAGGAACAATCAACAAGATTAAAGGAACTACTTATGAAACATCAAGAAATCTTCTCGAAGGATGACACTGATATTGGACAGTGCGACAAAATCAAACACCGGATTGACCTTGTGAATGAAATACCCTTCAAACAAAATCATCGACGCATACCACCTCACATGATAGACGAAGTCCGAAATCACTTAGAACAACTTTTAGCCAGCGGAGTCATTCAAAAGTCCAAGAGTCCTTGGAGTTCTAATGTGGTATTAGTCAGAAAGAAGAATTGGAAGTTGAGAATGTGTATGGATTTTCGAATGCTAAATCAACGGTCTGTCGAAGACTCTTATACACTTCCGCGAATAGAAGAGGTATTTGACGTGTTGAAAGGAGCTTCATTGTTCAGCGTAATCGATATGAAGGCAGGATACCACCAAGTCGAGTTAGAAGTGGAACACAAGGAAAGAAGCGCGTTTACGGTGGGACCACTAGGTTTCTTTGAGTACCGGAAGATGCCATACGGACTCGCCAATAATCCAGCCTGATTATTGTCAGCAAGGACATGGAAGAGCACCTCCACAGACTAGACATAGTGCTGACCAGGCTACAGGAGTGTAACCTCAAACAATCTTCCGATAAGTGTTTTTTCATGCAGAAGAGAATAAAGTTCCTGGTCACATCGTCAGCGAATTCGGCGTAGAGACGGATCCTGCAAAGGTAGATAAAGTCCGAAATTGGCCAGTTCCAACCAACGCAGATGAACTTCGATCATTTGTTTCATTTGTAGGGTATTATAGACGTTTTGTAAAGGACTTCTCGAAGATAACAAGACCGTTAACAGACCTACTACCACAACAATTAGAAAAAGGAACAAGAAGAAGGAACAGAAAGCATGGAAATAGAAGGAACAAGAACAGACAGCATTCGACAACTTGAAAGACTACTTGACCAGCCCACCGATACTCGCATATCCAGACTTTGAGCAGCCATTCGAACTACATATTGATGCTAGTGGCCAAGATCTTGGAGCAGTACTATACAACATACAATACGACAAGAAGCGAGTAATAGCTTACGCCTCTCGAAGTTTATCGAAGTCAGAAAAAAAACTATTCGGCTTACAAGCTGGAATATCTGACACTAAAATGGGCCGTGACCGAGAAGTTTGCCGATTATTTGACTGGAACGCAGTTCGTTGTACTAACTGACAACAATCCACTTATCCACATCCTGACAACGGCGAAACTAGATGCTGCCGGTCAGCGATGAGCAGCAGCATTGGGATAGTTCCATTTCGACATACTATACAGACCAGGAGTACGGAACAATAATGCAGATGGATTATCACGATATCCATACAAGTCTCTGCCAGATGACACAGTCAAGATTGAGGACCCAACAGTGAAGGCCATCTGTAATCTGTAGTTGCATCACCAGTTCTCCATCAATCGAGATATTACCATGTTTCAACATAAACATTGTCGAGGCAACAGAAACACCGGGACAAACCATGGTGCAACTAGAAGTTATAGAAACAGAGGGAAGATGTAGTGATAGGAAAATGGGTGCGAGCAGTGATCGACAGAAAGATGCCACATCCCAAAACATTTCAACATAGAGAGGATCAAAACATGAGAACAAATTTCTCAAACTTGAAAATGATTAGGGGAATACAATATCGAGAGATAAAAAACAAAGAGGACACTATTCAACAAATGGTTTTACCAAAATGTTACAAGAGAACCGTTCTTCAAGGCCTACACGATGATATAGGACATCACGGTCGTGACAGGACCATATCCCTCATTAGAGAGCGATTCTTCTGGCCTGGTATGACAGCTGATGTTGACAAGTGGATTGGGAAATGCAACAGATGCATCAGAAGACATCCACCAACATCCGAGCAGAGCAAGTCAGCATCGACACAACGTATCCCCTCGAGTTAGTTTGCATCGATTATCTTAGCTTAGAAACATAAAAAGGAGGATTCGGAAATATTTTGGTTATAACCGACCATTTCACAAAGTACGCTCTTACAATACCTACAAAGAACCAGACAGCGAAGACTACGGCCGAGGCCATTTACAACAACTTCATTTTGAATTATGGAATACCGTCGAAATTACACAGTGATCAAGGAGCAAACTTTGAATCCGAGATAATAAAGGAACTATGTCAACTTACAGGAATCAGGAAAACTCGAACAACACCATACCATCCGATGGGGAACGGACAAACAGAGCGCTACAATCGTACTCTACTCAACATGCTAGGAACCCTTGAGGAATCGCAGAAAGGTGATTGGAAGAAGTATTTACCATCATTTGTGTATGCCTACAATTGTACTAAACACGAGACAACAAAGATATCTCCCTTTGAACTAATGTTCGGCAGGAAACCAAAGCTTCCGCTTGACACAGTATTTGAAGCGGCAAAAACTGGCGCTTGCCTACGGCTAATGGTCAAAGGTTCTTGTCCCTAGCAAGACGAAAAGATAAAGAATAGTGGAAATGGGCAAAATATGACCCTGCTACACATGTAGCATAACACACTGCTATTTATTAATTATTGACAAACTGTGTTAATTGGAACACCATACACACCATACTAAATGCGTTCCATACTTGGTGACGACAACATTTATATCCCTTGCAGAAGCATCAAATTACTTAGAAATTAGTAATGCACATAGTGATATGAAATGTGACAATTTATTAATTTGCATATACATTTGAAATATGTATTAGCATCATGAGAAAATATACTACTCGATATAGTCACCAAATGCACCACATGGTCAGCATTTGTATTTATATAGTTCTGATATGTGATACTTGGTAGATAATGCATTGTTTCTGTGACTTGTGAACAGATTATTTATCAATGAGAGTGTGGATGGTTGCAGATATCAAGCTATTATATTTTTGTATTAATTGGTTCACATAGAATTAGTCGAATTCGCGCGTGTTTTTACACGTATTATTTATCTTACTGATGACACGCAGACAGGTTTGAGCATAACGACAAAAGCCATTCAAAGACATTTATTTGTTTCCCCATGTTAAATGTCTACAGAGAAATTTGTCGTAAGAAAATAAATATTTTCCCCGAAATGCATTATTTCATATAGAACTAACGACTGCATTTATTTGATGATTACAAGTATGCAGAATTACTATACTGAATTTATTATATTATCACAGCCGAAATGGCTGTGATAATGTAATAAATTCAGTATAATAAAAATTAATAAATTTATCCTAACATTGAAAATTTCACTCAAAGTATACTTTGCTAGAAAAGTATACTTTGCAATTTTGATGAAATCGGATACAGAAGATTTGTTCATACAACACGAATGCCCCACCAACAGCTTTGTTAGTAACGAGGCACAATGGCACAATTTGTGTATTTGATTTTATAAACTTACACTTTATGTTGGTTAGTGATACTTTCACGATTTAACCAATACTTAATTCTACCACCCAATTTTAATAATGCATCTATTTCTATTAAAGTTTTGCATATTGTATGTGTATGGTTAATAGTCCAATTTAGTTGCCTTTGGAGTACAAATTCACATTTAAGTAGGTTAATTTGTACTATGTTGTGATGATTCGGAAAGGACACATATTTTGACGGCCGCATTCAATTGTCTATTTGTCACTGTACTAGCATCAGACAATCAATGCCATCATATGTTGTCTGTATACAGAACGCTTCACATCTGTTGGATGTTTTTATGTTGTTGGTGCTGTTCTAGTTACTACTGGTATCATCATTGTACATTGAGGACACAAGCTCAAACACAAACTTGTGACAATGGGAAATGAAAGACGATCTCCCTGGGACAAGCTCTCTGTTAACATGTGAACGTGACAACAAGTTTGTAGCCTTGATCTAGGTGTCTATGTCTCATATTATGGAAAAATAATACACGATTCTTCAAGCGAGTGGAATAATATACCTCAATATATAACAAGGGCGTCATCACTAGCGCAAATTTCACTTACCTAATTCCCTAGCGACCAGCCTTAATAATAAAATGAATTTTAAGTTCTCAGTGACCTTGACCTTAGATGTTCAGATGTGGGGTGCATGTGAAACAAAGCACCATCCCCAGACACACATATTATTAAAAGCGGTGAAAGGGTTAAAGTGGCCGAGTCTCGGATGGTACCTCTGAAGAAGCATTTCACAAAAACAGTCGAAATATCAATTGACATTGTATGAATACATTTACAACTTGTTCTTGGTCATATACATGTGATCGTCCGCTCATTATCACATTTGAATGTCAGTATTCGATGTCGTAAACATTAAGCCAAGGAAATGCCATGCTAAATTTAACTTTACTATATCTGGAAAAAGCCACTAGTAGTGATACAATTCTTTCACAGATCTATCGAAAAACATGCGAGCAGTGACGTAATTCCATTCAGCGATTCATGTTACCAATGACTACCGCTTTGCTGCAGATAAGACACAAAGATGACTCATTTGAAACGCTTCAAAATCTTTATTACAAGATATGGTCTGTATTGCACGCTTCTATATAATCACGATACACACTGTAATACCTTGACGGAGATATAACCAGGTTCTGTTTTCGCGATACGCTTATGTATTCATAATGTATATACATGTATCAAATAAAACAAATTTCACAATAATCCTACCATTGTGTGCCATTCTTTTACGGATTTCATATTCCGGACAGCCAGGTTTTCGCCTTCTCAGATTGAACGGTAACTTTACTGTTAGTATTCCCGACATTCTAAGTCTACACAAATGTTAGTGACAAACTAGGATCTAAAAAGAAACACTGGTTAATGCAGTAGCAAGTGTGCATCTTTGTCTGGTTCTAAAATGCTCCTCACTTTATATATTTTGCGAAGTAAAACAATGAGCATTTCTAGAACCAGGTTGCACTCTTCATCCTGCAGTAATCAGCAGAACCACCACCAAAGAGGTTTTGCAAGAAAGTATCTAGGCAGCTTTATCTGGGTAAGCATTAGTAGCAGGTTATGCATCTTCTAAACCACCAGGTGCCATGCAGTAGTGGAGGTATGTGTTCCTCTGTGAGTACTAGAGCATCTAAGCCTACCAGTATCTCTACAACAGACAGGAAACTACAGTTTTCATGAACAAAGTTGAATGTGTCAAATTTGTTGTCCTTTCCGACATTTCAGGGTATTGACCTCATGATCAGGATTTGATGGATTAAATCATGCTCTAGGCAGTAGTTGCATAGTTGAAAGTGTACAGGGAGTGTCCAGATACTTCAGAATCAAAAAGCATGATGAAACATATCTTTGAATTTCAAAATATTAGTAAACATAATGGTACAATATATATTTGTAATAGTTTGAACTGTATTAAAAATACATCAGCTACCTGACTGATAAAGGAAAATGTTACTTTTCATGTTATAATCTACACAGACCAAAATAAACGCCGATCTGTTGAGAAACTCTGCAGATGTACACCTCATATGATGATAATGAATTGCACCCTTTTTGTTCGGAAAGGACAAATTGTTTGACGTACTAATCCAAGGTGAACATTCAGAGATCACCAATATCTGCAATATGCTAAATATTCAACACGATAAGTACTACTATTGGCACTATTAGGAGTTCACCTGTTTCTGTTTGTTAAGGAGTAATGAGCTAATAACATGATTTTCGGAAAGGACATTTTTTGACGGAATCACCAATTGGGAATATTCAAACACCCGGCATCATAAAACATGTGTGGCAGCAGGGTAAATAAGCGTTGGTTTTATATGTGCAATAGTTGAGTGTGTTTTTAAGACTTTTATTTTTTACCTGACTCGTGCTTAACACTGCTTTCACAACACCCTATTCGGGAAGGACATTTTTTGACGGAAATTACCCTACTGTCTACCACGTAGGCTCACGACAAAGAAAATTTACAAAGCCTTACAGGATTTTTTTTATTTGAACAAAACATGGTAACTCCTTAGGGTTATGTTCTCAACACTGCCTTAAAGTTCTTAATGTGTGTGCTGAAGCTGCTCAAATATGGACACAATTCAGGTGGCACTCTCTTTTTAGCCGATAACGGCACATATTTAGCCATTTTGCAAAAATAATACGCATTTCAAATATTTTGCTTTGCTGCTATGACATGTGTAATAGGGGCCAACATTTTGGAAAGATGGCGTTGAAGTAAAAAGGTATTGTGTGGTAGTAAACGGGTCATAATGTGATTTTATGCCTAATGCACCATGATTATAAAAAAAACCTAAGAGAATAACTGGCCTGCCATTTCTTTAACCCATTTCACATTCAGTATGACATTTTTGACTGGAACAATAGGGGGACATCAGGGTGGTTAGTGTGCTGTGGACATTTAACTTAGTACAAACAAGCTTTTGGCCTTCAATTGAAAGACCCAAATAGTTTGTGTGAGACTTTCAATATATTATTAAGTCCAAAGCTTTTTATGTACCTCGAAAAAAAACATCTGGTTACAAAAGTCGCCACCCTGTCCGCCTGTCTGTCCGAGATTTGCGTATTGTTTTTGGCTACCTACTATCTCTGTTAATGTAAGTCAGTTTGGCTTAAAACTTTGTTTACTTATTTGTCGTCATGGAACAAAAATATTTGGAAATTTGATGAAATGGGTTAACCCTGTCAACCCTATACAAATGGGATTGACTGCGATGTGTTAATTTTTGACCAATCCTTTATTTTCAGACTAGTCCATATATAAAAAAGGGAATGTTTTTTCCTCCGAAAAACATAAAAAATACATGAAAAGCCGGCTTATCTGTTTGCAAACACTGCTATATAAGTATATAATGTTGAAAGAGTTAACTTGTGAATGAAATATTCAGATCGTTCATGATATTCCTGGCAGAATATACTGAGACTCATTGGAATGGTCTGAAGATGGTTTGCCAGTGATACTACTTGGATATACCATTGAACTGCTTGATCAAATGGGGTTTTTCATCCGTTTAGCAGTGGTGTCATGTTGAGACCTTTGTCATGTAGGGGTGGAGTATTATAATCACATTCCTGGCAACTGTTGCTGTGAAGTGGGCCACAGTTCCATGTATAAGCAGGTTTCTTGCTTTATTTGTAGTCGGGATATAGGTCTCTATTCACCTCTGTACTTGTGCGGTGTGCGATATTCTGTTCACTGGGATTTAGCAACAATGCATGGAAACCCGGACAAGGCTGTGTGTATGAAAAATGTGGCTGTGACTGGAGAAATGGTGCTGATCCTGAAAAAGTGCAGATCCTGATCAGA
The DNA here is from genome assembly GCA_029237695.1 of Conchocele bisecta. Lineage (NCBI taxonomy): Eukaryota > Metazoa > Mollusca > Bivalvia > Lucinida > Thyasiridae > Conchocele > Conchocele bisecta. Next base: position 9,018,291 of record CM055267.1, read on the forward strand.
CTGTGCGGATGCACAAGCTGATTATGGATTTACACTATCCGCAGTCTTATCTGGATTTACACTGGTCACAAACTGCACTGTTCGCATTTCCATCAATAAAGCACCACCCATCATGCTTCTAACAAGCCATATAGTTCATTATCAGGCTACAGGAGTGTGCTATTTATTGAGGAGCTATTTATCACAAATCCCATAAGCCCCATTGCTCCAGTCACAGCCACAACTATGTGTGGTTTCGTTGGATTATGGCCCACGGTATACCTTTTATGTTGGAGCTTTCGTCGTTTAAATGAAACAACAAATTAAAAATTTAATGTACAGATATTTTATATAAATCACTAATTTACGTTGTAGTACTTGAGTTACATAAATTTAAAATAATTGTATTAATAGAACATCGTCATGTATATTGTTGATTGATTAGTTGGGGTGCTACATCCGTTCAACAGCAAGGTCATGTGCAAACATGGATATACCTGTATAGTGAAGCATTGATCATTCAGCATAGAAGTAAACAATAAAATATTGTTATCACTGAAAAATGGTGTCCCGATCTTGCGGTGCCAGGCAGCTTTACTACACACTTGGCCGCAGGTGTGAATCCCAGTAAGATTCACCAGTATGATATGAATCGTTAATCGTTAAAATACACACAACCTACCAGTGGCGGATTCAGGTGGTCACCCCTTTCAGGATTCCAGATTTGTTTTAAATTGAGATGCTGTCTGATTTTGTAAAACAAATTGCAAGCACTATCAAATAATGATGATTTTTATCAGATCAAGGTCCGCATCGTAAAAGAGACCATTTAGAAGATATTACCACAATGTGCCTTATCACACGGGCAGTATGTACTGAAAATTAGTTGTTCGAATTTTGACTCCCCCCACCCACATTCCAAGATGTACAAACATGATGAAATGCATATATACATACACACCTATAAACAATCATTCAAAGCACACATTACACACAGTACATAGCACTAAATGCGACACATAATACGAATTAAGGGGGGTGGGGGGGGGGGTGGTGGAGGAATTGCCCTGCATCTGTATCCGAGCTGCAGTTTATTTAAACGCACTGTAAATAATTATCATAAATGTGTCCAGCATTTGTGATGGTTCTTTCATTTTAGCCAAATTAAACCAGCTCTTTGACTACACTCTGATTTACGAAACCTGCCCAAGCCCGACTGTATACATATATATGTACATGTACAGGTGGTTATAGGATACAATTTAATGTGTTGATATATTGTTTATTTAACCAGGTGATCTGATTATAGTGAAGTAATGCACAAGTGATTGGGTCCTTCCTCAAAACAAAAAAGTGAGCTTAGCGAATCGAATCAAGTTTGATTAGCGGTATGACCAATCACGAGGGAATGATTTCAAGATAATTAGCTCACCAGGTTAAATAAACATTTTCTTACATTTCAGACATGATATGATAGACCAAGAGTTGTCAGAAGACAACGACGCTCGCCTGTTGGCACCCTTCTCTCAAACGTTGCACAGTTGCATAATAAAACATGAATATTATATAACCTTGGGTTAAGGGGCATGCAGTGGACCTTGACATTGGGGTCAGTGGTGCAAGATGGGTCGTTGGTTTGATATAGCATAATATAGCATATTAAGATGAATGCATGTATGAAATATCAATGCGCTCCCTGAAAACAGAAGTAAAACAAAATTTAACCCAACGTTAAGTTTATTAGCGCACTAAGTTGGTGATTTTCTACAGCATGATAGCTATTCACATGAGGAATGCATGTATGAATGTGCTAAGTTTGTGACATTGACCTTCGGGAAAGAAAGGGGGTGGGGTGGGTCATGGATTTGCTGTAGCACAAGATGATCATCAGATGAATGCATGTATGAAATATCAAAGCGTTCCCTGTAAAGAAACAGAAGTTACACAACATTTACCCCAACGTTAAGTTTATGAAGTTTGTGACCTTGACCTTTGGGTAAGGGTTGGGCGGTGAGTTGTGGATTTGCTACAGCACGATAGAGGGTCATCTGAGGAATGCATGTATGAAATATCAAGGCGTTCCATGAAGGAAAACAGATATATAAGACATTTACCCCAACGTTAAGTTTATGAATGTGTGGGAACACATTCATATATAATACGTATATATATATATACATATGTGTGTGTGTTTAAGCAGGACCGTCAAAATTAAGAAAAATAATGTATTAGCCTTATGTTCAATCGTAACATCGAGTGACATGGGGCTGCATCATGTGTAAGGGCAAATCGTAGATGTATGTACGACTTGATTGTCACGGGCTGGAAATTCATCCATTCTTTGTTTTTGTCGCGCCTGCTTTAGCAGAGGCGCGACTATAGTCGGCGCTTTTTCCGTCGTCGTCGTCGTCGTCGTCGTCCGCGTCGTTGTCGTCCGCGTCGTCCGGTTTTTTTTGTAAGGCAAATGCGTTAAAGTTATTGTTTTTTTCACAATATCTCTTTAACTCCTTGCCAGACATTGATAATATTTCACATCAATGTTTGTCTAGGGATGATGCTTCATTGTGCACACCCCCACATCCAAATTTTGAAGGTCAAGGTCATTTATTTCCTTGTAATTTTCACCGGTTTTGTAACAGAAATGCGTTAAAGTTATTGCTTTTTCACAATATCTCTTTAACCCCTTGCCAGACATTGATAATATTTCATATCAATGTTTGTCTAGGGATAATGCTTCACTACGTACACCCCCACATCCAAAGTCTGAAGGTCAAGGTCATTTATTTACTTGTAATGTTCACCGGTTTTGTAACAGAAATGCGTTAAAGTTATTGTTTTTTCACAATATCTCTTTAACCCCTTGCCAGACTTTGATAATATTTCACATCAATGTTTGTCTAGGAATGATGCTTCATTACGCACACCCCCACATCCAAATTTTGAAGGTCAAGGTAATTTATTTACTTGTAATGTTCACCGGATTTGTAACAGAAATGCGTTAAAGTTATTGTTTTTTCACAATATCTCTTTAACCCCTTTCCAGACATTGAAATTCTGAAGGTCAAGGTAATTTATTTACTTGTAATGTTCACGGTCAAATAACTCGGCAGGCGCGACACGGCTTCCGTGGCGGAATTCTTGTTTATCTAATACTTCTTTTCATTTGCGCCCAGAAATCCATCTCGGTCTTCTTCTTTATGGGACGTAGCATTTTTTTTATCGCATTCTATTTTTTTTGCTTGGGTGTTGCTTTTTTCTCATATCACTTAGTTTTCCTTTATATCCCCCCCTTTTTTTTCTCATTCTTCTATATTTGTGGATGTGGTTGGAGAAATAGTTTATGAGGTATGTAACCAGTGTGACCCCAGATCATCCTGCACATTCGCGAAGCCTGATCATGGACTACGCTGCATAACCCTACAGACAATAAAAACATCCATAATGTCCCCAGCATACTATATCTGTCATGATTAAACTACAGGGATGCGTAAGATCCTTTCTGCTTCCGAAGTCCCATAAACCCTTTTCCTCCAGTCGCTACCACACATGCTGAATATATTGTTGTTTTCTTTTGTTGTATATGCACTATACAAATTTCTCATGCCATGATCATATATGTACATGTATAAGTGTATCTTTGTTCTGTAAAGTATTGAAAAATAAAAGATTAAATGACAACAACAAAAGTTTATGAATGTGCTAAGTGTGTGACCTTGACCTTGGGGAGAGGGATCGGAGGTGGGTCATGGATTTGCTATAGTACGATAGCGTATCATCAGATGAATGCATGTATGAAATATGAAGGTATTCCCTGTAAATAAACAGAAGTTACACAACATTTACCCCAACGTTAAGTTTATGAATGTGCTAGGTTTGTGACCTTGACCTTGGGGTAAGGGTTGGGTGGTGAGTCATGGATTTGCTACAGTATGATAGAGGGTCATCTGAGGAATGCATGTATGACGTATCAAGGCATTCCATGAAAGAAAACAGATGCTATAAGACATTTACCCCAACGTTAAGTTTATGAATGTGCTAAGTTTGTGACCTTGGGGTAAGGGATGGGCGGTGGGTCATTGATTTGCTATAGCACGATAGAGGGTCATCAGATGAATCCATGTATGAAATATGAAGGCGTTCCCTGTAAATAAACAGAAGTTACACAACATTTACCCCAACGTTAAGTTTATGATCATGCTAAGTTTGTGACCTTGACCTTGGGGTAAGGGTTGGGTGGTTGATCGTGGATTTGCTACAGCATGATAGAGGGTCATCAGATTAATGCATGTAGGAAATATGAAGACATTCCCTGTAAAATACAGAAGTTACACAACATTTACCCCAACGTTAAGTTTATGAACATGCTAAGTTGTGACCTTGACCTTGGGGTAAGTGTTGGGTGGTGGATCGTGGATTTGCTACAGCATGATAGAGGGTCATCTGAGGAATGATTGTATGAAATATCAAGGTGTTCCATGAAAATGTTATAAGAAATTTACCCCAACGTTAAGTTTATGAATGTGTGGGAACACATTAATATCTAATACGTATATATATACATATGTGTGTGTGTTCAAGCAGGACCGTCAACATTAAGAAAAATAATGTATAACCATTATGTTAAATCATAACATCGGGTGACATGGGGCTGTATCATGTGTAAGGGCAAATCGTACATGTATGTACGATTTGATTGTCACGGGCTGGAAATTCATCCATTCTTTCTTTTTTATCTATCTTATATTTCTTGCGCTTTTTTATCTATCTTATATTTCTTGCGCTGAGAAATCCATCTCAGTCTTCTTATTTATATGGACGTAGCACTTTTTTTTATCGTATTCTATTTTTTTGCTTGTGTGTTGTTTTTTTCTCATATCGTTTAGTTTCCCTTTATATCCCCCCCCCCTTTTTTCTTCTCATTCTTCTATATTTGTGGATGTCTTTGGAGAAATAGCGTTTATAAGGTATGTAACCAGTGTGGCCCCAGATCATCCTGCGCATTCGCGAAGCCTGATCATGGACTACGCTGTATAACCATACAGACAATAAAAACATCCATAATGTCCCCAGCATACTATATCTGTCATGATTAAACCACAGGGATGCGTAAGATCCTTTCTGCTTCCAAAGTCCCATCAACCCGTTTCCTCCAATCACTGACACACATGCTGAATATATTGTTGTTTTCTTTTGTTGTATATGCACTATACAAATTTCTCATGCTACGATCATATATGTACATGTATAATTGTATCTTTGTTCTGTAAAGTATTGAGAAATAAAATATTAAATGACAAAATAAAAAGTTTATGAATGTGCTAAGTTTGTGACCTTGACCTTGTGGAAAAGGGATCGGAGGTGGGTCATGGATTTGCTATATTACAATAGAGTATCATCAGATGAATGCATGTATGAAATATGAAGGTATTTCCTGTAAATAAACAGAAGTTACACAACATTTACCCCAACGTTAAGTTTATAAATGTGCTAGGTTTGTGACCTTGACCTTGGGGTAAGGGTTGGATGTTGGATCGTGGATTTGCTACAGCATGATAGAGGGTCATCAGATGAATGCATGTATAAAATATGAAGGCGTTCCCTGTAAATAAACAGAAGTTACACAACATTTACCCCAACGTTAAGTTTATGAACATGCTAAGTTGTGACCTTGATCTTGGGGTAAGGGTTGGGCGGTGGGTCGTGGATTAGCAACAGCATGATAGAGGGTCATCTGAGGAATGCATGTATGAAATATCAAGGTGTTCCATGAAAGGAAACAGATGTTATAAGAAATTTAACCCATGGGTGGCAGGTGGGTGCAAGAGATGGGTAATTTAACGATCGGGGTTCATCCTTGCCGGAATTCCGACTGGAGACCTGGTTTGGCCCTTACATACGTCTTTGGCATTTTGTATGTGACATTTGAATCTGGTTATACCCCTTATGTGAGTATTACGATTATTCGTAATCCTAATTTAGGGGAAGGGGCCAAGTGACTTGGTGTGGGACCTGGTATCAGGTCAGGTTATTCTAATTTCAGGGCTGAATATATATTTTCTCGATGTAAATATTCCGTTCTGATTTTGGGATTTTCCCCCCAAAGCAGCAGGTTAAAACGGGATCGAACCCGTTTGCCCGGCCTTACATGACCTTAGCTGTTGATAGGCCGTTAAACACCAATAAACAAACAAGAAATTTACCCCAACGTTAAGTTTATGAATGTGCTAAGTTTTATGACCTTGACCTTGGGGTAAGGGTTGGGTGGTGGGTTATGGATTTGCTACAGCATGACAGAGGATCATCTGAGGAACGCATGTATGAAATAACAAGGTGTTCCATGAAAGGAAACAGAACTTATAAGACATTTACCCCAACGTTAAGTTTGTGGACGCCGACGACGCCGGGGGTATGCCATAAGCTCTTCTGCACTTCGTGCAGGCGAGCTAAAAACTAAGGTAAGCAAGCGTAAAATACATGTATAGCCAAGAGTTGTGCAAATTAATTTCTGGAGGCAGGCCGTAGTGAAGGCGACATTCATTGTGACTTTACTGACATCAGTGACAAATATGGGGAGCACGAGAGTGGTGTAAAGTTACACTGTAAACTACTGCCATTCTCCTGAACCAAGTGGTGTAGTTCACCGTTATATAACTATTTGTGTAAACTACTGGCTGAAATGTACGAAATGTAAATAATTATCCAAATATGTTATCACAAAATACAAAACAACAATATTATGGAATCACAGACAAAATGTCTTCATAGTAACAACATAAAGTATCCGAACATATATAGACAAAATATAAAACAAGGCGACTGCCGGGGAGTGTCTCGCCCACTACAAATGGATCACAGTTACTCGAATGACCCAGGGAGGTCTGCTATAAATGTGAGGAAGCAGACTAGGCGGTCACCTCCTCTGTCATATTGCCAATTTTGTATGCTGAATTAAACAAATCCTTGGGGTGGTGGTAGAGAGAATGCTCCCTGACCCCCCATATTGGGACTTGGTTCGCCTCACCTGGTTTTTACCTCTGGTTACTGCCCTGCTAATGAACTTTAGTGAACATTTGACAAACGTACCGGAAAACAAGTTTTGACAGACGTGACCTATATTTCAAGGAATGTTGGTCAAGGTCACATGAATGACCCAGGATGGTTAGGTATATATGTAAGAGAACTACTGATGAGGTTTGGCGAAGATCCGACCCTGATTTGGTGTCGCTTAAGAATCTAAATTGCGAGATCAATCAGGAATATATATGTTTACTTTCCGACTAAATAATCAACAGTAAATACCTTCATTTGATCAGTGTTTGGATGATGACAATTGGTCCCACTTTCTAATGGTGCTTAGCCCTTTCAATACTACAGAACTGTACAGTAGTGCTTTCGTAGTTTATTGTGATAAGCTGTCCAAAATCGGTTAATTTGCATAAATTCAAAATGGCTGCATTGTGTAGCACTCGGAATTTTGAGCCTAACATATTCAAGTAAGCTAAATTTAATGTTGTTATGTGTTGTTCTTGTTGCATGCCAGGTTCAAAGCACATTATTATAATTTATACGAATTCTTCATTAGTAAAAAATTCAAAATGCCCACCCAAATAACTATTTTTACAATAAAAACATGCCAGCTACAGTATATCCTTTCTGTTAATATTTTCCGCATAAATACATTTGTGAGGCATTAAAATATTTGTATAGACAACACGGCAATTAAATAAATTAAAAATGGCCGACATTACCTGTATTTATCATAACGTTATATGCATTTAAGCTTTGAGAAAATACAAATCACTTGGGCGCCTACACCATGATAATACACTGTCAATGCCCATGTTATGCAATAAAATGTGTTCACAAGTCACAGTAACAATACTGCGTCTACTAAGTATCAGATATCCAACTACATGTATATAAATATACAGGCCGACCGTGTGGTATATTGGATGCATGTATCGAGTATTACATTTTCTTATGATGCTGATCCCTATTGAGAATTTATATAAAAATTAATAGATCGTCACACATCATATCACTATTACTAATTTCAAAGTAATTGGATGCTGCTGCTAGAGATATAAATGTCCTCATCACCAAGTATGGAACACGAGTATTATGTGTATGATGTTCCAACGAAGACTGTCTGTCAATAATAATGGGTGGCCATGCTTGCCAATACGGAGTATGTAAACTACATCAAACAAGATATGCAATTATACTATAATTGAATGCAGACGATAGTATTGAAAGCAACAAGATGCTTGGTGATAGCATAGTACAACCTGAGAAACGTGTAGTGTGTGTGCATGATCTATAAGAACAAATCAACACTGGTGAATAATTGTGTTGTAACATGAAAACATCCAAGTCATATATATTGCGGCCAAAAAGTGGATTGTCTGAGAAAGCGTATTTCGCAAGCAAATTACCAAACGTTTATCTGGAAATCGTCACAGATCATTACACCAAGCACAACATCACCTGTAGGAAATGGCTGGAAAATTGCAGATTTTTGCGGATTATACTGGTGTGACTACATCCCTGCACCCCAAGCCTTGATGGCTTTGATGATATGTGGTTCCATGGGGAAATGTTTAACACGACAATGTATGTGTATTGCCACCAGTTTACAGTACAGAAATGGCTATAAGTATAGCCAGCATTGCCTCAATGAGTCAATAATTCCAGCACAAAAATATTTACACAATTCCCTACATTTGATTGGCCCGTAGCAAGTCTCTGTCTAAAATGTATATCCCAGTAAACTCCCACGCCGAACTACTTTCCGTAACCGTGAGGCGCAGTTAAAATACTTCTTAAGAAAACGGAAAATAAACACATTTTCTTGATGAATTTCTTTCAAATGCTGGAATTATAACTTGGAAAAATCGCGGAAATACTGGACGAAGGCCGGAAGGCCTCGTCCAGTATTCCCGCGATTTTTCCAAGTTTATACCCCGAAAAATTCCACAAAAAGGCCATTCATTCCTATAGTGGACAAAACAGGATTCAGATGAGGAGGACTGTGATTGAAATCATACCACCTGTCCTTTGTACATTTTACTGGTCTGAAGATATAGGCACACTATCGATTGCCAATGTTTTGGAAATATTGTATAAGAGTGCATATGTTGTAGTCAATGTGAATTGCCCTGAGAGTTTCAACCATGGTATGATTGCATCATGTATCTTCTTCTAGACGCAATTTAAATACTCTGTAGTGGCTGGCATGTCATGTACTTCCTGTCTTATACAAGTAGCATAACACACTGCTATTTATTAATTATTGACAAACTGTGTTAATTGGAACACCATACACACCATACTAACTGCGTTCCATACTTGGTGACGACAACATTTATATCCCTTGCAGAACCATCAAATTACTTAGAAATTAGTAATGCACATAGTGATATGAAATGTGACAATTTATTAATTTGCATATACATTTGAAATATGTATTAGCATCATGAGAAAATATACTACTCGATATATGCACCCGATGCACCACATGGTCAGCCTGTGTATTTATATAGTTCTGATATGTGATACTTAGTAGATGATGCAGTCTTTCTGTGACTTGTGAACATATTATTTATCGATGAGAGTGTGGATGGTTGCAAATATCAAGCTATTATATTTTTGTGTTAATTGGTTCACATAGAATTAGTGAAATTCTTAACAGTCTTTAACCCTTTCAACACTACATACGTCTATAGCTGTGTTTACAAGCAGTGTATATCCAGATGAGCTGGCTCATGACGAGCCACCTCATGATCTGCACGTTTTGCAAGTAATTTTCATTTTTTAGATAAGAAAAATAACCGCTTTTCATAAATGGACAAGTCTGAACATTATTTTGTGACAATTGGATTGGTTGGAAAATTAACAAGTGAAAATCCATTCCAGTTACTTAGGGGTGAAAGGGTTAACTATATCTTGTACATTACAATATCCATTATTAAGCATGTTTTGTTCAATACATTCAGTCATGACTTTTAGAGTTTATGAGGTTGTTCGACAGTCCAGTAATATGTATATCAACACTTTCAAATGTTCAATATGCACATCAGAAACATGAGGTGATAATGTCCATATAGCAATGTTTTGATACAGAAAGCTCAGTAATACCAACATTGCTAAATGCATACTAGTAATTAATGTTATGTTTGGGAAGTTGTAAAGCGCCAAAGTGATTTGTAATTTCGCAAACTTAGATGCATGTAATGTTAAGAGAAATGTCCCTATTATTGGCCATAATTTAAACAAGAACAATTATAACATGAATGATCATGTTATAAAAGAACGCTTTGAGTGTATGCTATTATTATTGAGGCCAACTACATGTTTGCAAGTAGCATGTAAAGTTATAGATATCAGGGTATGGGATCAGTGGTTTCCGAACCTGCTTTTCCGACATGACGTATTCTGTGACGTCATTTTTACAGTAAATTTTCTTGAAACTTTTCCAAGCAAACGGACGGATATCGATGATATGTATCACACCATAGAAATGACATACCGGTTCGATGATATGTATCACACCATACATTCACGTTCTTTAGATTTATATTCACATCCATGGAAACCGATTCTTCGTCAAAACCAGAAAATTGTTAGATTAAAGCAAACTATACCATAATGCAAGAACTGGCATCATTAAACGAAGCTAATCCCCTCGCACTGGCATCATTAAACGAAGCTAATCCCCTCGCTGGCAGCCTTGATAATAAAAGTATCCGTGACCTTGGGTTGGCGGGTCGAACGTGGGTCATACGAATCTACTCATATGCTAAACCATGCTCCATCCATAGACACACATTATGGTCAAATAATATCAAAATCGTGGAAGCAGTTCACAAGTTATCGAAAAATGAAAGGTGTTACTGGCGTACGTACATACGTACGCAGTACATGGACTAACGATATACCAGCTCTTGCCTATCGGCGAGGGGATACTAATTGGCAACCTGTTAAGCATTTACTGCGTTATGTTTCATTAAACTCTGTCTTTCCATTATAAAGATATTGCATTCAACATCCTGCACCACCTTTAATTGACATGGCGCAATTTTAAATATTGCGCGGGCCCAATTTTCCCAATTTTAGTACTTTCCACTAACATAAAAAAACCGACATCTAGTCGCACGCTGACTGAGCCGCGATCTATAAACTTACCCAGGGAGTTTACATTGCAAACATAGTGTAACGCGTCCACTGGCGGTTTGTTTCGGTGAGTCCGCACAGTACAACAGTCCGACTTGGCAACGCCACCTAGCGACTTATCACCGGCACTGCAGTGCTCGATATCAAAATCCTAAAACCATCAACTTCTAAAACTGGCGTTTTGAAGAAAGTCATGAAATATGCAATCTTAAATTCGATAAAATTGACGCAGTACAATTTGAACGACGTTATAAGCCAAAGATATGAGTGCCAGAAATAATCCACATTCAGACACATGAAAATGTTTGCCATTTCTCCATTTCATTGTCGAAACTCCAGACGGTTTTACAGAATGTGAAAGCCATAGAAAATGTATACTGGATATCAAATACTCCTACAAGCACCAATATGAATCTTGTGAGTGAAATTCACGAACACGGTCATACATTACATCGAAACAGAAATCATTGCCTTGAAAAAGTCTGAGAAATATTACACACACACAAGTACACATTCAAACGGCTGTATGTCAAAAATTGTTCTGCGACTTTGCACTGTAGTGGAGTATCCTGATTCATGCAGAGGGGGTGTGAATTGTGAATGGAGTTTGGAAGGGGTGCTAGAACATACATTTAATTTCTTCCATTGAAGTGATTTTCACATATATTATACAGGTAGTTATTTCCCCCACGTAGGTTAAAGTAAAAAAATAAAAAAATACACACCTGACCAAATGTTACAGGATGCAATTACACACCATGTCACTGGACTTTGTACTGTACACCCACTGGTGAATCCATGTGACAAGTGTTTTGTATGATGTGGTGTTTGTGAATGAGCTGATAAGACAAGCCTTTGCACTTAATGACTGGGTGCCAGACATCCTTCAGCAAAGTTGCAAATCATGATTTGAATTGGGGTCCCATCTGTTTGGCACAAAGTGTTCTTTATAGGAATTAAATATTAAATAAGTATAATTGTGTAACTATTCCAACAGTTTTAAAAAATACGAGTGCCCACTACACAGAAATATTCACTTAGTAATCTTAGGTTTACTGATAGGTTGTATCATCGTGCTATTTTGATTGTAAATGAGGCAGGTCATTTTTAAATTATTTATATCAACTAAATGTGTCACCTGAATAAATATTTGTATTGACTTGTTACAAAATATGATCATTGCACATCAAAAGATAAATAGAAGAGAATATAGTTGTTTCCATTATTATTTTAAAGAGTCAATGTTATCGCCCTTGATATCAAAGTGGCAATTCAAGCTTGATGTAAAAATTAATAATAATGTAAAATTAACATGGTTGATATGATTTTTTTAAGAATTTTAACAAATTTTCTACAACGGCCTCTTGGATTATGCGACAACCTCCATTTTAACAAATATGAAAATGCTTCACCCACGCACCACAACTGTGAAGTCTGACCAGCGTCGGCCAAACGGTACAGGAGAAGAAGACGAAATCTATAATTAAAGGATGACCTGTCGGCGGCCATCTTGTATGATGTATCATCCGATTTTGACAATACCCACGATACCTTCGATTTGATATATATCAGGACCATATTAGGTCAAATTTGAAATATCGCTATGTGCCAGATACAAAATCAATGCGAAGAACAAACAAAGGGAGAACATGGAATATTAGTGAGGCAAGAGTTGTGATAAAAATACAAAAAGGAATTCCAGTTATGCTCGGACACAAAATCAGTACATGTATCCGAAAAAAACAAAAGAAATCAGTATGTTAAGATATGTTATTCTTGCTTTTAAGGACTAGAGCAAGTGAGCGGGGTCTCACACATACCCGCGGCCGTAGCAAAGTCATTTGGCCTTGACCTTTGGCATGAAAGCTGCTTAGGTGAGATATAGAATGAAAATATGGCTGTTGATAAAGAAGTGTGACATTTCCAGTCGATCCAATATACGGTTGCAGATAAATTGTGTACTTAAAACTTTAATGCAAATATTTCAAAACATTTAACACAATTTGACCTTGACCTTGGGCATGAAAGTCACATGCGTAGGCTATAAAATGAAAATATGGATGTTGATTGTTGATAGACAAATATATGAAGTTTCAATTCAATCTGACTTACGGTTGCAGAGAAATTGTTTACTTAAAACTTTAACGCATATATTTCAAAACAAGTTTCAAAGTAATTTCACCTTCACTGTGTGCATGAAAGCCGTATGAGTGGGCTATATAATGTTTGTTTAATGGTGTTTAACGGCCTATCAACAGCTATGGTCTAATACTCACATAAAGGATATAACTGTCGGATACCAAATGCCAAAGTTGTTTGTTTGTTTATTGGTGTTTAACGGCCTATCAACAGCAGGTCATATAAAGCTGGGCAAACGGGTTTGATCCTGTATTAACCTGCTGCATTGGGGGGAAAATCCCAAAATCAGAACGGAATAATTTCATCAAGAAAAATATAGTCAGCCCTGAAATTAGAATAACCTGACCTGATGCCAGGTCCATACCACATCAAAGTCACTTGGCCCCTTTCCCTAAAAAAGGATTACGAAATAATCGTAATACTCACACAAGAGATATAACCAGATTCAACTGTCACATACAAAATGCCAAAGACGTATGTGAGGGGAGGGCCAAACCAGGTCTCCAGTCGGATTTCCGGTAAGGATGAATCGCGATTGTTAAATTACCCATCACATGCACCCACCAGGGCTATAGAAAGAAAATATTGATCTTCTAACTTCATAAAGAAGTATATATATGAAGTTTCAAGTCAATCAACCCGACTTGCGGTTGCAGAGTACATTGTGTACTTAAAAACTTTGACACGTTGATACAAATATTTCAAAACTTTAAGTAATTTGACCTTGTGCAGGAAAGCCACATCACATCGGTGTGCTACAGTATAAAAAAATATGGATGACGATAAAGAAGTATATGAAAATTCAACTCAATGCGATTTACGGTTGCATATATAATGGGTACCCAAAAACCTTCAACGCAAATCTTACGGATGGACGAAATACAAAAACTACTATTACACCTCGATATACTTTGTATGCCTGGGTATGAATCATGATTGAAGGCACTGTGTTACAGATGATGCCTCAATATGTTGTTTCTCACATCATGCACTGCAAATGACCAATATCAACCAATTGCACCATTTCATTCGAAGTCAAATTTCGAAGTCGAAATTTATTGTACACATGTAATTTGTTACAAGTTTGACCATTGGGCATTGATTTCAATTATAATCATGATAATAGCACAAAAATACATCATTAATTCGTAAATTTTTGTTTCCCTTCGAAAGTCTACAAAGTTTGTCTTTGGTCTATTCTGGATGTTTCAAGTAAAATCCTTTATTGCGAAGATAACTGAAACCATGTGAAACCAACCAAATATAGACTTTATAGACTGTGGACGTTAAACAGAAATTTATGAATCAAAGATTGAATGCAATACCTTAAATGCTAATCACTCTAGGTTGGCGGTAGGATTTTTAAATTTGCTCAAATATGTGTCTGTGACTGGAGAAATGGGGCTTATGGGTATTTGCGATCAGTGTAGATACACATATCCGCCACAGGATCTGAACTGTTCACCATTACATCAATGAAATCTCCATCATGCTTCTAACAAGCCACATCATTATCAGGCTACATGAGTGTACTATTTGATCAGGAGCTACACTGGTCACAAATCCCATAAACCACATTCTCCAGTCACAGCCACCGTTAAAGTAACAGACCAATACCTATAAATACATTAAATATACCTAAAAGCATCAATAAGTGAAATAAAATAGGCTAAACAAATTATTTACTCCCATATATCACACATGGAGTAAATACATTTTGTTTAGCTTATTTTTCTCTCACTTATTGATGCTCTTAGGTATATTTAATGTATTTATAGGCCATGGTCCGTTACTTCAACCTGAGGTCACAGCCACATATGTTTAAAAGCATAGTAAATATATTTCTGACCATTTCAATATCTAGTCCTTTCGAGTGTCACATAATCAGAAATGTACAAATGTCATTCTGTCCACCACAAGAATGAGTCACGATTCAAAAACATATTGACAAATCTTAAAACTGACAACTCAGATTTGTGTGAATAAGATTCATTCTCAATTCCATCAACACAAGAAGTAACATGTCTTCACGATACATCCTTTCAACAGGTTGATTAGATGATTAGAGCAGAAATCAGAGTTAAGAACCACACAAAACTGCCGCTGGCATGGATGGTACTCCGGTTAAATGGTTAATTTTTTGTAACTGAACTTGTCTTTCTCAAGCTCTTCCTCGAGGGTTATATTTTCAGATGTCGCTGATCTTAAGATAATGACAGTCTGTCATGGCGACACTATATTTTGCTTCGTGTAGGTCAGGAACTGGATCAGTTCCCATTTCGCAAGTGTTTGGCAACTTGTTGCCCAGGTGGAGTAGTGTCTTCGGGCAGCGATTTTCTGGTGGCCTTTGTCCTTCAACAGTAGAATGAGAAACAATTTCCGCCTTATCTGCTTCTTCTGAAACCGCCCATATACTATCTCAATAGCCCTGCTGGTGTCTGCCTCGACTGCAGGGTGAAGTTGAAGAGGCTCGACGAATAATCCAGATGGCTAAGATCTGTAGACGGCTTCCCTGAAACAAACAATCAAACACTATTATGTACATGGTTAGCCTTTTATTGAATTTCTTACCAGTATTAACCATTACTCAGCAAATGACTCCGCAACTTTCCAACATGAAACAGTGCTTAGAGAACTACATCCCACCCGGGTATCAAACTCACAAAAACTTGGATAAATGTGGTAAGCGAGTAAGCCACATTGTTCATAGTTGTGAACAGTAACTCTTGAAATCTACAACCGTACTGTCCGTAGCAGAGTTACGTTTCCATTCATAGTCTTCCTCTGCAGAATAGTGAATAAGAGATCTGGTTTGCAAATTACATGTACCAGCTAAATTGTGGTCCCATCCACAGGTTGAAGTAACGGACCGAGGTATATATATGTGTGTGTTATAGAGGGAGTAACAAAACTTTTTTTAGCTTTTTTTTCGTTTATGGACGCTTTTAGGCGTATTTAATGTATTTATAGACCTCGGTCTGTTACAATGTACTTCAACCTGTTTGCATAACAGCTTGCCTATAAGAATTAAATAAGTGTATAATTGTGTAACTACGGTACATGTATTCCGCCAGTTTTAAAAATTACGAGTGCAGGTCCACTATACATATATAATCATTTAGTAATATTGATTTTACTGATAGTGACTCGTGGTGGTATCAGGCTATTTTGATATGCAAATGAGACATGACATTTTTAAATTATTTATACCAATTAAATGTGTCACCCGAACAAATATTTTTATTGACACATTATAAAGTACGATCATAGTGCACATAACAAAACTAAGCAGACAGAATATAGTTTCCATTAACCTTTAACGGAAACACGGTTATCGCCCTGATATCAGTGACGAAATTCACGTTTCATATAAAAAGAAAAAGTACACGTATATTTTCACGTACATGTACAAATGGGGGAAAATCCCAAAATCAGAACTGAATATTTACAATAACACAACTATATATTCAGCGCTGAAATCAGAATAATCCTGGTCCGATACCAGGTCCTCGCCACACCAGAATCACTTGGCCTCTCCCAAAAGCAGTAGGATAAGAAATAATCTTACTACAATGTACTTTTATAATGGGCAATAACCCAATTCAACTCCCAGGTAACAAAAGAGCCAAAGATAAAAATGTACTGAAGGGTCAAACCAGGCAAATAGTGATTCCTATATGGAGGAACTACTACCGTTAATTTACGTCGTCTCGTTCTCCCGACGTGACCACCCACGTAAAGTTTTGTATTACTTTTATAATAGTTTTTTTTTCCAATGGAAAATATACAAATTAGGTCACAATTAACAACTAAAGCGTAAATCAGATCTGATAAGCTATTTGTAGAGGAAGCCTACGTATATCATTTATTTTTGTTTGTTGGGGTCTAACGGCCTATCAAGTTATCAACAGATGCGGTCAATTTAAGGCCGGGTCAATGGGTTTAGTAATAAATCCCATATATTACCTGTACAAGTACATGTTCAAGTACATGTACAAATGGGGGGAAAATCCTAAAATCAGAAATGAATATTTACAATAAAGGAACTATATACTCAACCCTTAAATCAGGATGATCCTGATCTGATGCGAGGTCCTCGCCACACCAGAATCACATGGCCCCTCCCAAAAGCAATAGGATCAGTAATAATCTTACTACTTCTATAATGGGCAATAACCCAATTCAACTCCCAGGTAACAGAAAGAGCGAAAGATGAAAACGTACCTGAAGGGCCAAACCAGGCAAATCGTGATCCATACGTATTACTTTTATAATATTTTTTTTCAGATGGAAAATATACAAATTGTGTCACAATTAACAACTAAAGTGTAAATCAGATCTGATTAGCTATGTAGAGGAAGCCTACATGTATGAATGGAATAGTAACTCTGCTACAGACGGTACAGGAGTAGATTGCAAGAGTTATTGTTCGCAACTACAATAACATGGTTCAATAATAATGAGACATCAGTGATTCTATATTTTATGTACATATTTGTGTCGTTTTTTCTAGTTTCGATGTAGAACCAATAATTCATTAAACTGTGTTTATTCCATTGGGTGACAGTCCAGTTGTTACATTTATAATAGTATAGCCAATTGTTCTCGTCATTTTTTTAATTTTATTTCCACTTCAAGGGACCAGGGGTCTCAGAAATGTAATTTCCGTTACATACATTTACATGACGTAAAATATAGCTTTACATTTACATTTTTTTCTTTTCAACGGCATAAAACATACAACTGAAGGGGCATCTATTTAGAAAAGTGTCAAGAATATGGTAAGCTAATTGTATTAGTGCGAAACAGAGAAATTTAGTAGCAAGTCGTGGAATTTCTCATTTATGGTAACCCAACAACATATATTTAAAAAATGTCATTTCGGCTAATTCCTGCGCACCGGCTAAAATGCACAATTCACGTAATGTTTTGCCCAGCTTACGTCAGAATAAATTATGTTGATTTTGGAATAAATCAGCTGATTAACGGTATACTAAGTCACAATTTTATCCCATTCCAATAGTTTGGTAAAAAGTTATTCAGAACATGGTCAAAATGATTAGTGGTCCTGCTTACTAAATGAATAGATCAACAACAGATCTGCTTCATAAACCAATAATACACATGCAAATATACCGGTTATCATTTTATTCCCGTATTATTCGCAAAAAACTCAAGGACAAAATGGACTGATATTTTGATCAAAATTTGGCTGGGTCTCCGCTAGGCGGATACAGATAATAGACGGACAGATGAAATAGTAAAAAAGCCATCTGCTTAGCCGTGATTATCTTGGCTAAGAAAACTGCCTTGAATGTTCAGTGAATTTTGACTGAATATGGACATTTTCACGAAAATTATTATTAGGTGCGCAGAATTAACAGACATGATTGTAATCCCAAAAAACATACAGTCTCCACCCCGCCCATATTTCGTGAGGTCACCCCAATGAAGCAAAAAAGTCCCTCATCACCACCCCAGACCAAACATGGGTACCCTGTGTACAAATAAATTTTAGGAAGCCCACCCACTGCAATACAAATACTTAATACAAATACTGCACTTCAATTTTTTTACTTGTTTGGTCACTGTTGTTATAGTTTTCTAAATCGTGTAAACACGTGACTTTCTGAAAACACTTGTCTTAAGAAAACAACATGAATAATCAGACATGTAAAATATTGGTGTGTGCAAAGCCACATACACGGTGCGAAGCCAGGTACACTTACTTAAAATAGAAATACTGCACCGGCCTATATTCATATTTCGGGGAAAATTCACCGCTGTGCAAATGCAGTGTACCTGGATTCGCACACCTCATATGTTTTTTACTTTTTTTCATCACTGTTAGTTAACAAGTTTTTTATAAACACATTTGACTGGCGGGGGGGGGGGGGGGGGGTGTGAAAGTAGTGTCTGTTTTAAGTGGCTAAAAGCCTATATAGACAATAGATAACAGATAATAGCCTAAATAGATAATGAATCGACTTGTTGGACTGAACACATATATTCAAAGTGAATCTACAAGTATCGAGGTGCCACAAACACACAGAGTCCGAGATGCACCATAAATTAGAAATTAGCTATTTAAACAACAATTGTAGAAACAACATTGGTCGCGAAAAACCAATGACTCGGCACATGCACAGGCAATGTTGAATATCCCCCACCACATGAATTCATGTTAGATTGAATACAATGGAATTATTTTTAGTACCCTGTGGTTAAAAGTGCTGTCGAAGTCAGCACGATTCAAATATTGGTCAACAGTAATAAAGAAATAATTCCTACCTGAAACAAACGTTTCGTGTCTGGCAGCTAGTAGACTTATGCAAAATGTAGGTCAATTATTGATGCGTCTTGGCTGTCGCCGTATTGTCCTCTCAACTTTAGCAAATTTGCAGAAATGTACGTCTGTAGCATTCACAAATCGTTGAGTACACAATGAGTATCTGTATTTCCGTATTTAGAGCTTATCAACAACGAAGACAGCAATCACGATGGCAGTACGTGTAATGGCAATATGACCAATCATTGTACTATTACGCGTTTGGCAGGACACGAAATATAGTATGACGTCACAATGAAAATACAATCGCATTTAACAACAAATAGCTGACTTTTTAAACGTAAATTTGTTATTGGTTGGTATATTACATAAAAAAAAAGTGTCCTGTGTCCAATAAATTGGACACATGACACTATGGCGTTTAGTAAAATAAAACGGTTCAAATATTGACTCTAAATGTACCAGAGGTTCTAAATGAGGCTCCATACGGGATAATCTATTTAAACTAAATTTCATTGGGAAGCTATTTTTTTTGCAAATTACATGCGTATTATTATTTTAATATAACCTATCAATGTCTACAGGTGTTAGCATGTTTCAATATTGAACTAACATATATCTTGTTGGTATTGGCACACTTTCATTTTACGAAGTTTCCCGCAGCGAACCCCATTCGGCCCATCGACCGATTGTAATTATAGAACGCCTGTAACTATTTACGAGAATATAGGCGTTCTATGAAAAATGTGTTGTCTATGAATTATTTGAATGCAACACAAATGTATTTGTGAGGAAAACCATTTAAGAGAAAGGATATAACTGACTTAATATATTTAGGGCAAAAATAGTAATTTTGGCGGCCATTTGAATTTTCCACTGAAGCACACTTTGTCTAAATAATAATAGTATGCTGTAAACCCACCATGATGTAAGAAAAACACATAACAGTGTTTTAGCTCACTTGAATATATTCTCTAGGGCCGAAAATGCCGATTATTACAGAAAATTTATGCAAATTAAACCGATTTTGGACAATATTTTGAGCTGGAAACATTTCTTATTGGTTTTAGTATGTATTGTTCCACTGGAGAACCTTTTACACCCTTCCGGCCCTACCAAATCATGTTGTTACTGCCTCCGGCTATAGCCTATTAGGGTTGAAAGGGTTAATAAGTAATTTTATCATGTTACATGACATGTATGCCATATGTATCATGTGACAACAGTGTGTAGTCGGGTTGAATCAAGTCGTTGGGAAACTGTGTGGGTGTGGTCGGTTTGGATCAAGTCGTTGGGACACTGTGTGGGTGTGGTCAGGTTGTATCGAGTCCCCGAACGGCCATGATCCAGTCGACGATGATGTGGAAGGCGGCGTTCTCCGGTAGGCGGTTCCTCCTGTTGGCGAGCTGGTCCCGGAGTTGGTGGTGCCGCGCCTGGGCATCCCGGTACAGCTTGTCCCTGTGTAGGTCCCCCTGTGTGCATCAAAACATATTTTGGAAATACCGGTAGTGGACAGATGTTCAAAATTAAACTTTTGTTTTTGTTTGTTTGTTTATTGGTGTTTAATGGCCTATCAACAGCTAAGGTCATATAGGCCGAGCAAATGGGTTTGAACCCATTTTAACCTGCTACATTGGGCGGAAAATCCCAAAATCAGAACGGAATATTTACATCGAGAAGAAATATAAATTAGAATAACCTGACCTGGTGCCAGGTCCATACCAAACCAAAGTTACTAGGCCAATTTCACCTAGAATAGGATTATGAATAATCGTCATACTCACATAAGGGGTACAACCAGATTCAACTGTCACATACAAAATGCCAAAGACGTATGTGAGGGCCAAATCGGGTCTCCAGTCGGAATTCCGGTATGTATGAACCACGATTGTTAAATTACCCATCGCTTTGTTTTCGTAGTTAATCCACTTTTTAGCTATCTACTCAGGTGTCAAAGACATTTAGTTTTTTTCCCCATGTTAAATGTCTACAGAGAAATTTGTCGTAAGAAAATAACTATTTTATCACAGCTCCTGGAACAGAAGGTACATTTTGATATTAAACCAGAATATTTGTTCATATAACACGGAAGCCCCACCAACAGCTTTGTTAGTATACGAGGCACAATTGTAAAATTCCAAAAATACAAGCTCAAACAAAAACTGTAACCAAAGGGAACTATGTAGGTCAAGGTCACATATGGAGGTCATGTGTTTCACAGTGGTTTGTAGTAAACGTCACTGGCTCATGATAGTAGGTCAAGGTCATACAAAGGTCATTGATTCACAGTGGGTTGTGGTGCACATCACTGGCTCATGATAGTGTGCAAGTATAGTGGCCTACTGTCTGTTCCACGTTTTTCTGCCGACAAACTTTTGACTTTTAAACAATTTAAATCTGAAAATATTTAAATGTAAGTATTTTTTCACCAATAACAAACAAGTCACCCTTCACAAAATATTTTGTTTGATGAAATTCCATCAAATATTGATTTATAGCGAAAACAATATATTCCTATGGGAATTTAACATCGGGGAAAAGAGGTGGAAGCGCTGGGGGAGGAGTCAAAACTTTTGTGAATTGACTCCGAAACCTGGCTAGATAGCTTGGAAATGATGTAACTAAGAAAACAAGTTAGATTTTCAAAATCGGTCCACAAATAAAAAATATTAAAAGAAAATCTATTTTTAGCCCCCATGTTAAATTCCCATAGGAAAATCTGGCAATAATTAAAAACTAACCTTGTGACAGACGGGTCAGGACGGGACATACGGACCAGGGTAACACTAAATTCCCCTTCCACTATTGTGATGGGGGAATACAAATGTTTTGCCTTGTTTATATAGATATAGCCATATAATTTGGGCAGCTTTCTTGAAATAGTAGTCTATTCTGTAGTTTATGAAATTGTGGATGGTGCACCAAGCCACCGTTTTCTGGTTATACACTGTTTATCTGTCTTCTGTAAACTATACAAGCACACATCATGATCATTTGTCGATGAAATGCATTCCTATTATGAAAACACATATTTGCCAGTCTCTAAACTTCTAGCATACAGGGACATATTCCATTCGGTGCCCTTTGTAATCACATTCCTCTGTGCACGATACGTGCATATATGGTCAGACCACACGTTTCATTTTCTTTGGACAAACCTTTACATGACCTTAATATTTGTCCATGAAATATATCCATATCATGACATACGATGTTCCTTGTTCCAGAATTCAATCTAAAATATATTTAAATGTAAGTACTTTTTCATAAATAACAAAATGTCGCCCTTCCCATTTTTTATTTGATGAAATTCAATCAAATATTGATTTTATTCCGAAACAAGAGTGCCGTAAGTCACAAAATACGCACGTTGAATATGGGCCAGACAGCGCAGATGCAGAAATGTGAAGCTGTCACCAAGACAAGAAACATTAATGAGAATTTGAAACTCTATAGCATTATTTCTTCATCTCATTGTGCTAAACATGTATACTAATTTAGGCAGATTTAGAAAAGTAGAGTGTAAAGTAGAAATGATAGGGAATTGAATACAATAATGTAGAAAAAATGGCTAAGTTAAAAAGGTGATATTTTTGTTAAAAAATACTTTTTCGGCATAAAACGACTAAGATGCACATCTTCAATATGTGTAGAAGACATGTGTATAGTTTCAGATCGATCGACTGAACGGTTTCAGAGCAGTTGTGTACACAAACTCGGTACCCTATATAGAATTGCATAGCAAAATGTAGAAAAAATGGCTAAGATAAAAAGGTGATATTTTTGTTAAAAAATATTTCTTTCGGCATAAAAACACCAAGGTGCACATCTTCAATATGGGTAGAAGACGTGTGTATAGTTTCAGAACGATCGACTGAACGGTTTCGGAGGAGTTGTGTACACAAACTATGTACCGTATATATAGAATTGCACAGAAAAATGTATAAAAAATGGCTAAGTTAAAAAGGTGATATTTTTGATAAAAAATATTTTTTCGGCATAAAAGCACCAAGGTGCACGTCTTCAGTATGTGTAGAAGACGTGTGTATAGTTTCAGAACGATCGACTGAACGGTTTCGGAGGAGTTGTGTACACAAACTCTGTACCGTATATAGAATTGTATAGAAAAATGTAGAAAAAACGGTTTCGGAGGAGTTGTGTACACAAACTATGCGATTTTTCTTCAGCCGCCCGCCCGCCCCGCGGTAAAACATAATACGTACCGTTTTTCAAAAAACGGTCGTATAAAAACGATTTTCCTATGGAAATGTAACATGGAGGGGGGGTTATTTTTGAAATAAAATGTTTTGGGGAGGGTGACTTTTGTTATTGATCAAAAAGCACTTACCTTTAAATATTTTTAGATTAAATGTGTTTAATAGCCACAAGCTTGTCGGCAGAAAATGTGGAACAGACAGAAGGAATTAATTTTTGTATATTATATGCAAATGAGCTGTGACATCACAGCTAGTTCATTTAAATAATGCAACTTACGATATTTGTTTTTCCATTAAAATCACTATTATTGTGAACAAAAAATGTATTTTTTATTTGAAATGTGTCGGTGCCTCATCCGTCTTGCTTAAAAAACACATTTTAGTAAAGAATGTATTATATGCTTTCTCCTCAATCCTCCAATAGTAATGTATATATATCACATGTGTTTATTCTAATGAAATAAAACACTGTTTAAACTAAACATAAGCCAGAAATGTCACAAGCCCGAATTCTCCATCCACGGATAGGGATGGGATGTGTCTTAGGGGTTAGAACACATGACTTCCAATTCGGAGGTTGTGAGTTCAAACCTCACTTCAGACATCAAACAAATACTCTGGGGTGTACCCACCTGTAGTGGGGCCGTCCGAACCCTCAGGATGAAGTCCCTGACCGGCCCAGTACACCGGACAGGGGGCGCCACCCCACGCAGAAAGTACTCCAGGCTGTCCAGCTTGTGGTAGATCTGAAACGGATAATCCAGCCACTAATTATGAAACACGTCATGTGCACTTTTTCAAACATACCATGACATAGTAACCAAACGCATGTATTTCTTTTACAAAAAAGTGTAGAAGTTGTGATACATTTCAGATTTAATAACCTGATCATGGACATGTGCGCATAAAAACATTCCGAGAAATACATTAAACACCAAAAAGGTCAATGTTATGTTAATGGCAGCATGAGTGTGTGTTCCAAATGTTCACATGTATCAAGTGTCTAAATATTGAATACATCTGTCAAGTATTATTAAAGCTATATCATGATGAAGAAACATGTACAGACTTTTTGACATTTGTTGACGTGGACGACAATGTCAGACGCGGACAACATAAAAAGTAGTGACTATAATGACTAGCTCTAAAAACACATCACAACAAGAGACGAGGCAAAGCCACGAATGCCGGGTTTTATTCAAGGCATATACATTTGGATAACATATAATTGGCTATTAGAGGTACATGCCCACTCAGTAAGTACAAACTGTTATTTATATCAGAGACATCATCTGAGACATTTTCTCGCAAATTAATCATTCATTCACCATTACCCCACGTATTGATTGGCATCATTATACATTTTATACCAGACTTCCACACTGATATCAGGGGAGATAATCGTGATTTTCTTAAAATGTTAACCGACATTACTGTTTATTATCTGTATTTATATTTTGATGTGCAATTATCATACTTATAATCTGTCGAAAATATTATTTTTTTAGGTGACGCATTTATATGAAAATAGCCTGATACCACCACGTGTCACTATCAGTAAAATTAATATTACTAAATCATTATATCTGTATAGCGGGCACTCGTAAGTTTTAGAACTGGTGGAATAGTGACACAATTATACACTTATGTAATTCCTATAAAGAACATGTTGTGCCTACTGAGGGGGTATGTACCACAATTGAAAGTGACAACTGTTAGTGGATCAAGATGGCAAACGAAGCCAGTGTATGAGAAAACCTACATGCAGTTGCAAGCTGGCATACATGTGTTAGTACAAGATACGAGTGAACATCTGTGCTGTCTGATGAGTGTTGTTCAAATTAACATTGAAAATGGCTATTTTTAAAGTCAATGACGCGGAAAAAATATGTCAAGGTATAAACAAAGATGGATAGTGGTATGTGGTGGGTACCCATTGGTCATGAAGTTGTGCAAGTATGGTGGTTCTAGGTGGTATAGTAAGTGAGAAACAGATTTAAACGCAAAAACTTAACATTGAAAATGGTTAAGTCTATGCGTACAAAATTATGTCAAGGTAAAACAATGTCACATGTTGGACAGTGGTATGTGGTGGGCACCCGTTGATTATGAAGTTGTGCAACTATGGTGGTTCTAGGTGGTACACTAACAGAGAATTGGATTTAAACACAAAAACTTAACATTGGATGCCACCGCCCGCCCACCTGGCTTTCACCAATCCAATAGCCGGCATTTTTAAAAGAACACGGCTAAAAATAATGGCGGGACAGAAATGTCAAAAATTCGATTTCAAATTGACGATGTATACAGAAATAACTAGATTTGTCAGTAAGCGAGCCTTATGGAATACCCCCAACGTGGGCCCAAGTACTCCTAAATATGTAGTTATAACATATTTCACTGATGTTAAGTTTAGTGACGGACGGACGGACGGACGGACGGACGGACAACCTGACTCCAGTATATACTCCCCCCCCCCACAGTTTGTTTGTTTGTTTATTAGTGTTTAACGGCCTATCAACAGCTAAGGTCATGTAAGGCCGGGCAAACGGGTTCGATCCCATTTTAACCTGCTGCATTGGGGGGAAAATCCCAAAATCAGAACGGAATATTTACATCGAGAACAAATATATTCAGCCCTGAAATTAGAATAACCTAACCTGGTGCCAGGTCCATACCACACAAAGTCACTTGGCCCCTTCCCCTAAAATCGGATTACGAATATCGTAATACTCACATAAGGGGTATAACCAGATTCAACGGTGACATACAAAATGCCAAAGACTTATGTGAGGGCCAAACCAGGTCTCCAGTCGGGATTCCGGTAAGGATGAACCCGATCGTTAAATTACCCATCACATGCTCCCACCTGCCACCCACATGCTGGCTAGAGAGCTACATTATTGACTAATAGCTCTGTGATTGCAGACATTCAAAGCATTGTCCTAAACTTGAAGGTGCTACCTGGTAGAAAGTGAAAGTGAATGGGTTTAACGTCCCAGCAACAACTAAGGTCATAGAGAGACGGGACCACAGTTTAACCCTTTAAACCCGGAAGTCCGCTATAGCGGTTTATGCAAACAGTGCAGATCCAGATGAGCCGGCTTGTAACGAGCCATCTCATCAGGATCCGCACTTTTTGAAAGTAATTTTCATATTGTTGAGAACAAAAAATACCCCCTTTCATAAATGTATTAGTCTGAAAACCATTTTGTGAAGGTTAGATTGGTTGCCAAATTAACATATCAAAATCCATTCCAGTAACTTAGGGGTGAAAGGGTTAAAGCCTCACCTGACAGACCAGTGGGATGGAAATATTGTCAGTATTTTGCACGCCTAGGGTGAGGATTGAACTCACAACCTCTGGTATTGAAGAGCAATGACATATCCTCGCGGCCACGGCCCATCCATGCTACCTGGTAGAAGAGTTTCCTCTCCTTTGGACAGTCCTTGTGTTTGTCCGTCTCGATCATGCGGAAGTTGTTTTTGATGAGACCCATGTAATGCTGTATGCCTCGTTCCGTGACAAACGCCTGCCTCTGGGCTGCCAGGGCGCGCCACGACGGGCTCATGTAGTCGTGGCCATCCTTGAAGACCAGCTGCCAATAGACAGACACGAAGAACAGTAACTGTTTTTATTGACAAACCTGCGCTATTACTCATTTGTGGCTGTGACTGGAGAGATTGGGCTTATGGCATATGTGACCAGTGTAGCTCCTGATCAAATAGCACACTCCTGTAACTTGATATTGATATACATGTATATTACTTGTTAGAAGCATGACGGGTGTTTCATTGATGGAATGGCGAACTGTGCAGATCCTGATCAGACTGTGCAGATGCATAAGCCCCATTTATCCAATCAATCAGAGGTACATATAAGTTGGTAAAGTATAAATTAAACGGATTAGAAGTAGTGTAATGTAGCGTAATCTGCACAAATACAAAATAAAATGCATGCAGTGTATGCGTGCCTACCCACATATCAGCATCAATGTACAAGGTGAACAGTGCATATCCCCATCAGACTGTGTAGACGCACAGGCTGATCTGGATCTACACTGGTCACAAAAGACATAAGCCCCATTTCTCATCTACGTGACGACACCCACGTACCTCGAGTATAACGAAGCTCCCCTTCATCAACATCTCAGCGAAGCAGCGGACTTCGTAAGCACCGTACTCTACCTGCTTTGTGGGACCTCGGCTCTCCACGCTCTCCGGCAGACGTTTACACGCGGACAGAACTTTCTACAAACAATACGCACCACTGTGAAGATGTCCATCATGGGGGTTTAACATGGGTAAATTGTTTATTCACAATAAAATCAATATTCGACCGAATTTAATATTATGGAAAATAATATATTGTTTTCGCATTGTTTATATATATGGCTGTAAAATTAAGGCAGGTTTTGTGAAACACACAGAAAGTTTGACACAGACCTGAGTTGTGTCAGTGTAGACAATTAGGAAGTCGACATCGCTGTTGGGCGTGGTGAGGTTGTACATGTAGCTGCCAGCCCGCGTGATCAGGACCACCTGGGCGGGCGTCAGCTGGGCGACGGGCCCGCCTATATCCTCCATCAGGCTCACTAGGCGTGAGTGGTCATCGTCCGGGCCTGGACACGGGAATGGTGACAAATGAGACACGCTATGGGATTTTGTACCTTCGGACATCTACGTAATTTATTGAAATACGTTTACAAAATGTACAATATTTTCCTTAAATGGCATCAAAAGTTGACAACATTTTCAGAGTACATGCGGATTAGAATTCCGATTGTACAATGTACTCTTTATAAACAATATAGTATATTTTGTAAACGTATTTAATGAAATTACGCAGATGTCCGAAGGTAAAAAATCCCATGGCGTGTCTCAAATGTGGATGTGACTTGCAGAAATGGGGCTCCAATCGGTTAAATGTATTTGTTTGTTACAGTGTCACCTAAATTGACAGGGCCAGCCAGTTTGGCTTTATGAGACACTCGAATCTGTGAACAGCAATGCTTTCCAATTTATATCCGTTACCGTGGGCACCAGACAGGTATGGAATTGGTACCATGAAAACGCCCGTGTGATTTTGTACCTTCGGATGTCTGTGTACTTTCATGAAATATGTTTACAAAACTTACAATATTTGCCTTAAATGGCGTCAAAAGTTGAGAAAAAACATCCGAGTACATGCGGATGTGCATTTTTTGTCAACTGTTTTACTTTATTTATGAAAAATATTGTAAATTTTGTAAATGTATTTCATGAAATTACGCAGAATGCACTAGGGAATGTGATGTCTAAGTCAGTGAAGAAGAAGCAAGTAGGCTACAGTCACATGAAAGCTAAATGGTATACCAGCTAATCACACAATTGGTCACACAGACGCTTATGATGTTAGGTTTCATTTTGTTGTTTTCACATTCCATATGCAATGATTAGGAACTCAACTCAACAAACAACGGAATACACATTTGACAAACTGACGTATACCATTATATGTTAATTTTTTAAAATTGGGATAAAAAAACATTGTAAAGTAAAATGTTGAAGAAAAAAAAAGTTGAATAGCACTAGTAACAGTAATTGTAGCATAATACTGGACAGTGGTGCTACCACTGGCCGTTTGTATTTAGGACCATTTTGACATGGAGAGGAACATCAACATACATGTTAAAGGTCTGATGGTCTGTCCCTGAAGTCTCATTTGCATATGCCAATCTCCCACAATGCCATGCACCTCTTCCGGTGGGGTGAACGTGAAGTTTGCCCGCTCTTTGTTTACCTGCTCGCCCCAACTACACAGAATGGTGAAGGCCTCCTTCTTAGACACATCTGGGTTCTAGGGAAAATGTCAGGAACAAAAAAGTGCATAGACCAGTATTAACCCTTTCACCCCTAAATAACTGGAATGGATTTTGAGACATTAATTTTACGACCAATGATTTTCAGACTAGTCCATATAGAAGAAGGGGGTTCTTTCTTTCTAAAAAAATACGAGAATTAGTTGTAAAATGTGCAGATCCTGATGTGCTCATCTGGATCTACACTGTTTGCAAAGACCACTATAGTGGTCTGTAGTGTTGAAAGGGTTAACAACAAATCAGCAAAACTGATTGAGGATGTACCCATCAATAACTTTAACACAAATTTATAAGTCATATGACCTTGACCTAGAACACAGGGGCAGCATGGGTGGGCTATACACTGAAAATATGGAAAATTACAAATAAGTACAAAGGAGATTAAAAAAGTAATGTTAATTTAGCAAGAAAATGGAAACGACATAGGCAATATCAATCTGGTTTATTGCATGTCCTTAAATGATTTCCCCTTAACAGCAATGCAATTTTTCAGTCATTTCAGCCACTTCCGGAATGCATTTTCGAAGTCCGCTTCCAGTATACCTACCAAACACTGGAATACTGGTGGCCCGAGCGCCTGTAGCCTATTTCACCAACATTGCAAAGTATACTTTTCTAGCAAAGTATACTTTGAGGGAGAAATTTTCAATTTTAGGATAAATTTATTAATTT
The DNA here is from genome assembly GCA_029237695.1 of Conchocele bisecta. Classification (NCBI taxonomy): domain Eukaryota; kingdom Metazoa; phylum Mollusca; class Bivalvia; order Lucinida; family Thyasiridae; genus Conchocele; species Conchocele bisecta. Next base: position 9,048,620 of record CM055267.1, read on the forward strand.
TTATTATACTGAATTTATTACATTATCACAGCCATTTTGGCTGTGGTAATGTAATAAATTCAGTATAATAATTCTGCATGCTTTTAATCATCAAATATATGCAGTCGTTAGTTCTATACGAAATAATGCATTTCAGGAAAAATAAATGATTACTTTAGAAAAGTATACTTTGCTATGTTTGTGAAATAGGCTACTGGCGTGACGTGTAGCAACGTCCATATACATGTTATTTTCAGTCTTGTGAATACGGTGGATGAGGCAAAGCAACGATGGCCGGGTTTTAGACAATTGGATAACAGATAATTGGCTATTAATGTTACTATGACCACGATCGAAAGTGAAAACTGTCAGTGGCTTAAAGGTACATGCCCACTCAGTTGGCGCAAAATGTTCTACATAGGAATTTAATAAGTGTATAATTGTGTCACTATTCCACCAGTTTACGAGTGGCCGCTATACAGATATAATTATTTAGTAATATTTATTTTACTGATAGTGACGCGCATTGGTATCAGGATATTTCCATATGCAAATGAATCGTGGTATTTTTTAATTATTTATACTAATTAAATGCGTCACCTGAAAAAATAATATTTTCGACAGATAATAAAGTATGATAATTGAAAGTATGACATCAGAAAATAAATACAGATTATAAATAGCAATGTCCGTTAACATTTGAAGGAAACACAGTTATCGCCCCTGATATCAGTGTGCAGTGTGAAAATTTACGTCTGATAAAATGTATAACAATGCCAATCAATACCTGGTGTAATGATGAATGAATGTTTTTTTGTGAAAATGTCTCAGATGATGTCTCTGATATAAAGAACATTCTGTGCATACTGAGTGGGCATGTACCTTTAAGATGGCAACAGAAGCCAGTGTATGAGAAAACCTAAATGCAGTTGCGTAGGTAAGCTGTATGTTGGATAGTGGTATGTGGTGGGCATTATACTTTACAATATGTCAAAAATATTTTTTCACGTGACGCATTTAATTAGTATAAATAATTAAAAAATATCATGCCTCATTTGCATATGAAAATAGCCTGATACCACTGCGAGTCACTATCAGTAAAATAAATATTATTAAATTAATGTATCTGTATAGCGGGCACTGGTGGAATGTGACACAATGAGACACTTATTTAATTCCTATAAAGAACATTTTGTGCCTACTGAGTGAGCATGTACCTTCAATAGTAGAAAAAATAGCGTCCAAGACATTATTTTGCTCTTTGAGTCCGCTTTGCAAGACTGTGTCCATGTTTGGAAGCCCATATTATATTACTGACCTTTCTTGTTGGTTCAAAGTAATGCACCGACGTTTCATTGCCTGTTACAATATTTGCAAATTTTCTTCGGTCATATTTTAGGCAGATTTTCAACAGTTTACGAGCAAGTGAAACATGGCACCGTTTTTGCTCTACTGTTAGAATATGGGGTATCCATCAGGGCCCGGTTGCTCAAAACCTCTGTTAGCTTAACAGACTGTTAAATTCTTAGCATTGCACATAGTCGTCTTCCTTCTTCCACTGATCCCTTCATATAATATTGTGGTGACCCCATGCAATGTCAGTGGAAATCTAATAAATAATCTAGCTTAATTGGTACACCAGGGCCTCAAAGCTTCTGTTAGCTTAACATACTGTTAAATCCTTAGCAATGCTAAGGATTTAACAGTCTGTTAAGCTAACAGAAGCTTTGAGCAACCGGGCCCTGGCTGAAAACAACTTCACTTTCAAAACCTTCTTTAGAATGTAATAAGTTGTTCCCAAAGAGAGCCCAGCTAAATTAGCTATATGTTGAGTAGTAAGTCTGGCACATTGATCTAGTATTTCCATTACCTGTTTAATGATTGTACATGAATCAGTAATTCCAGTGCTTGGTCTGCCAGACTTCTTCTCATTTTCAATGGACTCTACGCCACTTTTCAATTTTCGAATCCAACGGGTAACTGTCATGTAGGAAAATTCTTCTTCCACATAGATACTACACACTTCTATGTACATGTCAGTTGCGGATAATCTGATTTTGTTACGTGCCTTAATATATGCCCGTATTTGATCCCAGGTTTTGGTTCATTTCGAACCATAATTCAACATTGATTATGAATCACAATCAAGATTCCACAGCTTGTAAAACTCAAACAGGTATGATTTTAATACCACCATATTGACAATAAATGGAACTACATGGACCATGAGAATAATTGACTCGCACTTGCGAAGTGATAAGTTACGAGGCGAATACTTTTTGGATCTCCCTCGTATATAAATTTCAAGTCAATCTGACTTACAGTAACGGAGACAGTATGTAGCTGAAACTGTTAATGCAAATCTTGGACAGACACATGGACAGGACAGGATCTCTCTGTTAGCTTAATGAGACTGATAAATCCTTCAAACTGTTAATCATTTAACAGTCTGTTAAGCAAAATCAAGGTTTTCAGCAACCAGGCCCAGACTAACAGACGGACAGTGTGGCGACTATATGTACCCTGAAAACCTTTTAGGGGTACCTAAAAAGAAATAGGTATACATTGGACGATAATATGATTAAATGAGGCTGAATAAGTCGATTGTCTAGTACAGTTCTCTATGCTTTAACGTTTTCAACCCTAAATAACTGGAATGGACTGTGATATGTAAATTCTCCGACCAATCCAATCACAAAATGATTTTCAGACTAATCCATTGATAAGGGGGTGTTTTTTTTCTCCAATATATATAAACGAGTCGGCTCATCTGGATCTACACAGTTTGCAAACATCGCAAAACAGGTAAGAAGTGTTGAAAGGGTTAAGTATTAAATTTTGAATACAAGGTCAGAGTTCGAACGATGGAGTGGTCATCACCTTAGTTGCTATACCTGGTACATGGACCGCAGCAACGTGATAGCTCTGGTCACCTCATTCGGGCAGCTATCCCCACCCAGGGGGTCGTCCGTGCATGGAGGTAGGTGGTTCACGGTGTTGTGTGCATGGTGCATCAATCTACAATATATCACAGGTGATGTACGTAAATTAATTGTATATAGAAAAAAACATAAATATGGACAATTATTATGTACAAAATGCTACCATAACTAATATCCTGATCTGATGCCAGGTGCCCTTATGGAGAGATTAGAATATTGTGCACATTACCTAAAGGAATCACATAGTTCCCTGAAGGTGGTGGAATCCTTCATGCGGAACCGGAACCGGCCACCCTTCCCTTTCTTGCCAATACCACCGACAGACTGACCACGGCATGCTTCCAGAAAATTGCGAAGACCTGCACAAATACAGGCCACAATCTGACAAAACAGGTGTTATTTACGGCAATGATTGAAGAAATGTGGTGTGGTAAGTGTAACCTCTGGCCCTGGTTCTCATTTCACTAAACAGTGTATGACTAAAATGTAAAATGTTCGTAAGCGCAAATTTAGGATCGTTTGGAAATTTAAATTGATGGATTTACATTTATTGAGCATATGCTCAATAAATGTCAATCCAATAATTTTTTATTATAAGAAAACATTGTTAATGTGCAATTTACAGACTATCATAATTTTGCACTTACAAACATTTTAGTCGTACGAAGTTTAGTGAAACAGACTCCAGGTTACATTACAAGGCCACAAGCCCCGTTCTCCAGTAGTCATAGCCACATTTCATGCACAACTAGTGACTGTAGTGTTAAGTGTAGATACCAGGCTAGTGTATTTTGATATCAAGTTTATCGGGTTGGGCTACACAACGTGTAGGAAATCAGCAAACCTCGGAATTCCAACCATTTCCAAGCCAAATTCGATAAACTTGATGTCAAAAGCCACAAGCATTGTATTCTATTTATCACGTAACATTTTATGCTACAGAATTAGTAAATATCATAGTTTTCATTTGCTTGTTTACGTTGTGTATATTACATCACCGCAACATGACATAATTTGACCAAGGGGACGTAGGTAAAAGTAGTTGTTGATGTCTGATTGATCATGTTACATTGTATGAGGGACAATGCCTGACACATAATTTACTTATATGTATTTGGTTAATGTGTGCCTCATAAATTTGTAATTCAGTGTATCCTCAATCTGCCGACCGAATGGCATACATACTGTCAGATTAATGATACCCCGATGGATCATTATGAACATGCTGCTGGGACATGTAATTGTTTTCATGGCAATATGTTTCATTAATAATAATAATAACAAATTTGTACAAGAAATGAATAGGTTTATCAATAGTCAATATCTTATCCTTTTAAGTGTTCAATGAGTGGAGGGGATGGGGACTGGAGGCGATGGGGACTGGAGGGGAGGAGGACTGGAGGGGGGATGCGGACTGGCAGGGATGGGGACTGGAGGGATGGGGACTGGAGGGGATGGGGACTGGCAGGGAAGCTTGATGTCAAGGACAGCGTGGGTGGGCGAGAAAACAAATTCAATACTTCGGACGTCTGCGTAATTTCATTAAATACGTTTACAAAATTTACAATATTTTTCATAAATAAAGTAAAAAGCTGACAAAAGTTTCAGAGTACATGCGGGATATAATTCCGCATGTACTCTGAAAAGTTTGTCAACTTTTAATGCTATTTAAGGACAATATGGTAAATTTTGTAAACGTATTTAATGAAATTACGCAGATGTCCGAAGGTACAAAATCGCATGGCGTGTGTCAAATGTACTGATGATGAGATATGTACGAATGAAATTGGACACATGAAATTGGACACATGGAATTGGGACATCAGATGATAAAAGGTACTTTATGATGTTTTCAACCAGCATAGCCCAAGACCAGCTTGTCCATCTGTGCAGTCTGAACACGGCCTACGCTGTTCGCTATTCAATCACTGAAATAGGCTAACTACGGGGCGCCATGCAGGACAGGTTAATTATGTGTACAAAATTGAGTTTTGAAACACTAAAAATCACAAAATTCAATTCTGTGTCACAAAATTCAATTCTGTGTCACAAAATTGAATTCTGTGTCACAAAATTCAATTTTGTGAAGACAGAATTCATTTTTGTCCACAAAAATTAGTTGCGTATGTCATCTCTACGTTGATTGGTTGAGATCGGTCTTAGTCCATTTTACTAGATGGTGGAGTACACTTGCAGGTTTAAATATTTCAATGCGAAAATATAACCCAATATATCAATATTATACTTCTTTATGGACAGTTATTTTGGTTATATTATGATTACAAATGAGTGGTCACACCATATAAGCATATATACCTTGAAGGAGAAATAAGAAAAATATTCAGAATTTTCCCTCAATTATGTAAACAGGGTCAAACATAAAGTAGCCGGGATATAGCTAGACCTGAGAGCATGCCCATATATAGAGAATACCAGGCTAGTGTATTTTGATATCAAGTTTATCAGGCAAGGCTAGGAAACGCGTAGGAATTCCGAGGCTTGCCGAGGAATTCCTACCGTTTCCGAGCCGAGCCTGATAAACTTGATATTATACACTAGCCTGGTATTCTATTTATCAGGTAACGTTTTATGCTCGAAAATGACATTAGATGACGTCGTATTCTAACAGTAGATCTAACCTTGTGAAACAAATGGTATTGGATCTGTGTCTACTAGTTGCGAAGTTACGTGTTCGCAACTATGTGTCTACATGCATTATTTACAGTATACACCATCTTAGTACATGTATCCATGGTATCTACACAAATACTACAAATGGTTTCCTCAAATGGCCCAATACACACATTCTGTTTATAAACACAGACAGCAGTCAGAACACAGGCCACAGCGCGTGTATTATTGATTTAACTGGGGCAAATGTACCTTGCGATACACACTAAATGACGTCAGTACTCGCGGGAGATCTACATGTACATGAATTATGTGTACAATTATAACGCAAATGAGTTTAAATACGAATGGGTTTGTCAACGTTTGACTGTTTGGAGATAGTTGAAGCAAAATGGCAGAATGAGAAATGAATCATCGGCAGAATGAGAAATAAATCATCGACATTGAATGTGTAGATCGGCGACCGTGACCCATTTCTCCAGTGCAGTTTCTGACCAATGGTAGTCCTTCTTACATGCGTGTGCAGAATTGACAGAATTGAATTTTGTGACACAGAATTGGCACAGAATTGAATTTTGTGGACAGAATTGAATTTTGTGACACAGAATTGAATTCTGTGACACAAAAGTGAATTTTGTGACACAGAATTGAATTTTGTGGCACAAAAACGAATTTTGTTGACAAAATTGAGCCATGTCCCACTTGGTGCCCCGTACTAACTGCTATCAGCAAAGTTATTGCCGGTAGTTTGATAACTTTACAGAGTGAATGTACAAAAATAACAATATCTCTATTAATTGTAAACGTTGTAAGGTGCCTTTTTTTTTAGCTGACCACCAAATGACAGCAACATATGTACATACTGACCATCTACTGGTAGTAAGCCCGATTTATCCCTTTCAACACCACAGGCCTTTATAGTGGTATTGGCAAACAGTGTAGATCCAGACGAGCCGGCGCATGACGAGCCGTCTCATCAGGATCTGCACTTTTGGCAAGTAATTTTCATATTTTTCAGAACAAAAATACCCCCTTTTCATACATGGACTAGTCTGAAAACAATTTTGTGAAAGTTAGATTGGTTAAAAAATTAACATATCAAAATTAATTCAGTTAGTTAGGGGTGAAATACCATCTAAGTAATGAGGTGTGAGAATTGAAGGGGCCAGTGGTAGAAGGGGGTATAAGGTAGCAGCATTCTGCCACTAACCCCTTCATTACTGCCACCTACCCAATGACCTTGCTGTTGTGTAGCCAAGAATTGAACGGGTCAGTGCAAGTCCCTTATGGATGTAGCCCGCTTCTAGCACTGACCCCTTCATTCCTGCCACCTACCCATGACCTTGCTGTGGTGTAGCCGGGTGCGGAGTGGCCTCCAGTCATGTGACTCGTACAGCACGGCCCCGGGCGGGCAGTACAGGGCCTCCACACTGCGGGTCATGCCCTTCACAATGAACTGAACAAAGTGGTATAGCTCAGCTGCACCATACCAATCCTGGAATAATGCACAGGAGGTATATGTGCATATGAGACATGCCATGTGATTTTGTACATGTGCGCTTTTTCATGAAATATATTTTCAGAAACTGTCATATTTTCTGCAAATGAAGTCAAAAGATGACGAAATTAAATTCTGCATTTGCTATGAGGATTTTGTCTATTTTCGATGTCATTTACGGAAACTATCGCAAATTTTGTAAATATTTTTCATGAAATATTGCACATATTCTAAGGTACACAATCACAAGCCATGTGTCGTATGTATATTTTGGGGAAACCAGAAATGTAGCATTTCAGTACACAAATGCCCCAGATTTACATTTTGTTCCCATTTTTGACCTTTGACCTCTAAGTGTGACCTTGACATTGGTCCTAAGGACATGGCCCCTTACACATGGTTTGTTCTCAGATGTTGACGGACATTTGTGCGCAGTTATTCGAAAATTCACAAACAGGTTTTGGATATGGCCCCAGATGGACATTTTGTTCCCCATTTTGACGATTGAATGTGGAATGGGTTTAACGTCCCAGCAACAGCTAAGGTCATATAGAGACGGGACCACAGTTTAAATCTCATCCTACAGACCAGTGGGATGGAAATACTATGTTAGTATTTTTCAGGCCAAGGGTGAGGAATGAACTCACAACCTCCGGTATTGAAGTATAATGCCATGAACCATCCCTTTTTGACCTTTGACCTCTAACTGTGACCTTGGGACCTGGGTCTTACTTGAGTTCAGTCCTCAAACAAACATGTGTGTAGTTATTTGAAAATATACCAAACAGCTTTGTAGATATCGGACGGACGGACGGACGGACGGACGGACGTTCCAACATTTTGGGTTTATGGGGTATTTCCATTGTTTGAAGAACAATGAAAAAGCCCCTAAACAACAATAGAGTTTATGAGCTTACGGAATATTACAAAGGAATCTTTTGTTCCTAACCCCGCCCCAAAGCTCTCAAACCCCCGGAAGTTGGCCCGGACGGACGTTCCAACGAATTGGGTTTAAGTGTATATTAGCCACATAAGTCCCGTCCGTACACACGGAATAAGCCACATAAACCGACAAAAAAGCCATATAAATCAAAATTGGGTTTATGTAACTAACCCCACCCTTATACAAGTCCATAGCCCTGTGGGGCTAGCCACGTATACCCAATATGTCTGACCGGACGGACGGACGGACGGACGGACGGACGTTCCTACGGTAGGATACTTGTTCGGTTTTTACATGTTAAAAAATACCCCAAAATACCCAACACTAACCCTACCCAATAAGACCCCTAAATAGCTAGCCCAGCAAACGAGAGAGCATTTGTTGGGTACTTTTGTACCCAACAAGTGCCCTCTCGTTTGCCCGGACAGACGGACGAACAACGCGAATACTACTGTCTGTTCCACGTTTTTCTGCCGACAAACTTTTGGCTATTAAACACGTTAAATCTAAAAAATATTTAAATGTAAGTACTTTTTCACCATTTAACAAAAAAGTCACCAAATATTGATTTTATAGCGGAAAAACGATTTTCCTATGGGAATTTAACATGGGAGAAAAAGAGGTGGAAGCAGCGGGGGAGGAGTCAAAAAACAAAAAGATTTGGAAATCGACTCCGAAACCTTGCTAGTGGAAATGATGTGACTAAGAAAACAAAAGTTAGATTTCGAAAATCCGTCCACAAATGAAAAATTACTTAAAATATATTTATTTTCAGCACCCATGTTAAATTCCCATACGAAAATAAAATCAATATTTGATGGAATTACTTCAAATAATTTTATATTTTTAAGATTTACTGTGTTTAATGGCCAAAAGTTCGCCGACAGCAAAACGTGGAACAGACAGTACATCCCTCAGACGTCCGGGGATAATAAGGACACGAGAGTGCAACTTATGTTCATGGGCCAATTATTAATCCTTCACGATATACTACTACTATAAAAGTAAAATGTGATTAAACCATATTAAACAAATATCACCGAGTTTGAGAAGTCTATACATGCCCGCGTAATTGTGACACGAACAATGCACCTACTTTGTCGATGACGTTTGTCTTGTCAACAAGATGGCCGCTATGAGGGGAGAGAAATCTGCGCAGCGGCGACTGGTACACAATGAATATGCTGTTATGTTTGGCCTGTTCACCCCGCTCCCTCTGGGTATATGCATACCAAGGGCATGTGATGAGAGCAGCATAAAGAATCGTCACATCTCCACCTAGTAAATACACATAGGGGGGCCGTTTCACTAAACTTTGTACGACTAAAATGTTTGTAAGTGCAAAATTATGATTATGTAAATTTCACATTAACAACGTTTTCTTGTAAACAATTATAGGATTTACATGTATTGAGCATAGGCTGCAGCCTATGCTCAATAAATGTAAATCCATAAATTGAAATTTCCAGACGATCCTAAGTTTGCACTTACGAACATTTTAGTCGTACGGCATTTAGTGAAACGGCCCCCGGGTATAATTTGATAAAAACATGCCGATTGCCTTTGCAGCCAGTGAAGAAAATGCCAATAGAAATACAGAGCTCTAGATAAGCTGCCTATTTGCTTAAATACCCAATTAAAATTGTCAAAAACCGAATTGAAATCAGAAGTAGCGAGTATCTAAAAGCAATAAAACTTTATGGTAATTTTATCCTGCTGCAGAAAACAATAAACAGACCACAAATATAGCATATTTTTCTTATTTTACATGAAAACACATATTGGTATTTCGTTAGAATTATCTCCAAGAAGACAATTCTAATGCAATGCCAAGCTATGTTTTCATTTCGAAGCAAACTATTCAATAATTGCTGTCTGTTGATGTGTAAACAGTAGTGTGATTATATTTTACCCAAATAAAATTTCGAAATACCCAATTGCTTCAGAAATGATGGAGTGACAATACTCAATTATTAATTCCTTATCTGGAGCCTTGGAAATAGCAGCTGTGCAAATAAAATAGCCACCATGATTTAATATGACTTTCGTACCAACATCTCATTTAATTTCAAGTCATGGATCCTGAACGATTGCTCTTCAGAAGTAATTCCGGTCCATGTATTTTAACAATATTTTCTTACCTTTTGCAATGTGGTTTATGACCATATACTATCTGTTTTCGACAGTATAACAATGACTATTTTATCTTTATCAGTCAAAATGAAGGGACGATAAAAGATCGCATACATTTGAACGATTTGTGAAATGTGCTGTGATTGCAATTCTGTTTGTCAATGAGATTGGTGCAAATGTAGTGTAGTGAGTGGAACAAATACCCCAAGTAATCACTAGAACAAGCCACACACTTAATTGCATATTCACAAAATAAATTGTTTAAGTTTGGTTGTCAAAAACATGTATGAAACATTTACATATTTTTACATTATTTTCAGCAACAATCTGGATTAGCTCACACAGTAACACAGATGATATCATGACTTGGGTCTACAGTGAATGGTCCATAGTATGAAGCAATTACCACAATGATTCCAGGTATATAAAACTTACTGTCTGTTCCACGTTTTTCTGCCGACAAACTTTCGGCTATGAAACACATTAAATCTAAACAATATTTAAAAGTAAGTACTTTTTCATCCATAACAAAAAGTCACCCTCCCCAAAAAATTTTGTTCGATGAAATTCCATCAAATATTGATTTTATTGCAGGCCGTCAAGTGAGGGATGGGTCCAAAAAAATAGGAAAATAGGAATTCAGACGGTGAAAAAATAGGAATAAAATAGGAAAATATAGTCTAAAATAGGAATAAAATGATATTTTAAGATTTGATATGATTTTAAGATATGACCAACCTGACATTTCAATATTTTTATTGATAATTTGTGTTGTATTGCTCAAAGACTATAACTTTTAAGTTATTAATTGCTTCAAGATCCAAAAACAAGATTTTGACACACTACTTGTGCTATATTAATTTAAGTAATGTACATATATGATGGCCGCCATACCTTCAGCCAACCCAATCCACGCTTGTCTTTGTTATGTTTTGAAAATATTAAAATATATACTATATTTTATTAATGAAAATGCTGGATGCTGGATTGTTTGCCTTAGTTTCTCGACCAATGAAAGAATAGCATTATGTCTCAATCACATGCGACTCTTTCTCCAATATCCACTAAATTTATTCATTAAATTTTCCAATATGTAGACAGTTATATTTAGATCCAAACGTCACGGCTTGTTATCAGAAATGCACATAGCGTGCATCATGATGTTGTGACGTATACATGTGTGCTGCGGTGTCAAACGGCCAATAACGTAGTAGTATCCCATGTCGAAAGCGCGAATGGGTGAGACTTGCATTGAAGCAAACATGTGTAGACGAAGAAGGCAGGGGCAATCAGTAAGTAAGTTATACTTTTTAATAAACTGATTTCTTCCTCTCGCTACTGCTCAATCGAAATTAATGTAATTAAAAATTCAATATATGAACCATAACCATCATAGGCTGCGGAACGGGAAAATTATTGGAAATAATTGAAACTATTTTAAATCTAAGGGGCGTGAAACGCCATTTCCTGCATCCTCAGGGCCCAATCTTGAGGGCCCAAATGGCCCGATGTTGCTAGGGGGTCCTGGGACATGCTCCACAGTAAATTTTGAAAATGTAAGGCATTCTCAGGTCCCAGTCTTGAGGACCCAAAGGGCCTGGATGTTGCTAGGGGGGTCCGGGGCATGCTCCCCCGAATATTTTTTGAAATCTAAGAGGAATGAAACGCCATTTCCTGCATCCTCAGGAACCAGTGTTGAGGGACCAAATGGCTCGATGTTGCTAGGGGGTGCGGGGGCATGCTCCACGGTAAATTTTGAAAATGTAAGAGGCGTAAAACGCCATTTCCTGCATTCTCATGTCCCAGTCTTGAGGAATTTTTGGAAATCGAAGAGGAGTGAAACGCCATTTCCTGCATTCTCAGCAAGTTTCAGGATGATATGTGCTTTATTACATAATTATTGGGGGGGGGGGGGGGGACCTAACAAAATGCCACCCCCCACTTCCGCCGCCCCTGACCATTACATACAGCAACATTAAGCAATTATAACCACATATTGAAGGTTGTGTTGGCTATTACACAAGCTGGCAAAGCATTAAGTTGGTTAGCTAACAAGGCCACAATAGACAAGGAATATCTTTAGTCACCACTTACAATATTAAACTACATGTAGGACATAATAATAATTCCTACAACAATTCGTTTCTAGGAATCAGAGATATCAGTGACCCATCTCCACATATATTGTAGGGCTTAGCCTATATAGAAAGCTAGTGTTTTCAAACACAGAATGACAAAAGGGTAGTATTAAAGCAGCTTACAACAAGGTAGACATTAGCAGCAATCACATTATAATCATCATTGATGAATTGGTTGAACATTTATTATATTACTAACTAGAAAATGTGTTCATAGAACCTACAGCCTTGATAGTAAAAGGGCACCGTTATTACAAAGCTCATTGTCGCGTGACACGTGCATTCTTGCATATTTCGGATTTCCGTATAATTTTATATTTGTGATGTGTGGTACTGTGTTGTATTGTTGTGCGTATTATTGATTTCACATACCTGTGATTTCACATACCTGTGATTTCACATACCTGTGATTTTTACATACCTGTCATTTAGCATGTACATTTGGCATGTACAATGTGCGTGTAATAACGGGGCTTATGTTGTATTGTTGGAAATACGTTTATGCGTGTCCTTTTTGCGGATTTAAATACACGTCCATTTTATGCGCAACGTTTTACTGATGTCACGCCATATTTGCCACAGACTCTGCATGTGTGTGGTAGAGGACTCTTTGACTGCGTGTGCTGGATTCGCTAGTGAATCGACCCCTTTTGGTATTACGGACGTCCACTATCCGTGCGCGGCCGAGTTTGTCCGCGTGTCAGTTGTTCACCAAATAAGAGACCTCCTGTAGGTGAAGCCAGTATATAGCGCAGACAATACCATGGTCTGCCCTGTTATGTATGCTACGGGTTAGTGTTTCAGCATAGCCTGGTACTGGCCAACACGGATATATCAGATCCCATACTGGTGATGCTTTGTGTCGTGATATTTCCGTAAATAACCACGATATTTGAGTTTAGTATGTGCTACACTCTCATTTGAGTGTACAGTCGTAGTACCGATATGGACGGGTTTGGCGGGGCCAAATAGCGACCCTCGTATGTGGAAACCAGTCGAGTCCATTTCGCATTATGAGATCTGGGTCTATAGTGTGCAGATTTATGGAAGTGTGGGATATACCATGTTGGATGGTATTTATTCCGCGAAGGCTGTACACTAGTTTGGTTGGATTTATGGCGTGGGAACATATATTTATGCCAAATATAACCCGCGGGTGAAATGGCAAAAGCCATGGTTTTGTAATATTTATGCTGAGATGTCGAGCTAGGTTAGGCATATTCATTATTCCGTGCGTGGATTCTCTGGTGCGTATATAAGCGATGTCTCGCAATGTGTTGTTGGGACTCATATTTTCTGGTAGCAGAAGGATAGTGCTGTATTCACCAGTGACACGGAGGATTTTGGTATGTACCTACACAATTTTATTTCAGCTGTGATTTGCCGTTGTTCGATTCCCGTTTTAGTCCGTTGTGCATCCTGTATGTCCGTCTGTGTGCATTCGTCCAGTAATTGGAGGTTCATTTCATTTTGTAGCCTCTCGAGATCGCTCCAGCGAGCCACATTCGATGTGGCAAACCCCAGTCAGTGCAGAGTACCAGGTCGTCAGAGTGCCCGTACGTCTGTCTGGCGCAGTGTGTGTAGCAGCTCCGGGTACAGGCCTGTATAGAGCAGTGTGTGATTGCTACATCGCGTTCAACAGACTGTCACAGCAATAGATTAGTGAAGTGAAACACCATACACATATATCATCTTATTATATTACCACCGAGTTGAATGTCACTCATGTGAAACTTTTCCCGGCGTCTTAGCCAAACATGATAATCGCCATTTGTATTGTATCGGAACTTTACATCCGGTCTACCACTTCCGGTATTACAACCAATTGATGTACCATGGATACTTTACATCCGGTCCACCACGTCCGGGTTGCTACAGTCGAGTGATACCATATGAACTTTACATCTGGTCCACCACTTCCGGAAATAATACTTCGCGACAGTCTACCTTTGGAACTTGACTTACGGTACCAGCTTCCGGAACATTATCGTTGTTGATTACCATGTGATGTAACCACATCCGGCTTTGACTTTGACATTCAGACTTTGGAAACACATTGCATAGGCAATACATATGTATACTTTGATAGTGTATGGTAATACTCCTATCATGGCATTTCATGGCTAAGGGATTGTAGTAAGACCACATATATTGTTTATGGATTAATCCACTTGAAGTTGGATTATAACCATATTGGTGACTAGACCTCATACTGCGTGTGAGGCAGACCTTGGGACATTGATACTCAGATGTTACCACTATCTATTGAGATACGCCAGCACTGGGGTAGCTCAGATGATTGTCATTTGTCCTCCAATGTTCGTTCTGCCATGTTGTACTTGTATGTTATTTCACTTTGATTAGCGATCATCAAAGTACTTGTGCATTCATACTATTGTCCACTACGGGACCATTGAGATACCACATACTGAGTTTATTCGTCTATAGCTTTTAAGTTGCGTTAGCGTATAACAGTCGATTGGCTTACAGCCTTGTAATTGAATAGTATCATGCACCGTACAGTGATGTTCGCATATCAATGTATCATGTATTCCTGCTTGTTCCCCATGTAATACAGTGTACATTATATATTTATAAGTGATTAAGTGACTACGTGTACTTATCTACTCTAGTCTATCCCTTACACTTCAACTGCTTGTTACCACTTTTCGTTCGTCAGATCAAGCTATACTGGCCATAACGTCATAACATTGCAGTATACTTGGTTCATATGATAATAGGGCAGACAATTTGTCTCGATCATTCCTGACCTTGGTAATGACCTTGACACTCATGCTAATCCCAAGACAGACATTGTGGGTAAATATTATTGAAATTGGTGAACGAGTTAAGGAGTTATTGAGAAAACTTTAAAACCTTAAACACATTTGCCTTACAAACAAGGTGAACATAAGTCCCCAGTGACCTTGACCTTGGCTGTTCGGGCGTGGGTCGTATGCAAAACAAAGCACCATCCCTAGACATACACTGTGGGCAAATATGATTGTAATTGGTGAAGGAGTTATTGAGAAAGCATTAAAAACTTAAACACATTTGCCTTACAAACAAGGTGAACATAAGTCCCCAGTGACCTTGACCTTGGCTGTTCGGGCGTGCGTCGTATGAGAAACAAAGCAACATCCCTAGACAGACATTGTGGGCAAATATTATTGAAATTGGTGAAGGAGTTAAGGAATTATTGAAAACTTATGCATTACCTTACGGACGAACGGACGCATGCACGGATGGAGAGACAGGGGTAAAACATAATGCCCCCCCCCTCCCCCCAACAAATTGGTGGGTGCATAATAAATTTTAAATACATTAATTTTCAGAGCAATTACTCTTGATTGTGTGACAGACGCCCTTAGCATACCACATCAAATGGCCAAGATATCCAAATAATTTGAGAATGACAAATAGGATACTGTGCACTATTCTACTCCTGATGTCCCACACGGGGCAAGATACAATGTAACTGTTGAACTATTCATCCTGACGTAATGCACATCACCACATCCAGCACCGATAAGTATATATTTAATATTGTAGCAAATTCACAGTACATTCCGGCATGAACAGTATTTAGTATATTAAAGTTAATGATTATGCATTTATTTGCTATGTAGATTTAACCATATCATGAAGACAGGATGAGGATGATGAAATGGGGTTTAATGTCCATTCAATAGCCAAGGTCATATAAAGTCGGGAGTACACATGTAGTGTGGAGAGAAATCATAAGTCAGCATTGAATTACGAAGACGTGATTTAGTGCGTTATTTGGAAAACTGTATCAATGCATATGAATGTTTAAGCTAATCTAGTGAAGGGTGAATGTTGCAGAGTTATAAAGTACTTAAAAACATTAAATAGAATTTTACATAAATCTTTAAGGCAAATCTCTACATAATTTGACCTTGAAAATGTGTTGACTATGGGTATTGTGCACAATTAATATAGGGAGGATGATAAACATGCACATCAATGTTCATGTCAATTCATAACGGGGTTGCAGAGACATAAAGTACGTAAAGTCTTTCACGCAAATGTTCCAAATGAACAGACGGAAATTCGAAAGATATATACCCCTCGACATACTTTATATACCGGGGGAATAAAAAGCAACTCTGGTGGCAAGGAACGCTACTGCCTTTCAATATGTTGTACACAGGTCAGCAAAATATTTATTACCTTCCAATTTACAAAGTACAAGTACAAACTACTTTACAATTAGTGGAAAATGCAAATTTGAATTGCCATAGCCATCTAACGCAGTTGAATACTAGTGTTATGTGTACCGGGTAGTTATGTTACAATGTACAGTATTTATCTATATTGTCAATTTCACTGTCCTGCTCATAGTTAAATTGGGCACAAATGTGTGCAGCTTTCCAAAAAGGCCAGAAAACAGGAAATGTAGGAACATTTGGTTAGAAAATAGGAAAACATAGGAATTGCTCAGAAAATAGGAAAAAATAGGATACTTGACGGCCTGTTATTGTCAAAAAACGATTTTCCTATGGGAATTTAACATGGGGAGTCAATTTCCAATATTATTTGTTTTTTGATCCTTCAGGATCAAAAAACGAAAATTTTTGGAAATTGACTCCGAAACCTGTCGAGATAGCTTGAAAATGATGTAACTTTTCTTAACCGTTTAAAAAAATCTATTTTTAGCCCCGATGTTAAATTCCCATAGGAAAATATTTTTTTCGCAATAAAATCAATATTTGATGGAATTTCATCAAATCATTTGTTTTGGGGAGGTTGACTTTTTTGTTATTGATAAAAAAATACTTACCGGTACTTTTAAATATTTTTTAGATTTAATGTGCTTAATAGCCAAAAGTTCGTCGGCAGCAAAACGTGGAACAGACAGTAGTTTATCATAATAGATCAATACACACCTCAACCCCACCTTCCAGTAAACAGGAAACCATGTGCCTGTTATAAAGTGAATGCATAATAAACAGTAGTATATGTACTGCCTATAATTTTTTTTTCAATATATCAGACTTCGAATGTCGAAAACATATTCATACTACATATGAAGGCAACATGGAAGATTAATCTTGGATAATTGAATTACGGGCACTTGTAATGTTTAGAACTAGTGGAATAGTGCACAATTATACACTTATTTAATTCCTATAAAGAACATTTTGTGCCTACTGAGTGGGCATGCACCTTTAACCTCCAAATTATGTGAGAACAGTACCATTGAATAGCTGTAGTATGAGATCCTTGAAGCGTGTCCTCACGTCGTACGTAATGGAGTCGGGTACGTGCATCAGTGTGAGTTGTCGGAGCTCCTGCAGAGGCGACTCGGCAATGCTGGGTGGGCCGATGTCCACGTGGCTGCCCTCCAGGACGGACTTCATATGTCGCAGTTCGTCCAGCATCTCCCCACACTTACTGAGGACTGATACACAATGGTGTGTTTTATAAATCTTAATACACATCTAAAATGTTTGTTCATCCATTTGATAATGTTATCACTGGTAATATGATTTGAGGTTCCCAACAAGAAACAGTTCATATTTTATGTACGTTATAATTGATAAGTGAATGTGACTGGAGAAATGGTGCTGATGGTTTTTGCGACCAGTGTAGCCCCAGATCAGCCTGCACGGATGCGCAGGCTGATCTCGGCCTGCACTGTTCGCCATTCAGTCAATGAAACATACATTGTGCCTTTAACCTATAGTATTGATCCTTATCATGCCTTAGGAATGTGCTAGAAGATAATAAAATTGAATATCCATAAATCCCATTAGGCGCATTTCTCCAGTCACAGCCACATATAATGTAACTGACAAAAATTGCGAGACAAACTAGAAGTGAGTCCATGCAACACAGGGGCCCGTTCTAATGTAGCTATACTCAATAAATGTAAATCCATCAATTGAAATTTCCAGACGATTATAAATATGTACTTACAAACATTTTAGTTCAATACTATTGAGTGGCAGAGGAACGAACGAACACACTGAGTGGTGCAGATGACATTTAAGAGGAAAATGTATGTCACGGTCATAAGGTCAAACGGTTTTGTCAGTTATTTTTATGTAGAGCAGCAGTCGATTAAAATGTTAGGACAAACATGTGCTGTGTGAATGAGTGAATTATCATGACAATATGCCAGCGGGCCGCGGGCCATGATAATTCACTCATTCATGGGACCCAGCGGTTGGTGAAGTATGGACCTAAATCAACAAGGAGAGGATAACCTAAATAAAGGTGAACACTGTG
Source organism: Conchocele bisecta (assembly GCA_029237695.1). Taxonomy (NCBI): domain Eukaryota; kingdom Metazoa; phylum Mollusca; class Bivalvia; order Lucinida; family Thyasiridae; genus Conchocele; species Conchocele bisecta. The sequence goes on from CM055267.1 coordinate 9,067,139, forward strand.
TCAATGGGTGATATCTTCAAAATTATAAATTCTAAAGCTATTTTTCTTGAATGTGGTGTGCCTTTAGCATGTTTATGCTGTTCTGTATGCATGCGTGAATTATCAGGAGTATATTTAATATGGTTGACGGCTTATGGACCTGAATCAATAAGGTGATCGACTGCTGTGTGATAGACTACGGAGCCCCGCAGGGGACATGGATTTTTTTTTTTTAATTAATTCGTTCCCACGAATTAACAATTTGTTCCCTTGAATTAACAATGCGTTCCCTCAATTTAACAATTCGTTCCCTCGAATTAACGTTCCCGTGGGAACAAATTGTTATTCCGTGGGAACGAATTGTTAAATTGAGGGAACAAATTGTTAATTCCTGGGAACGAATTGTTAAATTGAGAGAACAAATTGTTATTTTGTAAACAAATTAATAAAAAAAAGAATTCTACGTCCCCTGCGGGGCTCAATAACGGACATATAGACAAGGTTAAAATAATCCACCCCACCGCATAAAGCAGATTGAGATATAGATGTGGCTAAAATGAGCCTACCTTGATGCTGTTTGGACTGGTGAAGTTTCAGCTCATTATACAGCCTCTCTGTCGCCTGCAGGGCCTCCGTGGCCGCCTTCAGGGCCTCAATTCCAGGCCCCTGGTCCTCAGTCCCTGCACCTATTTTCAGCAACAATCTGGATTAAATCACACAGTAACACAGATGATCTCGTGACTTGGGTCTACAGTGAATGGTCCATAATATGAAGCAATTACCGCAAGGATTCCAGTAGCCTATTTCAACAACATTGCAAAGTATACTTTTCTAGCAAAGTATACTTTGAGGGAGAAATTTTCAATTTTAGGATAAATTTATTAATTTTTATTATAGTTAATTTATTACATTATCACAGCCATTTTGGCTGTGATAATGTAATAAATTCAGTATAATAATTCTGCATACTTTTAATCATCAAATATATGCAGTCGGTAGTTCTATATGAAATAATTCATTTCGGGAAAATTAAATGATTACTCCCTCAAACTATACTTCGCTAGATAAGTATACTTTGCAATTTTGATGAAATCGGCTACTGGTATATAAAACTTACTGTCTGTTCCACGTTTTTCTGCCGACAAACTTTAGGCTATGAAACACATTAAATCTAAAAAATATTTAAAAGTAAGTACTTTTTCATCCATAACAAAAAGTCACAGTCCGCAAAAAATTTTTGTTGGATGAAATTCCATCAAATATTGATTTTATTGCGAAAAAACGATTTTCCTATGGGAATTTAACATGGGGAGTCAATTTCCAACATTATTTACGTTGTGCCTACTGAGTGGGCATGTACCTTTAACCTTCAAATTATGTGAGAACCGTACCATTGAATAGCTGTAGTATGAGATCCTTGAAGCGTGTCCTCACGTCGTGCGTAATGGAGTCGGGTACGTGCATCGGTGTGAGTTGTCGGAGCTCCTGCAGAGGCGACTCGGCAATGCTGGGTGGGCCGATGTCCACATGGCTGCCCTCCAGGGCGGACTTCATATGTCGCAGCTCGTCCAGCGCCTCCCCACACTTACTAAGGACTGATACACAATGGTGTGTTTTATAAATCTCAATACACATCTGAAATGTTTATTCATCCATTTGATAATGTTATCACTGGTAATATGATTTGACGTTCCCAACAAGAAACGGTTCATATTTTATGTACGTTATAATTTATATGTGGCTGTGACTGGAGAAATGGTGTTGATGGGTTTTGCGACCAGTGTAGCCCCAGATCAGCCTGCACGGATGCGCAGGCTGATCTCGGCCTGCACTGTTCGACATTCAGTCAATGAAACATACATTGTGCCTTTAACATATAGTATTGATCATTATCATGCCTTAGGAGAGTGCTAGAAGATAACAAAATTGAATATCCATAAATCCCCTTATGCGCATTTCTCCAGTCACAGCCACATATAATGTAACTGACAAAAATTGGGAGATAAACTAAAAGTGTGTCCATGGAACACAGGGGCCCGTTCTAATGTAGCCTATGCTCAATAAATGTAAATCCATCAATTGAAATTTCCAGACGATTATCAATATGTACTTGCGAACAAAGTTTTGTACAAAGTTTAGTGAAACAGGCACCTGATGCCTCCACTGGCAGCATATTAATGCAAATTGTAGAACAAATGGGACATAAGCACAGGTGACACGATTACACCAATATGGTACTACATACAGTATTATACACCAACATGGTGAAAAACAATGCTAAGTTTTATCAATGATGAATACTATTTTACTTAGTGGCAGAGGAACGAACGAACACACTAAGTGGTGCAGATGGCATTTAAGTGGAAAATGTATGTCACGGTCATAAGGTCAAACGGTTTTGTCAGTTGTTTTTATGTAGAGCAGCAGTTGATTATTGTGCGCAAGTTTGGTAGCTATAGGTGTTATAGTGGTCGAGGAACGGACTTAAACGCGCAAACTGGTCCAAAGTGCTATGGACAGACGTACGGATGGACAAGGGTAAAGTATAATACCCCAAGTAAATTTGTGGGGACATAAAAAGAGGACATTATTGTAAATGTGGATGATGTATCATGCATATATTCCAAGCAACACATGACTTATCCAATGTCCTGAATAAGAACAAAAGCCAATAAGGTGAACGTTACATCAAATTGAGTGAAAGAACAAAGTTGACTGACCCAAAAATAAATTGGTGGGAAATTTTAAAAAGCTGTAAATATAAATTGCAAATCAATTTAAACATTCATCCCAAGGGTCGCCTGAAATTATTTATTATGTCAGAGGATGTTTATGTGCGGGGTCTGCTACCCGCCACAAAGATCATGCTTTAAACTGTCAAGTGATAACTTAGGAGGACAAAAATGTGCTGTGTGAATGAGTCACGGTGAATTATCATGAAAATATCCCAGCGGGCCACGGGCCATGATAATTCACTCATTCATTGGACCCAGCGGTTGGTGAAGTATGGACCTAAATCAACAAGGAGAGCACAACCTAAATAAAGGTGAACACTGTGTCAATGGGTGATATCTTCAAAATTATAAATTCTAAAGCTATTTTTCCTGAATGTGGTGTGCCTTTAGCATGTTTATGCTGTTCTGTATGCATGCGTGAATTATCAGGAGCATATTTAATATGGTGGACGGCTTATGGACCTGAATCAATAAGGTGATCGACTGCTGTGTGACAGACTACGGAGCCCCGCAGGGGACATGGATTTTTGTAATTAATTCGTTCCCACGAATTAACAATTTGTTCCCTTGAATTAACTAACAATTCGTTACCACGAAATGACAATACGTTCCCTCCATTTAACAATTCGTTCCCTCGAAATAACGTTCCCGTGGGAACAAATTGTTATTTCGTGGGAACGAATTGTTAAATTGAGGGAACGAATTGTTAATTCCTGGGAACGAATTGTTAAATTGAGAGAACAAATTGTTATTTTGTAAACAAATTAATAAAAAAAATAATTCTACGTCCCCTGCGGGGCTCCATAACAGACATATAGACGAGGTTAAAATAATGCACTCCACCCCACAAAGCAGATTGAGATATAGATGTGGCCAAAATGAACATACCTTGATGTTGTTTGGACTGGTGATGTTTCAGCTCATTATACAGCCTCTCTGTCGCCTGCAGGGCCTCCATGGCCGCCCTCAGGGCCTCATTTCCAGGCCCCTGGTCCTCCGTCCCTGCACCTATTTTCAGCAACAATCTGGATTAGCTCACACAGTAACACAGATGATCTCATGACTTGGGTCTACAGTGAATGGTCCATAGTATGAAGCAATTACCACAAGGATTCCAGGTATATAAAACTTACTGTCTGTTCCACGTTTTTCTGCCGACAAACTTTCGGCTATGAAACACACTAAATCTAAAACATATTTAAAAGTAAGTACTTTTTCATCCATAACAAAGTCACCCTCCCCAAAAAAATTTGTTTGATGAAATTCTATCAAATATTGATTTTATTTCGAAAAAACGATTTTCCTATGGGAATTTAACATGATCAATTTCCAACATTTTTTGTTTTTTTTTATCTTGAAGGATGAAAAAAACTATTTTTTTTGGAAAATGACTCCGAAACCTGGCGAGATAGCTTTACAATGATGTAACTTAGAAAACAAAAGTTAGATTTTGAAAATCGTTTTAAAAAAAATCTATTTTAAGCCCCCATGTTAAATTCCCATAGGAAAATAGTTTTTTCGCAATAAAATCTATATTTGATGGAATTTCATCAAATCACTTTTTTTGGGGAGGGTGAATTTTTTGTTATTGATGAAAAAGTACTTACCGGTACTTTTAAATATTTTTTAGATTTAATGTGTTTAATAGCCAAAAGTTCGTCGGCAGCAAAATGTGGAACAGACAGTAGTTTATCATAATAGATCAATACACACCTCAACCCCACCTTCCAGTAAACAGGAAACCATGTGCCTGTTATAAAGTTAATGCATAATAAACAGTAGTATATGTACTGCCTATAAATTTGACTTTTTTCAATATATCAGACTTCGAATGTCGAAAACATATTCCTACTACATATGAAGGCAACATGGAAGATTAACCTTGGATAATTGAATTACGGGCACTTGTAATGTTTAGAACTAGTGGAATAGTGCACAATTATACACTTATTTAATTCCTATAAAGAACATTTTGTGCCTACTGAGTGGGCATGTACCGTTAACCTCCAAATTATGTGAGAACAGTACCATTGAATAGCTGTAGTATGAGATCCTTGAAGCGTGTCCTGACGTCGTCCGTAATGGAGTCGGGTACGTGCATCAGTGTGAGTTGTCGGAGCTCTTGCAGAGGCGACTCGGCAATGCTGGGTGGGCCGATGTCCACATGGCTGCCCTCCAGGGCGGACTTCATATGTCGCAGCTCGTCCAGCGCCTCCCCACACTTACTGAGGACTGATACAGAATGGTGTGTTTTATAAATCTCAATACACATCTGAAATGTTTGTTCATCCATTTGATAATGTTATCACTGATAATATGATTTGACGTTCCCAACAAGAAACGGTTCATATTTTATGTACGTTATAATTTATATGTGGCTGTGACTGGAGAAATGGTGCTGATGGGTTTTACGACCAGTGTAGCCCCAGATCAGCCTGCACGGATGCGCAGGCTGATCTCGGCCTGCACTGTTCGCCATTCAGTCAATGAAACATACATTGTGCCTTTAACATATAGTATTGATCCTTATCATGCCTTAGGAATGTGCTAGAAGATAACAAAATTGAATATCCATAAATCCCATTAGGCGCATTTCTCCAGTCACAGCCACATATAATGTAACTGACAAAAATTGGGAGACAAACTAGATGTGTGTCCATGGAACACAGGGGCCCGTTCTAATGTAGCCTATGCTCAATAAATGTAAATCCATCAATTGAAATTTCCAGACGATTATAAATATGTACTTAGGAACATTTTAGTGGTACAAAGTTTAATGAAACAGGCCCCTGATGCCTCCACTGGCAGCATATTAATGCAAATTGTAGAACAAATGGGTCATAAGCACAGGTGACATGATTACACCAATATGGTATTACATACAGTATTATACACCAACATGGTGAAAAACAATGCTAAGTTTTATCAATGATGAATACTATTTTACTTAGTGGCAGAGGAACGAACGAACACACTAAGTCGTGCAAATGGCATTTAAGAGGAAAATGTATGTCACGGTCATAAGGTCAAACGGTTTTGTCAGTTGTTTTTATGTAGAGCAGCAGTCGATTATTGTGCGCAAGTTTGGTAGCTATATGTGTTATAGTGGTCGAGGAACGGACTTAAACGTGCAAACTGGTCCAAAGTGCTACGGACAGACGTACGGATGGACAAGGGTAAAGTATAATGCCCCAAGTAAATTTGTTGGGACATAAAAAGAGGACATTATTGTAAATGTGGATGATGTATCGTGCATATATTCCAAGCAACACATAACTTATCCAATGTCCTGAATAAGAACCAAAGCCAATAAGGTGAACGTTACATCAAATTGAGTGAAAGAACAAAGTTGACTGACCCAACAATATGTTGGTGGGAAATTTTGAAAAGCTGTAGATATAAATTGCAAATCAATTTAAACATTCATCCCAAGTGTCGCCTGAAATTATTTATTATGTCAGAGGATGTGTATGTGCGGGGTCTGCTACCCGCCACAAAGATATCATGCTTTAAACTGTCAAGTGATAACTTATGAGGACAAAAATGTGCTGTGTGAATGAGTGAATTATCATGACAATATCCCAGCGGGCCGCGGGCCATGATAATTCACTCATTCATGGGACCCAGCGGTTGGTGAAGTATGGACCTAAATCAACAAGGAGAGCACAACCTAAATAAAGGTGAACACTGTGTCAATGGGTGATAGCTTCAAAATTATAAATTCTAAAGCTATTTTTCTTGAATGTGGTGTGCCTTTAGCATGTTTATGCTGTTCTGTATGCATGCGTGAATTATCAGGAGTATATTTAATATGGTGGACGGCTTATGGACCTGAATCAATAAGGTGATCGACTGCTGTGTGACAGACTACGGAGCAGGGGACATGGATTTTTTAAAATTAATTCGTTTCCACGAATTAACAATTTGTTCCCTTGAATTAACAATTCGTTCCCACGAAATGACAATTCGTTCCCTCAATTTAACAATTCGTTCCCTCGAATTAACGTTCCCGTGGGAACAAATTGTTATTTCGTGGGAACGAATTGTTAAATTGAGGGAACGAATTGTTAATTCCTGGGAACGAATTGTTAAATTGAGAGAACAAATTGTTATTTTGTAAACAAATTAATAAAAAAAATAATTCTACGTCCCCTGTGGGGCTCCATAACAGACATATAGACAAGGTTAAAATAATCCACCCCACCCCACAAAGCAGATTGAGATATAGATGTGGCCAAAATGAGCCTACCTTGATGCTGTTTGGACTGGTGATGTTTCAGCTCATTATACAGCTTCTCTGTTTCTCAATGGTGGTGGGGTGGATTATTTTAACCTTGTCTATATGTCTGTTATGTAGCCCCGCATGGGACGTAGAATTATTTTTTCATAGAACGCCTATATTCTCGTGAATAGTTACAGGCGTTCTATAATTACAATCGGTCGATGGGCCGAATGGGGTTCGCTGCGGGAAACTTCGTAAAATGAAAGTGTGCCAATACCAACAAGATATATGTTAGTTCAATATTGAAACATGCTAACACCTGTAGACATTGATAGGTTATATTAAAATAATAATACGCATGTAATTTGCAAAAAAATAGCTTCCCAATGAAATTTAGTTTAAATAGATTATCCCGTATGGAGCCTCATTTAGAACCTCTGGTACATGTAGAGTCAATATTTGAACCGTTTTACTAAACGCCATAGTGTCATGTGTCCAATTTATTGGACACAGGACACTTTTTTTTAATGTAATATACCAACCAATAACAAATTTACGTTTAAAAAGTCAGCTATTTGTTGTTAAATGCGATTGTATTTTCATTGTGACGTCATACTATATTTCGTGTCCTGCCAAACGCGTAATAATACAATGATTGGTCATATTGCCATTACACGTACTGCCATCGTGATTGCTGTCTTCGTTGTTGATAAGCTCTAAATACGGAAATACAGATACTCATTGTGTACTCAACGATTTGTGAATGCTACAGACGTACATTTCTGCAAATTTGCTAAAGTTGAGAGGACAATACGGCGACAGCCAAGAGACATCAATAATTCTTCTTCTTCTTCTTCCAATACGTTCATCCCTCAGGTACCTGAGTATTCTCGAACGGTGACTATGTACATGAGCCGTCGAGGACATCGCTCGTGAACGTTAAAATAGCGGGTATGTTACAGTTAAAAACAGGCACTGTCGTCGTTCTACACGGCCAACAGCCCACTCTTGAATGATGGCAAGGTGGGAGCCGCTACGACGGACGCTGGTAGATTGTTCCAGAGTCTGATGGTGCTTGGGAAGAATGAAGCCTGATGTGTATTGGAAGAAGAATGAGGTAAGCAAATCTGATGGAGTGCCCTCTGGTTACTCTGAATGAAGCTGGGATGAGGTATAGTACGGGTGGAATGGCGATCAAATTGTTTACTATCCGGTACATCATTACTAGCTTTGCTTGGCGGCGCCTTTCCTGTAGTGTTAGCCAATTGAGATCTGATAGCATTGATGTTACACTGCTTTGCCTGCTGTAGTCGCCTGTCACATAGCGTGCTGCCCTCCTCTGCACGGATTCAAGTACATCGATTTTACACTGGGTGTGGGGATCCCATACAGGTGACGCATACTCTAATATTGGACGCACTAGTGTCTTGTAGCACTGTTCCTTCACGCTTTTAGAGCAGGCGTATGTGTTCCTCCTGACGAAGCCGAGTACGTTGTTGGCCTTCTTCGCAGTGTTGTCGATGTGTTCGTTCCATGAGAGGTTGGAGCTGATTGTTACTCCCAGGTATTTGGAGGCTGGAGACAGGGCTAGGTCTTGTCCACGGATCTGGTAGTTGGCTTCAATTGGATGCCGCTTGTTGGTTATGCGGATTACCTCGCATTTGTCTGGGTTGAAGCTCATCTGCCATTTAGATTCCCACAGCTGTAACTTGTCAAGGTCATTCTGTAATGCTGCAGAATCAGCTGGGGACTTGATTTTTCTGTGGAGCAAGCAGTCATCTGCAAACAAGCGTGCGGTGGATGTAACCGACTCTGGCATGTCATTAATATAAACCAGGAACAGGAGCGGGCCAAGCACTGTACCCTGGGGTACCCCTGAAGTCACATCTGATGTTGCAGAGTGGTGACCCTCTAGTACAACTGACTGTGTGCGTTTGTTTGAAGGCTTGCTTCTGTCTCCTTTCTTGAAAATCGGTGATATGAAGGCCTCTTTCCATGAAGTAGGTATGGTACCTTGATGCAACGATGCTTGAAATATTAGAGTCAGAATGTCAGCCACCTCTTCGCGGAGTTCCTTTAGGAACATGCCTGAAATGTTGTCTGGGCCTGTCGCCTTATGAGGATTAAGGTTTTTCAATAATTTGATGACACCATTTTTGTGGACTGAGAATTGGATCGACTGTTGGGTGGTCTGTAGTGTTGAGAGCCGGGATGTTATTGGTGTCTTCCATAGTGAAGACAGAATAGAACTGATTGTTCAGAATGTTTGCTTTCTTCTTGGCATTACTATGTGTCATTCCGTCACTGTATAGTGGTGATACTCCGGTAGCATCGCACTTCTTGGATTTTACATATGAATAGAATTTCTTGGGGTTGCCTGTTTGGTCTTCGCTCATCATGTCGCCGACATATGTATTATATGCCTTCCTGGAGGATTTCTGGCACTCTTGTTTTGTTTCCTTATATGTTGCCCAGTCTGTGGCAGAATTTGATGTCCGTGCATTGTTAAAGTGGCGCTTTTTCTTTCGGGATAGTTGTTTCACATTCGAGTTGATCCATGGTTGGCTAAATCTGGTGGTCGTGAGTTGGACGGCACATCTGTTTTCCCATGAGTTCAGTTGCTTTGTTAGTGAAGCATTCCCATAAAGAGTCTATGTGTGTGTCCATTGAGTACATGGAGGTGAATTCACTACTGAAATCAGACATGTCTGACTTCAATGCGGGTAGGTCTGCTTTTTTCCATAAGTTGATTTTCCGCCGTACTGGTCTTTGGTATTTGACACTGATGTCCGACTCAATATAAACAATCTCGTGGTCACTGATACCTGGCATCGGTTGGCATTTGCTAGTCAGTGATGGTCTATTAGTGGCAAAAATGTCGAGTGTGTTGCTTAGCTGGTTGGTTAAAGTTTACTAGCTGTTCTAAGCCGCTGTTATCAAAAACGCTAAGGAAGCTCTGGTTAATATCATGGCGGTATCTATTGCCAACTATGCTGTTTGTACTCCAGGCTATATCTGGTAGGTTTAAGTCACCGGCCACCCATATTGTCGCTTTTTGGTGTGATCTGCACAAGTTCTCAATAGCGATACTTAATGCTTTTGCGTAGTCGCTGTCATTGTTTGTTGGTCGGTAAGTGGAGGCAATAATAAGAGGATTGTTCTTGCAATCAATTTCAATTGCAACCATTTCACAGTCACTTGGCTTTGACAGTTCATTGCATATGAGGTTGTTGCGTGCTGCGATCAGGACACCACCATGTGCATCAGACCTATCATTTCTGAATACCTGGTACTGGTCTGGTATTACCTCGCTGTTATGAATTTCTGGGTGGAGCCAGGTTTCCGATGCTATGACGATATCGGGGTCACAATCATCCAGTGTGGCCCACAAGTCTTCTTTTTTTGCTCTGATGCTTTGTGTGTTCACAACTAGCACTGACAGGGAGTTTGGCTTAGTCTTTTGTGTTGGGCGTACATTGACCTACATTTTACATAAGTCTACTACTACTAGCTGCCAGACACGAAACATTTGTTTCAGGTAGGAATTATTTCTTTATTACTGTTGACCAATATTTGAATCGTGCTGACTTCGACAGCACTTTTAACCACAGGGCTACTAAAATAATTCCATTGTATTCAATCTAACATGAATTCATGTGGTGGGGGATATTCAACATTGCCTGTGCATGTGCCGAGTCATTGGTTTTCGCGACCAATGTTGTTTCTACAATTGTTGTTTAAATAGCTAATTTCTAATTTATGGTGCATCTCGGACTCTGTGTGTTTGTGGCACCTCGATACTTGTAGATTCACTTTGAATATATGTTTTCAGTCCCAACAAGTCGATTCATTATCTATTTAGGCTATTATCTGTTATCTATTGTCTATATAGGCTTTTAGCCACTTAAAACAGACACTACTTTCACCCCCCCCCCCCCCGCCAGTCAAATGTGTTTATAAAAACTGTAACAACAGTGATGAAAAAAGTAAAAATTGAGGTGTGCGAATCCAGGTACACTGCATTTGCACAGCGGTGAATTTTCCCCGAAATATGAATATAGGCCGGTGCAGTATTTCTATTAAGTAAGTGTACCTGGCTTCGCACCGTGTATGTGGCTTTGCACACACCAATATTTTACATGTCTGATTATTCATGTTGTTTTCTTAAGACAAGTGTTTTCAGAAAGTCACGTGTTTACACGATTTAGAAAACTATAACAACAGTGACCAAACAAGTAAAAAAATTGAAGTGCAGTATTTGTATTAAGTATTTGTATTGCAGTGGGTGGGCTTCCTAAAATTTATTTGTACACAGGGTACCCATGTTTGGTCTGGGGTGGTGATGAGGGACTTTTTTGCTTCATTGGGGTGACCTCACGAAATATGGGCGGGGGTGGAGACTGTATGTTTGTTGGGATTACAATCATGTCTGTTAATTCTGCGCACCTAATAATAATTTTCGTGAAAATGTCCATATTCAGTCAAAATTCACTGAACATTCAAGGCAGTTCTTAGCCAAGATAATCACGGCTAAGCAGATGGCTTTTACTATTTCATCTGTCGTCTATTATCTGTATCCGCCTAGCGGAGACCCAGCCAAATTTGATCAAAATATCAGTCCATTTTGTCCTTGAGTTTTGCGAATAATACGGGAATAAAATGATAACCAATGTCGGTATATTTGCATGTGTATTATTGGTTTATGAAGCAGATCTGTTGTTGATCTATTCATTTAGTAAGCAGGACCACTAATCATTTTGACCATGTTCTGAATAACTTTTTACCAAACTATTGGAATGGGATAAAATTGTGACTTAGTATACCGTTAATCAGCTGATTTATTCCAAAATCAACATAATTTATTCTGACGTAAGCTGGGCAAAACATTACGTGAATTGTGCATTAGCCGGTGCGCAGAATTAGCCGAAATGACATTTTTTAAATATATGTTGTTGGGTTACCATAAATGAGAAATTCCACGACTTGCTACTAAATTTCTCTGTTTCGCACTAATACAATTAGCTTACCATATTCTTGACACTTTTCTAAATAGATGCCCCTTCAGTTGTATGTTTTATGTCGTTGAAAAGAAAAAAATGTAAATGTAAAGCTATATTTACGTCATGTAAATGTATGTAACGGAAATTACATTTCTGAGACCCCTGGTCCCCTTGAAGTGGAAATAAAATTAAAAAAATGACGATAACAATTGGCTATACTATTATAAATGTAACAACTGGACTGTCACCCAATGGAATAAACACAGTTTAATGAATTATTGGTTCTACATCGAAACTAGAAAAACGACACAAATATGTACATAAAATATAGAATCACTGATGTCTATTATTATTGAACCATGTTATTGTAGTTGCGAACAATAACTCTTGCAATCTACTCCTGTACCGTCTGTAGCAGAGTTACTATTCCATTCATACATGTAGGCTTCCTCTACATAATAGCTAATCAGATCTGATTTACACTTTAGTTGTTAATTGTGACACAATTTGTATATTTTCCATCTGAAAAAAAAATATTATTAGTAATACGTATGGATCACGATTTGCCTGGTTTGGCCCTCAGGTACGTTTTCATCTTTCGCTCTTTCTGTTACCTGGGAGTTGAATTGGGTTATTGCCCATTATAGAAGTAGTAAGATTATTACTGATCCTACTGCTTTTGGGAGGGGCCATGTGATTCTGGTGTGGCGAGGACCTCGCATCAGATCAGGATCATCCTGATTTAAGGGTTGAGTATATAGTTCTTTTATTGTAAATATTTATTTCTGATTTTAGGATTTTCCCCCCATTTGTACATGTACTTGAACATGTACTTGTACAGGTAATATATGGGATTTATTACTAAACCCATTGACCCGGCCTTAAATGACCGCATCTGTTGATAACTTGATAGGCCGTTAGACCCCAACAAACAAATAAATGATATACGTAGGCTTCCTCTACAGAATAGCTTATCAGATCTGATTTTACGCTTTATTTGTTGTTAATTGTGACCTAATTTGTATATTTTCCATTGGAAAAAAAAACTATTATAAAAGTAATACAAAACTTTACGTGGGTGTGGCACGTCGGGAGAACGAGACGACGTAAATTAACGGTAGTAGTTCCTCCATATAGGAATCACTATTTGCCTGGTTTGACCCTTCAGTACATTTTTATCTTTGGCTCTTTTGTTACCTGGAGTTGAATTGGGTTATTGCCCATTATAAAACGTACATTGTAGTAAGATTATTACTTATCCTACTGCTTTTGGGAGAGGCCAAGTGATTCTGGTGTGGCGAGGACCTGGTATCGGACCAGGATTATTCTGATTTCAGCGCTGAATATATAGTTGTGTTATTGTAAATATTCAGTTCTGATTTTGGGATTATCCCCCCATTTGTACATGTACGTGAAAATATACGTGTACTTTTTCTTTTTATATGAAACGTGAATTTCGTCACTGATATCAGGGGCGATAACCGTGTTTCCGTTAAAGGTTAATGGAAACTATATTCTGTCTGCTTAGTTTTGTTATGTGCACTATGATCGTACTTTATAATGTGTCAATAAAAATATTTGTTCGGGTGACACATTTAATTGGTATAAATAATTTAAAAATGTCATGTCTCATTTGCATATCAAAATAGCCTGATACCACCACGAGTCACTATCAGTAAAATCAATATTACTAAATGATTATATATGTATAGTGGACCTGCACTCGTAATTTTTAAAACTGGCGGAATACATGTACCGTAGTTACACAATTATACACTTATTTAATTCTTATAGGCAAGCTGTTATGCAAACAGGTTGAAGTACATTGTAACGGACCGAGGTCTAATAAATACATTAAATACGCCTAAAAGCGTCCATAAACTATAAACGAAAAAAAAAAAGCTAAAAAAAGTTTTGTTACTCCCTCTATAACACACACATATATATACCTCGGTCCGTTACTTCAACCTGTGGATGGGACCCCAACTTTAGCTGGTACATGTAATTTGCGAACCAGATCTCTTATTCACTATTCTGCAGAGGAAGACTATGAATGGAAACGTAACTCTGCTACGGACAGTACGGTTGTAGATTTCAAGAGTTACTGTTCACAACTATGAACAATGTGGCTTACTCGCTTACCACATTTATCCAAGTTTTTGTGAGTTTGATACCCGGGTGGGATGTAGTTCTCTAAGCACTGTTTCATGTTGGAAAGTTGCGGAGTCATTTGCTGAGTAATGGTTAATACTGGTAAGAAATTCAATAAAAGGCTAACCATGTACATAATAGTGTTTGATTGTTTGTTTCAGGGAAGCCGTCTACAGATCTTAGCCATCTGATTATTCGTCGAGCCTCTTCAACTTCACCCTGCAGTCGAGGCAGACACCAGCAGGGCTATTGAGATAGTATATGGGCGGTTTCAGAAGAAGCAGATAAGGCGGAAATTGTTTCTCATTCTACTGTTGAAGGACAAAGGCCACCAGAAGAATCGCTGCCCGAAGACACTACTCCACCTGGGCAACAAGTTGCCAAACACTTGCGAAATGGGAACTGATCCAGTTCCTGACCTACACGAAGCAAAATATAGTGTCGCCATGACAGACTGTCATTATCTTAAGATCAGCGACATCTGAAAATATAACCCTCGAGGAAGAGCTTGAGAAAGACAAGTTCAGTTACAAAAAATTAACCATTTAACCGGAGTACCATCCATGCCAGCGGCAGTGTTTGTGTGGTTCTTAACTCTGATTTCTGCTCTAATCATCTAATCAACCTGTTGAAAGGATGTATCGTGAAGACATGTTACTTCTTGTGTTGATGGAATTGAGAATGAATCTTATTCACACAAATCTGAGTTGTGCAGTTTTAAGATTTGTCAATATGTTTTGAATCGGTGACTCATTCTTGTGGTGGACAGAATGACATTTGTACATTTCTGATTATGTGACACTCGAAGGACTAGATATTGAAATGGTCAGAAATATATTTACTATGCTTTTAAACATATGTGGCTGTGACCTCAGGTTGAAGTAACGGACCATGGCCTATAAATACATTAAATATACCTAAGAGCATCAATAAGTGAGAGAAAAATAAGCTAAACAAAATGTATTTACTCCATGTGTGATATATGGGAGTAAATAATTTGTTTAGCCTATTTTATTTCACTTATTGATGCTTTTAGGTATATTTAATGTATTTATAGGTATTGGTCCGTTACTTTAACCGGTGGCTGTGACTGGAGAATGTGGTTTATGGGATTTGTGACCAGTGTAGCTCCTGATCAAATAGTACACTCATGTAGCCTGATAATGATGTGGCTTGTTAGAAGCATGATGGAGATTTCATTGATGTAATGGTGAACAGTTCAGATCCTGTGCGGATATGTGTATCTACACTGATCGCAAATCCCATAAGCCCCATTTCTCCAGTCACAGACACATATTTGAGCAAATTTAAAAATCCTACCGCCAACCTAGAGTGATTAGCATTTAAGGTATTGCATTCAATCTTTGATTCATAAATTTCTGTTTAACGTCCACAGTCTATAAAGTCTATATTTGGATGGGTTTCACATGGTTTCAGTTATCTTCGCAATAAAGTATTTTACTTGAAACATCCAGAATAGACCAAAGACAAACTTTGTAGACTTTCGAAGGGAAACAAAAATTTACGAATAATGATGTATTTTTGTGCTATTATCATGATTATAATTGAAATCAATGCCCAATGGTCAAACTTGTAACAAATTACATGTGTACAATAAATTTCGACTTCGAAATTTGACTTCGAATGAAATGGTGCAATTGGTTGATATTGGTCATTTGCAGTGCATGATGTGAGAAACAACATATTGAGGCATCATCTGTAACACAGTGCCTTCAATCATGATTCATACCCAGGCATATCGAGGTGTATATAGTTTTTGTATTTTCGTCCATCCGTAAGATTTGCGTTGAAGGTTTTTGGGTACCCATTATATATGCAACCGTAAATCGCATTGAGTTGAATTTTCATATACTTCTTTATCGTCATCCATATTTTTTATACTGTAGCACACCGATGTGATGTGGCTTTCCTGCACAAGGTCAAATGACTTAAAGTTTTGAAATATTTGTATCAAACGTGTCAAAGTTTTTAAGTACACAATGTCTCTGCAACCGCAAGTCGGGTTGACTTGAAACTTCATATATATACTTCTTTATGAAGTTAGAAGATCAATATTTTCTTTCTATAGCCCTGGTGGGTGCATGTGATGGGTAATTTAACAATCGCGATTCATCCTTACCGGAAATCCGACTGGAGACCTGGTTTGGCCCTCACATACGTCTTTGGCATTTTGTATGTGACAGTTGAATCTGGTTATATCTCTTGTGTGAGTATTACGATAATTCGTAATCCTTTTTTAGGGTCTAATTTCAGGGCTGACTATATTTTTCTCGATGAAATTATTCCGTTCTGATTTTGGGATTTTCCCCCCAATGCAGCAGGTTAATACAGGATCAAACCCGTTTGCCCAGCTTTGTATGACCTGCTGTTGATAGGCCGTTAAACACCAATAAACAAACAAACAACTTTGGCATTTGGTATCCGACAGTTATATCCTTTATGTGAGTATTAGACCATAGCTGTTGATAGGCCGTTAAACACCATTAAACAAACATTATATAGCCCACTCATACGGCTTTCATGCACACAGTGAAGGTGAAATTACTTTGAAACTTGCGTTAAATGTTTTGAAATATATGCGTTAAAGTTTTAAGTAAACAATTTCTCTGCAACCGTAAGTCAGATTGAATTGAAACTTCATATATTTGTCTATCAACAATCAACATCCATATTTTCATTTTATAGCCTACGCATGTGACTTTCATGCCCAAGGTCAAGGTCAAATTGTGTTAAATGTTTTGAAATATTTGCATTAAAGTTTTAAGTACACAATTTATCTGCAACCGTATATTGGATCGACTGGAAATGTCACACTTCTTTATCAACAGCCATATTTTCATTCTATATCTCACCTAAGCAGCTTTCATGCCAAAGGTCAAGGCCAAATGACTTTGCTACGGCCGCGGGTATGTGTGAGACCCCGCTCACTTGCTCTAGTCCTTAAAAGCAAGAAATAACATATCTTAACATACTGATTTTTCTTTTGTTTTTTTGTTTTTTTCGGATACATGTACTGATTTTGTGTCCCGAGCATAACTGGAATTCCTTTTTGTATTTTTATCACAACTCTTGCCTCACTAATATTCCAGTGTTCTCCCTTTGTGTTTGTTCACGCATTGATTTTGTATCTGGCACATAGCGATATTTCAAATTTGACCTAATATGGTCCTGATATATATCAAATCGAAGGTATCGTGGGTATTGTCAAAATCGGATGATACATCATACAAGATGGCCGCCGACAGGTCATCCTTTAATTATAGATTTCGTCTTCTTCTCATGTACCGTTTGGCCGACGCTGGTCAGACTTCACAGTTGTGGTGCGTGGGTGAAGCATTTTCATATTTGTTAAAATGGAGGTTGTCGCCATAATCCAAGATGGCCGTTGTAGAAAATTTGTTTAAAATTCTTAAAAAAATCATATCAACCATGTTAATTTTACATTATTATTATTTTTACATCAAGCTTGAATTGCCACTTTGATATCAAGGGCGATAACATTGACTCTTTAAAATGTAATGGAAACAACTATTTATTCTCTCTATTTATCTTTTGATGTGCAATGATCATATTTTGTAACAAGTCAATACAAATATTTATTCAGGTGACACATTTAGTTGATATAAATAATTTAAAATGACCTGCCTCATTTACAATCAAAATAGCACGATGATACAACCTATCAGTAAACTAGATTACTAAGTGAATATTTCTGTGTAGTGGGCACTCGTATTTTTTAAAACTGTTGGAATAGTTACACAATTATACTTATTTAATATAATTAATTCCTATAAAGAACACTTTGTGCCAAACAGATGGGACCCCAATTCAAATCATGATTTGCAACTTTGCTGAAGGATGTCTGGCACCCAGTCATTAAGTGCAAAGGCTTGTCTTATCAGCTCATTCACAAACACCACATCATACAAAACACTTGTCACATGGATTCACCAGTGGGTGTACAGTACAAAGTCCAGTGACATGGTGTGTAATTGCATCCTGTAACATTTGGTCAGGTGTGTATTTTTTTACTTTAACCTACGTTTTCTGGGGGAAATAACTACCTGTATAATATATGTGAAAATCACTTCAATGGAAGAAATTAAATGTAGTTTCTCGCACCCCTTCCAAACTCCATTCACAATTCACACCCCCTCTGCATAAATCAGGATACTCCACTACAGTGCAAAGTCGCAGAACAATTTTTGACATACAGCCGTTTGAATGTTGTACTTGTGTGTGTGTAATATTTCTCAGACTTTTTCAAGGCTATGATTTTCTGTTTCGATGTAATGTATGACCTGTCGTGAATTTCACTCACAAGTTCATATTGGTGCTTGTAGGAGTATTTGATATCAGTATACATTTTCTATGGCTTTCACATTCTGTAAAACCGTCTGGAGTTTCCGACAATAAAATGGAGAAATGGCAAACATTTTCATGTGTCTGAATGTGGATTATTTCTGGCACTCATATCTTTGGCTTATAACGTCGTTCAAATTGTACTGCGTCAATTTTATCGAATTTAAGATTGCATATTTCATGACTTTCTTCAAAACGCCAGTTTTAGAAGTTGATGGTTTTAGGATTTTGATATCAAGCACTGCAGTGCCGGTGATAAGTCGCTAGGTGGCGTTGCCAAGTCGGACTGTTGTACTGTGCGGACTCACCGAAACAAACCGCCAGTGGACGCGTTACACTATGTTTGCAATGTAAACTCCCTGGGTAAGTTTATAGATCGCGGCTCAGTCAGCGTGCAACTAGATGTCGGTTTTTTATGTTAGTGGAAAGTACTAAAATTGGGAAAATTGGGCCCGCGCAATATTTAAAATTGCGCCATGTCAATTAAAGGTGGTGCAGGATGTTGAATGTAATATCTTTATAATGGAAAGACAGAGTTTAATGAAACATAACGCAGTAAATGCTTAACAGGTTGCCAATTAGTATCCCCTCGCCGATAGGCAAGAGCTGGTATATCGTTAGTCCATGTACTGCGTACGTATGTACGTACGCCAGTAACACCTTCATTTTTCGATAACTGTGAACTGCTTCCACGATTTTGATATTATTTGACCCATAATGTGTGTCTATGGATGGAGCATGGTTTAGCATATGAGTAGACTCGTATGACCACGTTCGACCGCCCCAGGTCACGGAGTACTTTTTATTATCAAGGCTGCCAGCGAGGGGATTAGCTTCGTTTAATGATGCCAGTGCGAGGGGATTAGCTTCGTTTAATGATGCCAGTTCTTGCATTATGGTATAGTTTGCTTTAATCTAACAATTTTCTGGTTTTGACGAAGAATCGGTTTCCATGGATGTGAATATAAATCTAAAGAACGTGAATGTATGGTGTGATACATATCATCGAACCGGTATGTCATTTCTATGGTGTGATACATATCATCGATATCCGTCCGTTTGCTTGGAAAAGTTTCAAGAAAATTTACTGTAAAAATGACGTCACAGAATACGTCATGTCGGAAAAGCAGGTTCGGAAACCACTGATCCCATACCCTGATATCTATAACTTTACATGCTACTTGCAAACATGTAGTTGGCCTCAATAATAATAGCATACACTCAAAGCGTTCTTTTATAACATGATCATTCATGTTATAATTGTTCTTGTTTATTAATTTGTTTACAAAATAACAATTTGTTCTCTCAATTTAACAATTCCAGGCCCCTGGTCCTCAGTCCCTGCACCTATTTTCAGCAGCAATCTGGATTAGCTCACACAGTAACACAGATGATCTCATGACTTGGGTCTACAGTGAATGGTCCATAGTATGAAGCAATTACCACAAGGATTCCAGGTATATAAAACTTACTGTCTGTTCCACATTTTTCTGCCGACAAACTTTCGCCTATGAAACACATTAAATCTAAAAAAATATTTAAAAGTAAGTACTTTTTCATCCATAACAAAAAGTCACCCTCCCCAAAAAAATTTGTTTCATGAAATTCCATCAAATATTGATTTCATTGCGAAAAAACTATTTTCCTATGGGAATTTAACATGGGGAGTCAATTTCCAACATTTTTTGTTTTTTGATCCTGAAGGATCAAACAACTATTTGTTTTGGAAATTGACTCCGAAACCTGGCGAGATAGCTTGAAAATGATGTAACTCAGAAAACAAAAGTTAGATTTTGAAAATCGTTTTAAAAAAATCTATTTTTAGCCCCCATGTTAAATTCCCATAGGAAAATATTTTTTTGGCAATAAAATCAATATTTGATGGAATTTCATCAAATCATTTTTTTTTGGGGAGGTTGACTTTTTTGTTATTGATAATAAAGTACTTACCGGTACTTTTAAATATTTTTTAGATTTAATGTGTTTAATAGCCAAAAGTTCGTCGGCAGCAAAACGTGGAACAGACAGTAGTTTATCATAATAGATCAATACACACCTCAACCCCACCTTCCAGTAAACAGGAAACCATGTGCTTGTTATAAAGTTAATGCATAATAAACAGTAGTATATGTACTGCCTATACATTTGATTTTGTTCAATATATCAGACTTCGAATGTCGAAAACATATTCCTACTACATATGAAGGCAACATCAGTGGCGGATCCATGATTTCACCAAGGGGGGGGGGGGGGGCACATGAAACTTGAACGAGGTATGCTCGTTCGTCGACTGAGCGGTGCGAGGGAGTTGACTAGGGGGGTCCGGGGGCATGCCCTGCCGTAAAATTTTTGAATTGAGGAAGCCATTTCCTGCAATCTACGCTGAATATTTCGTAAAAAAATCAAAAAAAATCGGGATATGCTCGTTCGTCGACTGAGCGGTGCGAGGGATTTGGCTAGGGGGGTCCGGGGGCATGCCCTGCCGGAAAATCTTTCAATTGAGGAAGCCATTTCCTGCAATCTACGCTGAATATTTCGTAAAAAAATCAAAAAAAATCGGGATATGCTCGTTCGTCGACTGAGCGGTACGAGTGAGTTGGGTAGGGGGTCCGGGGGCATGACCCCCTGGATTTTTTTGAATTGAGGCAGCCATTTCCTGCATTCTACTCTCAATATTTCTTAAAAAAAAAAAAAAAAAGAGAAAAATCGGGATTTCTGAAGGGGGGGTGAAGGGGGGGGGGGGGGGGGGGGGGGGGGGGGGGGGGGGGGGGGGGGGGGGGGGGGCGGGGGCGGGCCCCCGGGCCCCCCTGAATCCGCTACTGAACATGGAAGATTAACGTTGGATAATTGAATTACGGGCACTTGTAATGCTTAGAACTAGTGGAATAGTGCACAATTATACACTTATTTAATTCCTATAAAGAACATTTTGTGCCTACTGAGTGGGTATGTACCTTTAACCTCCAAATTATGTGAGAACAGTAGTACCATTGAATAGCTGTAGTATGAGATCCTTGAAGCGTGTCCTCACGTCGTCCGTGATGGAGTCGGGTACGTGCATCAGTGTGAGTTGTCGGAGCTCCTGCAGAGGCGACTCTGCAATGCTGGATGGGCCGATGTCCACATGGCTGCCCTCCAGGGCGGACTTCATATGTCGCAGCTCGTCCAGCGCCTCCCCACACTTACTAAGGACTGATACACAATGGTGTGTTTTATAAATCTCAATACACATCTGAAATGTTTGTTCATCCATTTGATAATGTTATCACTGGTAATATGATTTGAGGTTCCCAACAAGAAACAGTTCATATTTTATGTACGTTATAATTTATATGTGGCTGTGACTGAAGAAATGGTGCTGATGGGTTTTGCGACCAGTGTAGCCCCAGATCAGCCTGCACGGATGCGCAGGCTGATCTCGGCCTGCACTGTTCGACATTCAATCAATGAAACATACATTGTGCCTTTAACATATAGTATTGATCCTTATCATGCCTTAGGAGAGTGCTAGAAGATAACAAAATTGAATATCCATAAATCCCCTTATGCGCATTTCTCCAGTCACAGCCACATATAATGTAACTGACAATAATTGGGAGACAAACTAGAAGTGTGTCCATGGAACACAGGGACCCGTTCTAATGTAGCCTATGTTCAATAAATGTAAATCCATCAATTGAAATTTCCAGACGATTATAAATATGTACATACGAACATTTTAGTTGTACAAAGTTTAGTGAAACAGGCCCCTGATGCCTCCACTGGCAGCATATTAATGAACATTGTTGAACAAATGGGTCATAAGCACAGGTGACATGATTACACCAATATGGTACTATATACAGTATTATACACCAACATGGTGAAAAACAATACTAAGTTGTATCAATGATGAATACTATTTTACTTAGTGACAGAGGAACGAACGAACACACTAAGTGGTGCAGATGGCATTTAAAAGGAAAATGTATGTCACGGTCATAAGGTCTAACGGGTTTGTCAGTTTTTTTTATGTGGAGCAGCAGTCGATTATTGTGCGCAAGTTTGGTAGCTGTAGTTGTTATTGTGGTCGAGGAACGGACTTAAACGCGCAAAGTGGTCCAAAGTGCTACGGATAGAGGTTAAAGTATAATGCCCCAAGTAAATTTGTGGGGACATAAAAAGAGGACATTATTGTAAATGTGGATAATGTACCATGCATATATTCCAAGCAACACATGACTTATCCAATGTCCTGAATAAGAACCAAAGCCAATAAGGTGAACGTTACATCAAATTGAGTGAAAGAACAAAGTTGACTGACACAAAAATAAATTTTGAAAAGCTGTAAATATAAATTGCAAATCAATTTAAACATTCATCCCAAGGGTCGCCTGAAATTATTTATTATGTCAGAGGATGTTTATATGCTGGGTCTGCTACCCGCCACAAAGATCATGCTTTAAAATGTCAAGTGATAACTTATGAGGACAAAAATGTGCTGTGTGAATGAGTGAATTATCATGACAATATCCCAGCGGGCCGCGGGCCATGATAATTCACTCATTCATGGGACCCAGCGGTTGGTGAAGTATGGACCTAAATCAACAAGGAGAGCACAACCTAAATAAAGGTGAACACTTTGTCATATTTAATATGGTTGACGGCTAATGGACCTGAATCAATAAGGTAATCGACTGCTGTGTGACAGACTACGGAGCCCCGCAGGGGACATGGATTTTTTTAATTAATTCGTTTCTACGAATTAACAATTTGTTCCCTTTAATTAACAATTCGTTCCCACGAAATGACAATTCGTTACCTCAATTATTTCATGGGAACGAATTGCTAAATTTAGGGAACGAATTGTTAATTCCTGGGAACGAATTGTTAAATTGAGAGAACAAATTGCCAAAATGAGCTTACCTTGATGCTGTTTGGACTGGTGATGTATCAGCTCATTATACAGCCTCTCTGTAGCCTGAAGGGCCTCCGTGGCCGCCCTCAGGGTCTCAATTCCAGGCCCCTGGTCCTCAGTCCCTGCCCCTTGGTCCGGCAAGGCCGCCCCCAGATTAATATGGGCCGTGTCCATCGACAACGCGATACAGTTGTAGGTGCTCCGGCACACTCCTGTATAATGAAACAAACTGAGATGCAGTTGACGGTTACTAAATTAATATTGTATAAATTAACAATGGTTTAGAATTGAAATATATTTTCATAGATGGCATAGTCATTTCACACCTAAAAAAATGAGTTTCACAAAATGTGCTTTCTGATATTGTCATAGCAGAAATTACCAAATGATCTCCCCTGTTTATCATGTCACAGTCTATGATAATATACAGTAGAATTAAACCCTAGCCTTTTGGACTTTGATAAAACTAGGAACGTGTCCATGGGACACGGATGCTCCCACTCTAAGCAGCAGATAATTCAAATGGGTGATATCATCCATTTGTTTTAATGGAGTACAATGGACGTTTATCACTCATTTGAAATGGTGATATCACACATTCAAATAGATTATATCACTAATGTGAACATGTGATATGACTGATTTGATGTGAAAGGGTTATATCACTCATTTATATATACCTATTCAAATTGGTGATATCACCTATTTCGAAAGTGTGATATCACCGATTCAAATAGGTGATCTCACTCATTTGAATAGGTGACATCACCCTTTTGAATGATAATCACTGATTCAAAACGAAAGGCTGATGATATCACCATCTTAAATGAGTAATATCATCTATTCAAATATATTATGTCGCTCATTTGAATAGGTGATATCACTGATTTGACGTGAAAGGATGCTATGACTCATTCAAATGTGTGATATCACCTATTTCATTGGGTGATATCACCCTTTTGAATAGTTAATGTCATTGATTACACATTAAATGGTGATATCACCCATTCAAATGAGTCACATCACCTATTCAAATGGGGTTGATATTACCCATTAGAATTTAGATTACGTGATAACACTTATTCAGATTCAAATGAATGTGATATCATCATTTCATGTTGAATCAGCGATTATATTTAAAAGGGTGATTTCAATGGGTGATATCACAAAGTCCAAAGTGGTGTACCATACAAACATGATGCACTGAAATATTAACGTAATCCTTCAAATGCTATAGCAGTTATGCATAACAGGCACTGACTGAGAAACTCTTGACAAACTTCTTAATCTGAGCGGACGGACACACAGTCCCAACAACACATGCCTCCGGGTCTATATCAAGAACATATAGTGAGGAACAAATATAGTCCGACTGAAACCGTTACAGTTATAGACCTCAAAGATACCTAGAGTCAGGGGACCAAAGCTCGCGGGAGATCAGTCAGAGAAAAACAGCTGGTCCCGTGTTTGTTTTTTGTACCCAAGTCAAGCTCATGTTTGACGCATATAACCGGAAGCAAGCGCTTTTTGAAAAAAACAAGACTTTTTAGCGGCCGGAATGGAACACGCATGCAAATCTGAGCCGAAAATGTTATGTTATTTTATTTATTTCTTAGTTATTCTAGCACAATTTGGTTTGCCATTTTATTGAGCATGCTCACAAACTGTACATTAAGTGTTTTAGTGGTGTAAGTAGTGACACATTTGCAAGAAACTGTGTTTTTAGCGCATTTTATGTTCGGGCGATTTAGCGCCTTTTAGATCACGTGATATACTGCCAGCCATCTTACCCAAAAATTCCGGTTGAAAAGATCGAGCGAGGTTGTTTTATAGAAACTGTTTTATAGAAACTGTAGTGTTATTATCATACTCATGTATTTTTAAAAAGAAGTCAACTTACGTTATCATGTGCAACATGGCTTCCGAGAATGGCGAAACATTTTATATTTTATAAAAACGTGAACATAAGTTGATTTGTCGTCTTCATTGCATTGTTTATTTGCATTCCCAAGTTGTTGAACTTGTGTAATGACATCCTCCCAATAAAACTGTGACCAGTTTACGGTGTGATACTTAAACAATTACTTAAATACTTAAATAAATACTTAACCAATTCTCAATATGGCATCTGGGACCAGTAGTGATCTAGTTAGTCGTGGCACGAGGACCAGGTTGACATCTGGCAGTAAAGATCTACAACTATATGTGACAGTCCGAGAGAAGGGTTACTCGCTGAACAAGTCAGAAGCTCTGGCTAAAAAAACATATATCATGTGAAAACACATATATTGAGTATGAACTTAAGGCGGGGAAAAACCTTGTCGTCGATTTGAGCACATCTGCATAAGAGTTCGTACGTGCAACCATTCCTGATCTATTAATGAAAGATCTCTACTCACTAACTATTGAAGATAGTGTTGACAAAAACGGTAGCCATGTCGACCAAAGTATCAGAGTCTATAACCGGCGACATGACGGTACCGCGGGGAGAATTTACCATTAACTTCTTTCACACTATGTTACGAATATTGGTAAATGGAACATATCTGAAAATATTTACCGAAGATATCTTTGTTAATCTCTGCATCAAAATCCGCCAGAACTGTAACCAACTTACAATGTTGAATAAATCTGTAGCATCTGTCATATGTCCGACTCTCGAAATCGCTCGCGCAACTGGAACTGGAACTGGAACACAAAGCAGATGAAGGTAGCAAATCTGATCTAGGGGTAACACCGACAACACCCGATGCCGATGCTGATCAGTGCATCTTCTGCCCTACCTGCAATAAACCAGCTGTAAGTAACACTATCGCATGTGACGATTGTGACGAGTGGTTCCACTACGAGTGTCTGGGTCGCCGTGCCTCCGATTTAGACAAAATTTACAAAAACATTCCATACATATGTAATTCGTGTAACGAGAACTTGTTATATGAAGCGCCTACACCTAAGTCTCAGATTGATTACCCAAGGACAATAGTACGACAAAGACTTACCTACAACCTGAACCAATGCCATTACCCATTATAAGTGTGAATGATATTACATTAGCCAAGCAGTACAGACCAAACTCACCCAACCAGGTGCAAGTATCATCCACTGTTCAACCACCACAGAGCCCAAAATTATCACCAGGCACTGTAAACACTCCTGTGAAACACTCCATCCATTGTGTCCCAAATCAACCGAACCACACTCCTGAGATTTCGCATGAAGTGACCAGTCGGCCACTCACAATTACTCGTGTATCTCCGAGGTGCTCATCTTCTGAACCTACCTCATCAGCCACTATCAGGGATAGCACAAATAACATATCGGTAGCAGCAAATATCTCATCTGCGGACACTCACTCCGTGATGAAACCAACCAATATAGCTCAAATGTCCACACCTGTAGTGGACTGCATTCGTGATGCAACTCCCATCCCATCAGCTAGGATCAGAAAGCCCTCATCAAAACTGACAGCCAAATCAAAATCAGGTGACTCTGTTGTACACAGGACATACATAATCGACCTTGAGAACAAGGTCAAACAGATGGAGTCCACCATCGACTTATTACAGAAATCAAAAAAGTATGCACACTCAACCGGTCAGTACTCCACCAGATGATACACAGCATACGCATGAACAGTCACGCAGTACCAGGTCATGTAAATGTTCCGAGGAGTTGGATCACAAGCTCCTGACAAATAAGATACAGCTCTTGGAGCACCAACTTGTCCAGAACATGTGCATCACGACTTCAATGCATCCTCAACTTGCGCTTCAGTTTAATAGGGAGTGAACATACCCACAGCCTTGGGGGCCACCCCCACCGCCACAACCGTATCTACAACCACATATATATCAATATCCACAGGTACATCCTCAGTTTCAGCCATACCCTCAGGCACCTATGCGTCCTCAATGGCAAATGCAATACCCAGGGTACCAGCAACCCGGTATACCGATACCTAGTATGTACATGCCCCCTACATATGGTCAACATGGAATAATACCTTCAGTACTTACCCAGTTACATAATGCACACAACCAACCTTATCAAAACCCAAACCCATATGGTCACTATCGCCATGCGCATATGTATAGGCAGACGGCGCACCCTAATGCAAACCCGCATCCTCCAGCTAGGTCTAGTCACCCAAGCAACCATACACCTGTACACATGGCACCTCCTACTTCTGAGGCACCCAGTCATGGGGTATCGTCAGACCCAATACATACACCCACCGAACACGCGTCTAAAAGGGGCGTGCCAGTACACGCTGACAAATCCACTGAAGTACAAATAGGGCAGTCATAATTGAACCCTATCACTCTGGATATAACAGTAACTGTAACAAACACTATAGCCACCAACCAAACGTCAGAAGAGTGTGTAGAACAATTTAAAATGAGTGCTCATACAATGAATAATGAACGTAGACTCAGCGGAGATGAGATGCAGGAAGGGGATCGTCCACCGAGCCGATCGCAGGAGCGGGACATGAATAGTGATTTTTTACGCATCCCAGGCCTCGTCCAGAAACCGCCGGACATGGAACCGCTTCTGACGGCAACAGCAACATTCCGACAATCAAAGTAACCTCCTTTAGCGTTGAAGGATGCTTGACAAACGTAGCATATCTACAAACATTACTAAGTAAAAACACAATTATCTGTCTACAGGAGCATTTCTTGTGGGATGTTCAATCTAATCAGCTGAATCCAATTAAACCTGAATATGATAATTATTTACGATGTCATGACTCATTTGAACCACTCTCTGGACTGAAACTACCAAAAGGTCAGGCCGGTGTCGCAATAATGTGGCCGAAAACGTGGACTGGATACACGCTACCGGACGGTAATGAACGCATCATATGCATAACTATCAATGCTACTGAGCAGATCTGTCTCATTAATGCTTACATGCCGACAAACAATCCAAGTGTGAAATCAAGTGAACAGTATCTTGAATGCTTAGACATACTGCATAATATCGTAACAAAATATCAAGCTACCCATAAGATTATTCTATGCGGAGATCTAAACGGAACCTCCTCGTGACAATAACAAGCATGATATACTTCTACAAATTTGTGTACGTGAACTGAACTTACACCAGGCTATTAAAACGAATAATCCTACATTCATCCATCATAACGGAAAATCGCAGTCTCAGATAGACTATATATTGTGCCATAACATTGACATTATGTCCGAGTACAGCATAGCGGATCACGATCATATTAATCTCTCTGCTCATTTGCCAGTAGCCGCTAGTTTGGCAGTGAAGACACCAATCGCGCAGTCCAAAGTACAAAACAAATACTCAGACTCTCGAAAACATATACTACTGTGGGATAAGGTCGATTCTGGAAAATTCTGTCAGTCAGTACAGGAAATGGAGGCTATGTCGCTGGAGCTGCAGGAACTGCGTACAGAGAATGGGGAGCTGAAGGAAAAAGTGGCCTATTTGGAAACTAAATTTTCTGCAAGTTATTTTAAGGGTAGTGACGGAAAGGTGAAAAATTTAACAGGATTACCATCATTCACAGTTCTATCTATATTGTTTAATTTTCTGGAGCCTCACCTGCCATCCGGTTTGGTCATGCCCAAATTCAAGGTAATGATATTGACATTAGTGAAATTGCGACTAAATTTGTCAAATATCTTTCTTGCGTATGCATTTGACACTACTCAATCAACAATATCTAGACTTTTACACGGACAATTGACTGTATGTACAAGCGGCTAAAGAAACTCATAAGATAGCCTGAGCGCGTGACATTGAGAAAAACCATGCCAATGGAATTTAGGAAGTACTTCGGCCACATGTGTGCAGTGATAATTGATTGTTTTGAGGTATTTATTGAGAAACCAAGTGGTTTGAAAGCCAGAGCAGAAAGCTGGTCTTCATACAAACACCACCACACTGTGAAATATCAAATTGGAATTACCTGGGGATTTAGTGTTGGCGGACAGGGATTGGATGTCAAGGACAGTGTTGGCTCGGTAGCTACAGAAGTGAAGATTCCAGCATTTACGAAACGTCGTTATCAGCTATCCCCTCTGGACGTGGAATCAACGCGTAAACTTAGTAACCTGTAACCGCCACAATAGTATAAATGAACTATTGGAAGAACAGCCGTACTCGATGGATCCAATAAGGCACGAGGAAGTCGAGAAGGCAATACACAGTTTGAACTCCGGTAAATCCGCTGACGAATACCAATTATCTGCTGAACACTTGAAAACGTCAAAAACGGTGATAGTTCCATACATAGTTCCGTACATTTAACACAATACTCAGTGAAAGATGTGTTCCAGAGTCATTTAAAACGGGAATCGTGACCCCAGTTTTGAAAAAGGCAAAGACTCAACCAAAATGGATAACTACCGAGGAATTACCGTTACAGCAATTTTGGGTAAACTGTTCGAATATGTAATCCTGAACCGAATAACGATATCTCAGTCTGACCTACAGTTCGGCTTTGCTAAAGGACTGTCACCAACAATGGCAAGCTTGATTGTGTCTGAGGCCAAAATTGAAGCGGACTTTAATTATGTTCCTCTCTATATCGCAACATTAGATTCGCAGAAAGCTTTCGATGTGGTGGACCATCTATTATCAGAACATTCATCCTGATTTGTGGTTGATTGTCAAAAATATGTATGAAGGGCTGACATCCAAAGTGAAGTGGGTGAATGAGCATAGCTCAAGCTTCAGGATACAGCGGGGAATCCGACAGGGCGGCGTACTATCCACGCACTTTTACAAAGCGTACATGAATGACTTGCTCCACGAGTTGGAGCACCATAAGATTGGCCTCCAGATCGGAAACGAGTTCGTTGGTTCTCCGTACTGCGCCGATTATGTTTCCCTGCTGTCAAATGATGAGGTTGAGCTGCAGATCATGCTGAATGTTGCTGCCAGATACTCCAGCCAGCATAGGTACAATCTCCATCCGACAAAAAGCAAAGTAGTGGTAAAAGCAAATAATTGTAGAAACTCAACAGCCTCGTGGAAAATGGGAAATACCATAGTAAACTCTGAAGACAGATCTGAACATTTAGGCCTCTTACGAACCAATACAAAGGAGAATGATATTAATGTTGATGAACGGATTAGTCTGGCCAGACGAACACTATATAACTTAATCACCACGGGTGTGCACGGTACCAATGGGCTCAACCCGAAAATCAGCTATAAGATATATCAGACGTTCGTTTTACCGTGACTACTCTATGGGCTGGAAGTCTTGCCTCTAAGCTCCGGTAACATTGAGTCACTACAACGATTTCATCACAGCTGTCTACGGAGATTCCAGTCATTGCCTATAAGAACTGCACTTGGTGACCTTCATCTCCTAATTGGAGCAGAATTACACAAACGTCAATTGAGCCTACTCTACTCTACTCTACTCTGTATTGAACTGTAATAGTGATACAATGAAAAATCTTCTGAGCAGATACCACGCGCTCAATTATAACAGTGCAAATAGTTTCTTTACGAGAATAGATTCAATCCTACTAATGTATAACCTACCCAGTATTGAAAAGCTCCAGGATCAACTCCCGGCAAAACCAGTTTGGAAAGATAAGGTGCGGAAAACTGTGAATCTCTATTGGACTCAATCTCTGAAAGATGACCTTGTCAATAAATCAACAAGGAAAACATGAACATCTTTGTTCTTGAAATTGGTAAAACTCACCACTCGTGGGATATATTAGATACTACCATCACAGAAGTTCGTAAGGGAACTAGCAATGGACGCTTGTCGACAAGCGCATGTGTATCCCCCTCCCCAGATACACAAGTAGTTTGAAAAAAGGGTGTTCGAGTTATGCTCCGGAGACAACATCAGTGCGCAGAAAAACAAAGGGAGATAACTAAAAAATTAGCGATGCAAGAGTTGTCATTGCGTGACACACCTTTAGGGTCGTAGACTATGCATGTGTGAAGTTTCATGAAAATATTCCAAAGGGTGTTCGAGTTATGCTCAAGACACGAAATCAGTGCACAACACAACAAATGGAGATAACTAAGAAATTAACGACGCAAGAGTTGTCATTCTTGCGCGCGACACACCTTTGGGTCGTCTTCTATGCATGTGTGAAGTTTAATAAAAAATATTCCAAAGGGTGTTCGAGTTATGCTCCGGACACGAAATCAGTGCATGAAACAACAAAGGGAGATAAGTAAAAAAAAATAACGATGCAAGAGTTGTCATTCTTGCGCGCGACACACCTTTGGGTCTTGGTCTATGCATGTGTGAGGTTTAATGAAAATATTCCAAAGGGTGTTCGAGTTATGCTCCGGACACGAAATCAGTGCATGAAACAACAAAGGGAGATAAGCAAACAAGAATTCCGCGGAATCAAATGCCTCACCTTGTCCCGCCTTGACCTCGAGCCTGGGCCCGAAAGCAATTTTCACTGGCCCGAACATATTATACAATTATTGACTAGTGAGCCAAAGAATATCAGATTGTATTCTATGGCTCACTAGTCAATAATTGTTTTATTATATGATAATAGCCTGTATATAGCACTTACGACCTTATGCCACTAGACAAAAATTGAAAAAGAATTTGAAAAAAAAATGGAAAAAAAAAGTTTAAAAATTAAAAATAACAAGAATTCCGCGGAAATGTCTCGCCTTGTCCCGCCTTGACCTCGAGCCTGGGCCCGAAAGCAATTTTCACTGGCCCGAACATATTATACAATTATTGACTAGTGAGCCTAGAATATCAGATTATATTCTATGGCTCACTAGTCAATAATTGTTTTATTATATGATAATAGTTCGTATATAGCACTTACGACCTTATGTTGTAGACACAAATTGAAAAAGAATTTAAAAAAAAAAAGGGAAATTTAAAAAAGAAAAGAAAAGTAAAATTAAAAAAAAATAATGCTCGCTACTGGAGACCAGAATTTTTTTTAATAGTCCTATATTTATCTACATATCATATCTGCACAGGTCCACATATTGCCACAATATTTTCAACACAGTTTACGGAAATGTAATATAATCATTTACCTGTATAAATTACCTGTAAGTGGTCAGTGGTCAGTCTGGACATTTGCACATGCTAGCACATGCACAGGTGAATGGTTCTCCCAGTCACTATTTTTCAAGCAGAGAAGTCTATTGTTCTCTCTACAGGTAAGGTGTACAGAGCACACGAAAAAACGGGTTTTCATGCATTAATGTCCAGTTTGTAGAGTGCGCGAAACAAAAAAGGGAGATAACTAAAAAAATAGCTATGCAAGAGTTGTCATTCTTGTGCGCGACACACCTTCGGGTCATAGTATATGCATGTGTGAAGTTTCATGAAAATATTCCAAAGGGTGTTCGAGTTATGCCCCGGACAAGAAGTGTCTGCGGTGGACGCGGACGCGGACGCGGCACCGTGTCAAACCCATAGTATCCCCCGACGAAGTCCGTGGGATACAATTACCAAAGTTCGTATTCTGACTGGAACTTACATGCTGCAATCAAACAAACATAGATTCAGTAACCAAACAACGACTCCGACCTGCCAGCTGTGCCAGCTGGAGGACGAGGATATCGTCCACACGATCACCAGTAGCCTATTTCAGCAACATTGCAAAGTATACTTTAGTAGCAAAGTATACTTTGAGGGAGAAATTTTCAATTTTATGATTTTTATTTTTATTATACTGAATTTATTACATTATCACAGCCAATTTGGCTGTGATAATGTAATAAATTCAGTATAATAATTCTGCATACTTTTAATCTTGAAATATATGCATTTGTTAGTTCTATATGAAATAATGCATTTCAGGAAAAATAAATGATTACTCCCTCAAAGTATACTTTGCTGTTGATGAAATAGGCTACAGATGTCCTGCCCTGGCATTGCAGCGCCGCCATATTGCATAATATCATTATTAATAGGCACATTGGGTATATACCAACACAGGGGTGTGAAAAAGTACCGATGTATTCTCTATATATCGAGATTACGGACAGGCTGAAACTTCTCATGGCCGGGTGCTTTTGTCCCCGCCGTATACAGAGTGATATTTAACATTTTCCAGTTACAATTTACTATTCTAACTCGACCGTACCTACCTAACGACAATATCTACAAGGGCTATCAACATATGGGCATTGGTGTGCCTATAGAGAGGCAGAACATACAGAGAAAAGAAAGAAAAAGAAGATCCACTTTGACAGCGGACGAAAGGTAAACAAAGACCCGGAAGCCAACAGAAAGTTCCACTTTAAAAGTTATTTTTGAAGTGAATTAGGTAACTTTTCATTAATAATTGGTGGATACTAGATAACAAATTCAATTAAAATGATATAACTACTCATATAATATCAGTAAATACCCTCAATCAGTTTAAATCTCACGTTCTTCGCATCCTGTCAAAATCTAGATCTGTCAATGTAAGTGCGATAAGAGTTATTGTTCCTGATCATAAAAAGGATATGTGTGAGGTGTCCGGTAAAACAATGGTTACTTGTTTGTATAAATCGTTCACAAACATGTATAATACGACTGACATACATATTTAATAGTTGTGTTTAATGTTATCTGTTTGACATTTAGTGTTCTGAACTGACATGATCAGACTGATGATCTACTATATTGAGACATTTTTTAGACTGTGCTTGAACTGAGACTGAGGACTTCAATTAACAGGCATGCATTGTATTGTTAATATATTTTGTATTATGTCATTGTCTGATAGTATTAGAAATGATTTCCATTCATTTCCCCTCCAAAAAATATGTAATTGCCGTAGAAAAACGGGTAGAAAAACCGGTGTTCGGTTACCACGAGGATAGATCCTCTACTATTGAAAATTACCACATCCGGGGCAGGAGACAATGACAGTTCCCCAAGTCATGTGATCACTAAATACACAGAACAAAACATGGCGTTTGCCACTGGAGATCCAGGTCATCGA
Source organism: Conchocele bisecta (assembly GCA_029237695.1). Taxonomy (NCBI): domain Eukaryota; kingdom Metazoa; phylum Mollusca; class Bivalvia; order Lucinida; family Thyasiridae; genus Conchocele; species Conchocele bisecta. The sequence continues at coordinate 9,101,446 of CM055267.1, forward strand.
TTTTAGTTAGTAAACATATCATCTACAATTTTTATGTAGGTTTAAATCGTTACGATCGTAGGAAAATACTGCGAGCTTTGGTCCCCTCACTCCGGCAGAATAAATTAACTTCCGTAATTCTGTTTTTAGTCCGGCCGATTTTGGAGCTTAACCTTATTTTGAATAACTTAAGTTTTTTATTACTGATTTTGCCTATGTACACTTTCTATTTTTAGAATCCGACTGATGACAATCTGTTACCCTTGATCATTTGGATAAATCTGCATAAATTCAAGATGGCTGCCACCAAGATATATTGTGCCATATAATTACATCCCCAGGAGGAAATTAAATCATCTAAGAGAGTATAATGAATGTATTAACGTGCTGACAAATGGGCAACTTTAAAATTCAATTCCTTAACTGGTTATAGAAAAAATCCAAGATGACCACCAAATGTGACTATTTTACGTACTTTCACTACCGTAATTCGTCATATCAAAGAATATACGTTTTTTAATTATGTGTTCAAGTTAAAACAATGAATTTGTGTTTTTTCTTTTGTAACTTTGAAGTGAAATTATATACTAATGATAATCTATATAACATAAGTCCAAGATGGCAGCCATATATGACTATATTACAATGTACTTGCAATCGTATCTTGAAATAAGAAACACTATATACTATATATACAGAGCGAATTTGCATACCAATATTGTATTTAGGTATATAATTCTTCCAATACATTGGGTATGTATTTAATTATACACATGTTTCAATCGCATTAGTCCAAGGTGACCACCAAGTATCATATTACCTAATAACTATCTTGTTTAGTAAATTATAGCTTATGTAATTACACCTTGATATACACCAGTAGACAGCATCGGCAATAACTTAAGTCTAATATGGCCGCCGGATATGATATATAGTACCTTATAATAGTAATACAATTATATTATAATATAAGATTTATATTTGTGCATTCAGTTAAATATGTTGATATTGTTTTGTCTTGTCTTGCCATTCCATAGCAGCATTCATACTTCTATTGTTGGCAGGGAGATATATTGTACTTTACAATATACTTCAAGGACTTCCCAATTTGTAAAAACACCAGATGTCGTCGTTTATATCATTGGCTCCAAAAACTCAAATGCTCAACAGGGCTCCAGATAAACTGCGTATTTGCGTAAATACCCAATTAAAATTGCCAAAAACCCAATTGAAATCAGAAGTAGTGCGTATCAAAAAGCAGATGATGATAGAAGTTAAACATGATATAGAGACATGGCATGTTAGTCCGGAACGTCTATGATCCGTCCAAAACGTCATGCAACCATCGGAAGCCAAATAAGCAAATTTCAAAACAGAAATACTAACGTATGGAAAATACGAAAATAAGATATATAAAAGTTTGTATTCTCTTTGTATGTTCTTTCTTTTTGGTGAAACAAAACTAATTGGATAAAGTTGTGCAACTTTGTTTACATTATCCGGACTTGATTGTATGGCTAAAACCTCTGCTGGGGACCTAGCTAGACCTTGTTGCGCGTCAACTGACAAGGCTGTTAAGAAGTAAAAGAAATAGAGAAAAGCAAGTGAGACATGTTCAACCTGGTTAACAGTAAGTGCCATGGTGGCTGGAGGTAGGTTATTCGAATCAAATAATAGCTTGGAGAAAGAAAGAGTAGTAAATATAGACTATAATATAGTCTAATGAGGTTTGGACAGGTCTAGATATCATGAAGAGTGGGATAATCTACTGGGTCTAGGGTTCAATATCATATAACCTGAGATTGATATCGATATTAAACATAATAAGGCGTTGATCAATACGTCGGGTGTCAAGTTGTCTCCATTCCAAGGAAGAAAGCATGTTTGTGAAACTAGAGGTCATATCGTAATTATGTTTGGCCCAGCGAGCTGCTCGTCTCTGGATGCCCTCAATCCGTGCATTTGATGACTTTGTGTAGGGTGTTCACACAGTGGAGCTATACTCGAGCTGAGGACGGACTAGTGTTTGTGTTCTGTTGATGTGAGGGGTTCAGAGAGCTTTTTTGGTGATATTAATTGTCCGTGTGAGTGATCCAGGTGAAATCATTGGAAATAGTATGGCACGCCGTTTTACTATTTATTCCCAAAACAAGATATCTCATAAACTTTAGTAGATATCTAATATATTATATACGATACCTACTAAATAAATAATATATCTTAATTAAAAAGCACTTATATAAGATATCTACTAAACTTTATTAGATATCTTATAAGCTATAGTAGATATCTTATAAACTATATGATATATCTCATAAAGTTTACAAGATATCTTATATACTTTAGTAGATATCTTATATCAAATTTCATATCAGATATCGACTAAAGTATATAAGATATTTCATAAACTTTAGTAGATATCTTATATAATTTAGAAGATATCTTATATAATATATAAGATATCTACTAAAGTATATGAGATATCTCATACAATTTTATATAAGATATCTACTAAAATATATAAGATATCTACTAGTAGATATCTTATATAGTATATAAGATAAATTATATAGTTTAGTAGATATCTGCATTAATAATGTAAATAAGATATCTACTAAACTATATAAGATATCTTATATATTTTTAGGAAAGTTTAATTAAATTAAAAAATAATGCATTCTCCCCAATAATTTAGCGCCGCAGCAATTTCCTACACTGTTCATACATTTACCCTTGCTAGGGTCTACACTCACCATTCAGGGTATACGATGATCGCCTGGGACGGCGGTCTGAGCATCCGGTTGATCATGATCTACACTGTTTACTGTTTCTCACACTCCACCCTCCTCCGCCCTCCATTAATAAACGTACTCCCACCTTCTATAAGGGTGGAGGGTGGGAAACAGTAAACAGTGTAGATCATGATCAACCGGATGCTCAGACCGCCGTCCCAGGCGACCATCGTATACCCTGAATGGCAAGTGTAGACCCTAGCAAGGGTATATGTATGAACAGTGTAGATCGAGACTGGTGCGACAGTGTAAACCCTGATCATCATAGGGAACGCCAGCAGGTACGAACAGCGTATACCCTGTCCTTCTATGGGTGTATACCGTTCGTCCGTCTATGTGAATGACCAGCATAGATCCAAATAAGCAGGTACGACAGCAGATACGATCATCGTATGTACATGTGCCCCGTATAGACCCTGATCATATGCGTGTGTGTGTATATGTGTGTGCGCGCGCGTGTGCGCGTGTGCGCGTGTGCGTGTGTGTGTGTGTGTGTGCGCGCGCGCGTGTGTGTGTGTGTGTGTGTGTGTGTGTGTGTGTGTGTGAACAGTGTAGACACTATCCTGGCTATATCTGCGAATTATTTCTGTAGAGTTGTCATTGGTTGAAATTCCAATTTTAATCAATTGGTCAATTTAGTGCGGCATCAAAGGGAGCACTCAGTATTTCCTACTTTTTATAAGATATCTTAAATATAGTTTAGTAGATATCTTATATAAGTTCCTTTATAAGATATCTACTAAACTATATAAGATATCCAGTAAAATATATAAGATATCTTATATAACATATAATATATCTAATAAAATATATACGATATATTATATAGTTTATAAGATATCTTATATACAATTTTATATAAGATATCTACTAAAGTATATAAGATAAGATAAGTCACTATTTTATGGCACGCCGTTTTACTATTTATTCCAAATCAAGATATCTACTAAACTTTATCAGATATCTCATATTGTATATAAGATATCTGATAAAGATTAGTAGATATCTTGATTTGGAATAAATAGTAAAACGGCGTGCCATAAAATAGTGACTCCAAGGTACGTTGCAGAAGTAGAGAAGGGTCAGCGTCAATTTTGGTATTATGAAGGAAGTAGAAAGTGTCAATAGGGGTATTACGCTTTGTGATATGGGGTTCCTTGATTTTTGATGGGTTAAAGCTCATGTCTCAATCGGACTCCCATTTTTCGAGCGTTCTGAGGTCCTGTTGGAGAAGTTCTGAATCGGCCACACAGGTGAAATAATGAATAAATAATTGAGGTGAAAATGCAATCTATTTTTTATATTATCTTATCTTCTATCAGCCAGTCACAAACTGATCTAAATATACACTGGCCGCACACCCCATAAGCCCCGTTTTTTCAGTCACAGCCACATACAACCTTAATAAATGTATGACATACAACATAGGTTGATAGTTTTAGGGTGTATTTATATTCTCAGTGATCTGTTCTCGGGCCCATATTGTTCCTTGCGTATACGTACGAAGGGCATTTCATTATATTGCTAATAAAAAAAAAGAAAACAAAAAGCATTGTTAGATATTCAAGATGGCTGACACCTATCGGACCTGACCGGGATCATAAAATGTTTGTTTGCCTGTAAAAGTATCAGTATTTACCTCGTATTATGTACATTAAAACACTTCATAACATACAGGCGACATTCCTACAGTGGAACAATAGAGAGTTTAGAGAGTTTCTGCTGTAACTAAGCACTCGATGTTGTAATCTGTATTTTAGTAGCAACTATCTGTGTACATATATGCAGTGGAATATAAACCGAACACGTCCATTCAGCGCGAACAATCAGCAAACTATGGACATGTGCTTATATACCAACTATGTGAAAATGTCCACGAAAAGGTACGTACGCACGATTTGCATACATCGTCACGTGTGACACGCCGGTACAATGGACAACAAAATGTGCCTTACGTAACTATACAGCTGTCAATAATCAGCTTCCCTAGATTCGGCTATCATTCCAAACATGTTTAGTAGACGCAGAGCAACTCCACCCAGACATACCATATCCAACATTACACTGGAAAGACGCACACAGTACATCCAGATTACTAAGTGCTATGTGACTCAGCTGGTCTCGGAACTTAAGGATCGCTATTCGAAAGCAAAATCATCCCACATCGACGCACTGAATCGTTGCAAAGAAAATAGACGTAATGCCCAGGGTCAATTACGGAACTAGCAAGAAATAAAACTACGATACGAACCTTACGTGATCTGATCTTGCCTCGACTGTTAGTTACCGACTACGTTGAACACTAGGACACACTATCTAGAACAGCGCCGATGTATTAGCTATACACTGGGCTCAAACACACAAAGACCTTTATCACTTGGGGGAAAAAACACACAACGCGTGCCACTAAGGTGGATAGATATTTGTCGTCTCGCATGGAAAGTTGTTTATCCGAATAGATAATCAATCCTGCATTGTCCGAAGACTCTGCGCAGTATAGATCTACGTGGTGAGCGTATGGCCAATTTGTCTGCAAACCGATATTACAACGGTAATAAAGTGGACACGTAATTAACACGAACGAGGGTATTTCCACAAATACACCATGAGATGACAGCATAGATGAATGCACTTGTGTGTGACATCCAATATGTTGCCGTGGAACATCGCTAAAGCTGACACCCTGAATACGAATACAATGCAATACAATACAATACAATACAATACATAACATAATAAACACACAATTATACGCGAATCAATACATATTATATAAAAATTCCCGTGTCACGATACTATACTCTCACCCCTTTAAAATGTGTCTACACTTTCGTGAAATTCGCGAGACACGTCGTACGGGGCGCCAAGTGGGACATGGCTCAATTTTGTCAACAAAATTCATTTTTGTGCCACAAAATTCAATTCTGTGTCACAAAATTCACTCACAAAACTCAATTCTACGGGGCGCCATGCAGGACAGGTTAATTATGTGTACAAAATTGAGTTTTGTAACACTAAAAATCACAAAATTCAATTCTGTGTCACACAATTCAATTCTGTGTCACAAAATTCAATTCTGTCAATTCTGTGTCACAAAATGCATGGCGCCCCGTAGAATTGAGTTTTGTGAGTGAATTTTGTGACACAGAATTGAATTTTGTGGCACAAAAGTGAATTTTGTTGACAAAATTGAGCCATGTCCCACTTGGCGCCCCGTAAATTCTGTGTCACAAAATTCACTTTTGTGCCACAAAATTCAATTTTATGTAACAAAATTCAATTCTGTGTCACAAAATTCAATTTTGTGCCATAAAATTCAATTCTGTGTAACAAAATTCAATTCTGTGTAACAAAATTCAATTCTGTGTCACAAAATTCAATTAACATTCAATTCAATTTTATGTAACAAAATTCAATTCTGTGTCACAAAATTCAATTCTGTGTAACAAAATTCAATTCTGTGTCACAAAATTCAATTCTGTGTCACAAAATTCAATTCTGTCAATTCTGCACACGCATGTAAGGACTACCATTGGTCAGAAACTGCACTGGAGAAATGGGTCACGGTCGCCGATCTACACATTCAATGTCGATGATTCATTTCTCATTTTGCCGATGATTCATTTCCCATTCTGTCATTTTGCTCCAACTATCTCCAAACAGTCAAACGTTGACAAACCCATTCGTATTTAAACTCATTTGCGTTATAATTGTACACATAATTCATGTACATGTAGATCTCCCGCGAGTACTGACCTCATTTATTGTGTATCGCAAGGTACATCTGCCCCAGTTAAATCAATAATACACGCGCTGTGACCTGTGTTCTGACTGCTGTCTGTGTTTATAAACAGAATGTGTGTATTGGGCCATTTGAGGAAACCATTTGTAGTATTTGTGTAGATACCATGGATACTAAGATGGTGCATACTGTAAATAATGCATGTAGACACATAGTTGCGAACACGTAACTTCACAACTAGTAGACACAGATCCAATACCATTTGTTTCACAAGGTTAGATCTACTGTTAGAATACGACGTCATCTAATGTCATTTTCGAGCATAACACGTTACCTGATAAATAGAATACCAGGCTAGTGTATTTTAATATCAAATTTATCAGGCTCGGCTCGGAAACGGTAGGAATTCCTCGGCAAGCCTCGGAATTCCTACGCGTTTCCTAGCCTTGCCTGATAAACTTGATATCAAAATACACTAGCCTGGTATTCTCTATATATGGGCATGCTCTCAGGTCTAGCTATGTCCCGGCTACTTTATGTTTGACCCTGTTTACATAATTGAGGGAAAATTCTGAATATTTTTCTTATTTCTCCTTCAAAGTATATATGCTTATATGGTGTGACCACTCATTTGTAATCATAATAATAACCAAAATAACTGTCCATAAAGAAGTATAATATTGATATATTGGGTTATATTTTCGCATTGAAATATTTAAACCTGCAAGTGTACTTTACCATCTAGTAAAATGGACTAAGACCGATCTCAACCAATCAACGTAGAGATGACATAGACTATCCTACACAAACTAATTTTTGTGGACAAAAATGAATTCTGTCCCACAAAACTGAATTTTCTTCCTGTCCTGTCCTGTCCTGGAGTTTTGCAGAGTTTTGCAGAGTTACTGTCCTCTACTAATGGCTCGGTGTGCCTCACTGTTGCCACGGCGCCCGTATTTCGCAGAGGAAACTATGTCAGGCATAAAGGTTTTACAGGAGCCTCTTTGGCGAAAATGCAGCTTCATTGTATGCCTAATAGGATCTCTGTCTACTTGCGACATCGATTAAAAATACATGTATGATTAAATTCCGTAAATAAATTAACATTTTGACGAACAGTATGGAGCACAGTAATGAGGAATTGAATTCAACATGTGCTCTGCATGGCATTCTTTGTGTTCCATTTCGGCACCATTTACAACGTACATGTTGTGTATATTTCATATTAGTCTGTCTGCACAAAAAGAACACAACCGTTTCGTGTATTTTGTCACATTTCTGTTCAGACTGCACACATACTATCGAGTCTAAACTGGGAGTCTTATCGCGTGCAGTTCGCTGGTTACCCGCATAGTCTGGCGCTGGACACGTGGTACACCGTGGACGCCGACGACCTCGACCTCAATGCCGACGGCGCCTGCGACAACGTGCTGCAGATCAACAACCGGACTGTGTGTGACAATGTGACGGACACACTCTATGTAGCCACCAACAACATACACTGGACACTTATGACCAAGACCCATCACGTCGGACGCGGGTTTCGATTTAACGTAACTGGTAATTATATACAGTGGAACCTCCCTAAACCGGACACCCTGGTAGGTCCCCGGGTGTCAGGTTTACAGATGTTCCACTGTAATTAAGCACTCTATGAATAATTTGTGACATTTTCAGTCGGGAACGGACACGACAATATAATAAATGTCAGTGAAACCCATCTAAACTAGAAATGGACGCTTGTCGACAAGCGCATGTGTATCCCCCTCCCCAGATACACAAGTAGTTTGAAAAAAGGGTGTTCGAGTTATGCTCCGGAGACAAAATCAGTGACGGAAAAACAAAGGGAGATAACTAAAGAATTAGTGATGCAAGAGTTGTCATTCTTGCGGGACACACCTTTAGGGTCGTGGTCTATGCATGTGTGAAGTTTCATGAAAATATTCCAAAGGGTGTTCGAGTTATGCTCCAGACACGAAATCAGTGCACGAAACAACAAAGGGAGATAACTAAGAAATTAACGACGCAAGAGTTGTCATTCTTACGTGCGACACACCTTTGGGTCGTCTTCTATGCATGTGTGAAGTTTAATAAACTAGAAAATGTGTTCATAGAACACGGATGTCCCACATATCGCTTTGATAATAAATGAGGCCAAATTGCAAGTCAAAATTTTCTTTTACCTGAGCGTTAAAGTTTTTGAAGCACCAAGTATGTGACCTTCACCCTGGGCTTGGCGGGGGCAGGACAAACGTGGATTTGGCACAGGGCGGTAGAGGACCATTAGAGCAATGCATATATGAAATATGAAGCTGATCCGTGAAAGAAAACAGAAATTATAAGATATTTACCTGAGCATTAAAGTTTTTTGAAGCACTAAGTATATGATGTTAACCCTGGGCTTGGCGGGGGCGGGACGAACGTGGATTTGGCACAGGGCGGTAGAGGACCATTAGAGCAACGCATATATGAAATATAAAGTTGATCCGTGAATGGAAAGAAAAATTATAAGATATTTACCTGAGCATTAAAGTTTTTGAAGCACCAAGTATGTGACCTTGGGGACCCTGGGATTGGCGGGGGCAGGACGAACGTGGATTTGGCACAGGGCGGTAGAGGACCATTAGAGCAATGCGTATATGAAATATGAAGATGATCCATGAAAGAAAACAGAAATTATAAGATATTTACCCGAGCGTTAAAGTTTTTGAAGCACTAAGTATGTGACCTTGACCCTGGGCTTGGCGGGGGCAGGACGAACGTGGATTTGGCACAGGGCGGTAGACGACCATTAGAGCAACGCGTATATGAAATATGAAGTTGATCCGTGAATGGAAATAAAAATTATAAGATATTTACCTGAGCGTCAAAGTTTTTGAAGCACCAAGTATGTGACCTTGACCCTGGGATTGGTGGGTCAGGACGAACGTGGATTTGGCACAGGGCGGTAGAGGACCATTAGAGCAATGCGTATATGAAATATGAAGATGATCCATGATCCATGAAAGAAAACAGAAAGTATAAGATATTTACCCAAGCGTTAATGTTTTTGAAGCACTAAGTATGTGACCTTGACCCTGGGCTTGACGGGGGCAGAACGAACGTGGATTTGGCACAGGGCGGTAGAGGACCATTAGAGCAATGCGTATATGCGTGTTCGAGTTATGCTTTGGATACAAAATCAGAGCACGAAACAACAAAGGGAGATAAGTAAACAAGAATTCCGCGGAATCAGATGCCTCGCCTTGTCCCGCCTTGACCTCGAGCCTGGGCCCGAAAGCAATTTTCACTGGCCCGAACATATTATACAATTATTGACTAGTGAACCATAGAATATCAGATTATATTCTATGGCTCACTAGCCAATAATTGTTTTATTATATGATAATAGTCTGTATATAGCACTTACGACCTTATGCTATTAGACCAAAAATTGAAAAAGAATTTGAAAAAAAAAATGAAAAAAAAAAATGGAAAAAAAGTTTAAAAATTAAAAATAATAATGCTTGCTACTGGAGCCCAGAATTTTTTTTAATAGTCCTATATTTATCTACATATATCTGCACAGGTCCACATAATGCCACAATATTTTCAACACAGTTTACGGAAATGTAATATAATCATTTACCTGTATAAATTACCTGTAAGTGGTCAGTGGTCAGTTGCACATGCTAGCACATGTACAGGTGAATAGTCTGTATATAGCACTTACGACCTTCTGCTACTGGACAAAAATTGAAAAATAATTTGAAAAAAAAAATGAAAAAAAAAAAAAATGGAAAAAAAAAAGTTTAAAAATAATAATGCTTGCTACTGGAGCCCAGATTTTTTTTCCAGTCAAATTGAAAAATAATTTGAAGAAAAAAAAAATGAAAAAAAATAATGAAAAAAAAAAAAAAATAAATGACAAAAAAAAGTTTAAAAATAATAATGCTTGCTATTGGAGACCAGATTTTTTTTTAATAGTCCTATATTTATCTACATATATCTGCAGAGGTCCACATAATGCCACAATATTTTCAACACAGTACCCAATGTAGTGATTTACCTGTATAAATTACCTGGTCAGCAGTGGTCAAGCAGTGGTCAAGCAGTGGACATCTGCACATGCTAGCCCATGCTTAGCACATGGTTCTCCCAGTTTCTATTGTTCTCTCTACAGGTAAGGTGTACAGAGCACACGAGAAAAGGTATACAGAGCAGACGAGACAACAGGTCTTCATGCATTATTGTCCAGTTTGTAGAGTGCGCAAAACAAAAAAGGAAGATAACTGAAAAATTAGCTACGCAAGAGTTGTCATTCTTGTGCGCGACACACCTCCGGGTCGTGGTCTATGCATGTGTGAAGTTTCATGAAAATATTCCAAAGGGTGGTCGAGTTATGCTCCGGACAGGAAATCAGTGAGCGAAAACAAAAAAGGGAGATAACTCAAAAATTAGCTATGCAAGAGTTGTCATTCTTGTGCACGACACACCTTCGGTTCTTGGTCTAATTGAATGTGTTAAGTTTCATAAAAATATTCCAAAGGGTGGTCGAGTTATGGTCAATCAGTGCGCAAAACAAAAAAGGGAGATAACTCAAAAATTAGCTATGCAAGAGTTGTCATTCTTATGCGCGACACACCTTCGTGTCGTGGTCTATGCATGTGTGAAGTTTCATGAAAATATTCGAAAGGGTGGTGGAGTTATGCTCCGGACACGAAATCAGTGCGAGAAACAAAAAAGGGAGATAACTCAAAAATTAGCTATGCAAGAGTTGTCATTCTTGTGCGCGACACACCTTCGGGTCGTGGTCTATGCATGTGTGAAGTTTCATGAAAATATTCCAAAGGGTGTTCGAGTTATGCTCCGGAGAAGAAGTGTCTACGGCGGACGCGGACCGCGGACGCGGACCGCGGACGCGGACGCGGACGCGGACGCGGCGCGCTGTCAAATCCATAGTATCCCCCGACGGTAGTCCGGGGGATACAATTAAACACCATGGAGTCCCAAATGGTTTAGAGAGGTTCCACTGTACATGTGTATCAATTAGGTGTATTTGAGCATTCACTATTCAAAATATACCGATTGTCGTGAAATATTGCACGAATGATTGGGTCCTTACGTCAAACAAACGAGTGTGCGTAGCGAACCGAGTTTATTTAGTGGTAGGACCCACTCACGAGAGTATTATTTCAAGATAATCAGTTCACCTGGTGGAATAAAATAATTATTACACTGAATTACAGTTCACGCATGATACGTCATAGACACAACGCGCATTAAACCTAAAATATGGCCAAGAGTTGTGCGAATTAACTTCTTGAGGCGGTCCGTAGTGAAAGCGACTGTCTCGCGATTCACGTGTGTGTGTGACAGTGTGTGTAGAACGTTGTGGCCCAAAGATATTGCACATTGAAAATAAATAAAATATGTTTGAACTACTATTGTTACCGCAATGTGTCCGTCGTCCGTCGTCGTCGTCCGTCCGTGAACATTTTCAAACGTCTTCTCCTCGGTAACCATTGGGCCTATAGTCACCAAACTTCATGGTCATGGTCCTTAGGTAGGGGGATTACAAAATTTAAAAAATGACGTCATTACGTAATCCAAGATGGCCGCCATCTAAAAATAGCACAAATTCTTCAAAAATCTTTTTCTCAAGAACCGCCAACAGGATTTCGACAAAACTCGGTAGGAATGATCGATGTACAATGCTCTTTCAAAGTTGTTAAAATAGTGACACCGGGATCAAAAATGGGCATGCCCGTGAGGTGAAATTGGGTTCAAATTTTATTTTTTACCGAATATGGTCATGTCATATATCAAATCGAAGGTATCAACGAGGCGATCACTCTGGTGCATTATTTGTCGAAATCGGATTGTTATGTCATCCAAGACGGCCGCAGAAAGGTCAAAAGGTCGTTCTTTTACTAGAGATTTCAAAATTCTTCTTCACATGAACCGCTTGGCCCATGGTAGCCAAACTTAAAAGTTATGGTCCATGGGTGAAGCCTTTTCAGATTTGTTAAAATGGAGGTCATCGCTAATTAAAAATAGCACAAATTCTTCAAAATCTTCTTCTCATGAACCGCGAGCCGGATTTTGACAAAACTTGGTAGGAATAATCGACGTACAATGCTCTTTCAAAGCTGTTAAAATGGTGACCCCGGGGTCAAAAAGGGGCGTGGCCCGTGGGGTCAAATTTTATTTTTGACCGAATATGGTCATGTCTATATCAAATCGAAGGTATCAAAGAGGCGATCGCTCTGGTAAATTTTTTGTCGAAATTGGATGGTCATTTCATCCACGATGGCCGCCGAAAGGTAAAAAGGTCGTTCTTTTATTAGAGATTTCAAAATTCTTCTTCACACGAACCGCTTGGCCCATGGTGGCCAAACTTCACAGTTATGGTCCGTGGGTGAAGCCTTTTCAGATTTGTTAAAACGGAGGTCGTCGCTAATCAAAGATGGCCGCCGTCTAAAAATAGCACAAATTCTTAAAAAATCTTCTTCTCATGAACCGCCAGCCGGATTTCGACGAAACTTGGTAGGAATAATCGACGTACAATGCTCTTTCAAAGGTGTGAAAGTGGTGACCCGGGGTTAAAAATGAGCGTGGCCCGTGGCGTCAAATTTTATTTTTGACCAAATATGCTCATGTCATATATCAAATTGAAGGCAACGATGAGGAGATTGCTCTGGTGCTATATTTGTCGGAATCGGATGATTATGTCATCCATGACGGCCTCCAAAAGGTCCTTTTATTCCAGATTTTGAATTTATTTTTCTCAGGAACCACATGGCCTATGCTGGCCAAACTTCATAGTAAGTTAAGATCCTTAGGTGAAGCATTTTCAGATTTGGTAAAATGAGTCATCGCTTAATCCAAGATGACCGCCATCTAAAAATAACACTTTTTTTAAAAACACATATGAACTCAATGTCACATTCTCCTCTGTTGTTCATGGAGTCAGGTGAGCGAATTAGGGCCATCATGGCCCTGCTTCCCTTCTGATATCAAAGCATTTTTATTCCAATGTTTTGGCACGTGGGTGTACATGGATACATATCAACGGGTGTGTGGACACGAATCTAATGTATTCATATCGGCAAGCATGATAATCATGTAAAGCCAAAATGCCAGGATGGTTGTCGGGTAGAATGATATTTTTTTTTCAACTGCTATTTACATTGCTATTATTTACACGTAGTTAGATTACATATTATATTTAATCCTCTGTTCAATGTTTTTGCATAATTAGACAGACCACGAATCTTATTGCAGCAACACACAGGATAGACATTCCAGCAAATGTAACGGCGGTTGTAGTTGGCCATGCTATTCATGTGACGTGGGATGAGCCAGCCCACCATCCCGCCAATTTCTCCTACATTGTGCGCGTGTCGCCATACCCGTACAGCGACCACGTGGATGTAGTCGTGCCGAAGTCCCTCACCCGTCACGATGTCGACGTCAGCAGGCACGCTGGTCGGACGGTCACAGTGCAGGTGCTGGCGGCAACAAATGCCTGGCCCAGTCCGTTCACAGAGGCTGTCACAGTTATCACGGATACGTATATATTGATCCGTATGTAGGCCAATATACATCATGACGGTTAAAATGATGGTACTGTGCATCCGCACTCGAGATGAAACGGGTACGGTGTGTCGACCCGATAGCGATATTACGATCACCTAAACGGAACACCGCAAATCATAAACGGGCTTAGTTGACGGCAGCAACTCTGCACGGACGGTAAGGGAGTTTTGCAGAGTTACTGCCTGCAACTAGGGCTTAGTCGACTCCCTGTAAGTAATATACAGTTTATTGTGTCAGACCCGTAGACAAATTCAAGTTGTTAACCCTCTTACCGCTACACACAATTGTCGTCTGCTTTTGCTTTTATATTTTGCCTTATTTCTCAATACAAACATGATTTGACAGCACTTCAGAACCATTTCCAATGGAACAACAAAGCATGTTGTAAATTATTCTAAAGTGATGTCAAAGCATGTTTTGATGATAAAACTGGAAAATAGAAAATAAACAGCAGACGACAAAGATGTAAGGGTTAATATGCTATTGAACATGCTAAATTCGAAAACATAGCTTGTCTAGTAGAGACGGTGAGCATGCGACTTTAATTATTGGTTGTCTGTACGTGTAGATTGCGGTCGGGATATATACATCAAGCCGACGGAAGCGGTGGTCCTCAAGTCAGACCAGTACCATTTCTCCTATCTGCCCGGCATTCACTGTGTGTACACCATCCACACCGACGGCGGCTTTTACCTCCGGCTGGACACCGCCGACATTGCCCTGGCCGGCGGCACCGACTGTCGCCATAGTTACCTGTCTGTCCACGACTACGGCACGTTCTGTTCCGATAATCCGATCGACAGCCGACACGTCCTGGAAAGCGGCCGTTTGCAGATGGTTTGCAGAGTTTGTAATCGGGGACAACGCCACCGGCAAATGGTTCAATATAACAATTACATCTGTAGAAGAGTTGGTATATGATGCACACCATGTGATTTTGTACTTTAGAACATTTGTGGTTTTTCATAAAATACAATTAGTTTACACTGTGATATTTTCTATAAATGAGACACGCTATGGGATTTTGTATTTTCGGACACCTGCGTAATTTTATTAAATACGTTTACACAATTTACAATATTTTTCATAAATTAAGTGAAAGGTTGACAAAATGTTGAGAGTACATGCGATATATAATTCCGCATCGCATATACTCTGAAAATTTTGTCAACTTTTTACACCATTTATGGAAAGTATTGTAATTTTTGTAAACGTACATGAAATTACGCAGATGTCCGAAGGTACAGAATCACATGGCTTGTCTCAAATGACGTCGGAAGATGAAGAAATTTCCATTGCAAATGCGGAATAGAATTTTCAACTTTCGATGTCATTTAAGGAAAATATCGTAAATTTTGTAAATATTGTTTTCATGAAATATCGCGCATGTTCTTATATACAATATCACATGTCGTGTCTCATGTGTAGATCTTTACTGTTTTACTACAGTGGAACATGTACGTGGAATATCAGATGCAACACGATGTTGCACACCAGGGGCCCGTTTCACTAAACTTCGTACGATTACAAAGTGTAAATTTACGATCGTCTGGAACTTTCAATTGATGGATTTACATTTACATTTATTGAGCATAATATGCTATTGTTTACAAGAAAACATTGTTAATGCGAAATTTACAGACTTAATTTTGCACTTTAGTCGTACGAAGTTTAGTGAAACGGCCCCCAGCATTCCATTCCTTCAAGATCATGGCCTCCTAAATGTTGATCATGTGCTTCAGTGTAATATATGGCAATTAAATGAATATACATACAGTATGCCGATGTACTCCGTTTTAAGACAATTAAAAATAGGATTTATTATATTAACACAAACATGGAGTTAAATATATAATTATAGCATATAAATACAGTATATTTCAAATGATAACATCTATTTTAATTATGTGTTGATAATGATCATTTATGACTGTGGCTGTAGAAATGGGGATTATAGGTTTTGAAACCAGTATAAACCAGATCAGCATATTTATGCATCCGGCCAGTCTGGTCAGGATATGCACTGTTTGCCATACCATCAGTGCAACGCTCGTCATGATTCTAACCAGCAACATAGATCGTTATCATGCTAAATGAGTGTGTTATTTGACCAGGAGCTACACCCGTCATAAATCCTATAAGCCTCATTTCCCCAGTCAGGGTCACATGCGTGAGCGGCACAAATCTGTTGTAGCCCCGCCGCCATTACCGCCGAGTAGTTTCCATACCCAGGTGAGCCATGGTGCCCTGCATGTGTCCTGGGAGCCGCCCACCAGCCGCCGGCAGTACGTCACAGGATATAGGCTGCAGTACTGGGTGACCCATCCACACGCCCGGGGCCACCGTTGACCTGCCCGCCACACACACAAACGTCTCCGTGAGCACGCGGGATAATCCCGGCAGGCTGTATGTGATGCATGTAGCGGCTGTCACAGACGGTGGGACGGGCCAGTATACCAGACCCACATACGCCAGAACATGTTAGTAACTAGTTGAGGGCAGTAACTCTGCAAAACTCCCGTACCGTCCGTAGCATATGGTGTGTACTTTACTGCCTCATCATACTTCCAGCGGTGATGTCCTGCATTGTCAGCGTTATATTTTATACACACATCTTTATATTATTTGCCGACTTTGTGCTATTATTTGCTAACGTCTTTATATTGTGTACGAACGTCTTTGTATTATACACACACCTTTATATTATTTTCCAACTTTTGTGTTATTATACAATTATTGTCTTTTGAGGTGTACATGAGATTGACGGACCTGAGAAAAGTGATGTTCACTTACGCCGAAGGCGGAGGTGAACATTACTTTTCGAAGGTCCGTAAATATGCTGTCAAAAGACAATAATTGTTTTATTATACGACTCTTTTATTTCTGGCCAATATTTTTTTCAAAATATCCAACCGAAAAAAAATGTGTTCGCTTTTTTTTGGTTTCACACAATTTTCAATAAATATTTAAAAAAAATGTTTTTTTAAATTTTAAAATATTTTTTTCAAAATATCCGGCAGAAAAAAAAACAACTTTTTTTTGGTTTCACACATTTTTCAATAAATATTGAAAAAAAAATGTTTTTTAAATTTTAAAATATTTTTTTCAAAATATCCGGCTGAAACAAAAATTGTTCTCTTTTTTGGTTTCACACAATTTTCAATAATTATTTAAAAAAAATGTTTTTTAAATGTTAGGGCCCCCAACAAAAAATTACGCATGCGCTCTAAGTAGGTGAACAATAGGTTTGTTTACATGAATAAACACATCTCGGACCGGTCTCGCGGTCCGAGAGTGCTTATTCGTGTAAACAAACCGTTCAGAGGTCTACATTCAATTTGTATATAATCACGTGGTCGTGTTTCGGCCAATGAGAATGACTGAACTACTTAGTCATATAATAAATTAGTCATATAATAAATTAATAATATAAGGTTTGATCATGTCCAGCCGTGTGCAAACGTTTGCTGTGGCCCGAGGGAACTGTTTGAACCCAAGGCCGCGGGTTCAAACAGCAAACGTTTGCACACGGCTGGACATGATCAAACGTTATTGTTACATTTCCAACAAAAAACTAATGTAATTTGAGCATTATATTCAGTATTTTCAGTATTTTTATAGATCGTCCCATTCACGTAGATATTTTTCGGTATTCATATTCCGGGGCCGCGTCATGAACGTCATGAAGTAGTGACGTCATGAAGGCACTTCCGCGTAGTGACGACATCAGTGGCGGATCCAGGATTTCACCAAGGGGGGGGGGGGGGCCCACATGCAACTTGAACGAGGTATGCTCGTTCGTCGACTGAGCGGTGCGAGGGAGTTGGGTAGGGGTGTCCTGGGGGGGGGGGGGGGGGGTCCTGGTGGGGGGGGGTGGGGGGGTAGTGGGGGTGGGGGGGGGGGTGGGGGGCAAATTTTTGAATTGAGGAAGCCATTTCCTGCATTCTACGCTCAATATTTCCTAAAAAAAAAAAAATAATAATAAAAAAAATAATCGGGATATGCTCGTTCGTCGACTGAGCGGTGCGAGGGAGTTGGGTAGGGGGTCCGGGAGCATGACCCCCGCCCCCCCCCCCGGAACATTTTTGAATTGAGGAAGCCATTTCCTGCATTCTACGCTCAATATTTCGTAAAAAAAAATATAAAAAAAAAAAAAAAAAAACGGGATTTCTGAAGGAGGGGGGGGGGGGGGGGGGGGCCCAGGCCCACGGGACACACCCCCCCCCCCCCCCACCCTGATCCTGCTACTGGCATGAAGGTACTTCCATTACGCGCGGCCCCGGAATGAGCATTGCCTAAAGCCATATGCAAACAGCGGAAACCATGTGACAATATACAATTATTGTCTTTTGAGGAGGTGTACATGAGATTTACGGACCTCCGAAAAGTGATGTTCACCAACTTTGTGTTATTAATATTTACAATTATTGTCTTTTGAGGAGGTGTACATGAGATTGACGGACCTGAGAAAAGTGATGTTCACTTACGCCGAAGGCGGAGGTGAACATCACTTTTGGAAGGTCCATAAATCTCATGTACACAGACTCAAGAGTTTCACACAATTTTCAATAATTTTAAAAAAAAAATTCTCAAAATATTCCGTTTCTAATTTGTTTATAATCACGTGGTTGTGTTTCGGCCAATGAGAATGACTGAAATACTTAGTCATATAATAATATTTGTTAACGTCTTTATATTGTGTACGAACGTCTTTGTATTGTTTACGAACGTCTTTATATTATATACACACATCGTTATATTATTTGCTCACATTGTGTTATTATTTGCTAACGTCTTTATATTGTGTATGTCAAGGTCATTACCAAGGTCAGGAATGATCGAGACAAATTGTCTCCCCTATTATCATATGAACAAAGTATACTTCAATTGTTATGACGTTATGGCCAATATAGCTTGATCTGACGAACGAAAAGTGGTAACAATGCAGTTGAAGTGTAAGGGATAGGCCAGAGTAGATAAGTACACGTAGTCACTTAATCACTTATAATGTACACTATATTACATGGGGAACACACAGGAATACATGATACATTGATATGCGAACATGACTGTACTGTGCATGATACTATTCAATTACTACAAGGTTGTAAGCCAATCGACTGTTATACTTTAAGCGACACTTAAAAGCTATAGACGAATAAAATCAGTATGTGGTATCTCAATGGTCCCGTAGTGGACAATAGTATGAATGCACAAGTACTTTGATGATCGCTAATCAAAGTGAAATAACATACAAGTATAACATGGCATAACGAACATTGGAGGACAAATGACATCATCTGAGCTACCCCAGTGCTGGCGTATCTCAATAGATAGTGGTAACCTCTGAGTATCAAGGTCCCAAGGTCTGCCTCACCCGCAGTATGAGGTCTAGTCAACAATATGGCTATAATCCAACTTCAAGTGGATTAATCCATAAACAATATATGTAGTCTTACTACAATCCTTTAGCCATGATATGCCATGATATGAGTATTACCATACACTATCAAAGTATTACCATACACTATCAAAGTATACATATGTATTGCCTATGCAATATATTTCCAAAGTATGAATGTCAAAGTCAAAGCCGGATGTGGTTACATCACATGATAGTCAATAACGATAATGTTCCGGAAGCTGGTACCGGAAGTAAAGTTCCCAAGGTAGTATTATTTCCGGAAATGGTGGACCAGAGGTAAAGTTCCTATGGTATCACTCGACTGTAGCAACCCGGATGTGGTGGACCGGATGTAAAGTATCCATGGTGAATCAATGGGTTGTAATACCGGAAGTGGTAGACCGGATGTAAAGTTCCGATATAATACAAAATGGCGATTATCACGATGGCTAAGACGCCGGGAAAAGTTTCTCTTAGGTGACATTCAACTCGGTGGTAGTATAATGATATGATATGTGTGTATGGCGTTTCACTTCACTAAACTATGGCTGGGACTGTCTGCTGAAGCGATGTAGCTATCACACACTGCTCTATACAGGCCTGTACCCGGAGCTGCTACACACACTGCGCCAGACAGACGTACGGACACTCGGACGACCTGCCACTCTGCACTGACTGGGGTCTGCCCTCAACGAGTGGACCAACACGTCCAATGTGCGATCTCAAGAGGCTACACAAATGAAACGAGTCCAATTACTGGACGAATACGCACAGACAGACAGACAGGATGCACAACGGACTAAAACGGGAATCGAACAACGGCAAATCACAGCTGAAATAAAATGTTGTAGGTACATACCAAAATCCTCCGTGTCACTGGTGAATACAGTACTAGTCTTCTGTAACCAGAAAATATGTGTCCCGCCAACACATAGCGAGACATCGCTTATATACGCACCAGTGAAACCATGCACGGAATAATGAATATGCCTACCCCTCGTTCGACATCTCACATAAATAATACAAAACCATGGCTTTTGCCATGTCACCCGTGGGTTATATTTGGCATAAATATATGTTCCCACGCCTTAAATTCAACCAAACCAGTGTACAGCCCTCGTGGAATAAATACCATCCAACATGGTATACCCCACACTACCATAACTCTGCACACTATAGACCCAGATCTCATAATCCGAAATCTACTGACTGGTCTCGACAATGCGAAGGTCGCGTTCTTTGGCCCACGCCCGAAAGCCCCAACCCCTCCATACTGGTCCACGGCTTTTTATACGACCAAATGAGAGTGTAGCACATACTAAACTCCATATCGGTCCTACGGCTATACACTCAAATGAGAGTGTAGCACATACTAAACTCAAATATCGTGGTCATTTACGGAAATATCACCACACAAAACATCACCATTATGGGATCTGATATATCCGTGTTGGCCAGTACCCAGGCTATGCTGAAACACTAACCGTGGCATACATAACAGGGCAGACCATGGTATGGTCTGCGCTATATACTGGCTTCACCTACAGAAGGTCCCTTATATGGTGAACAACTGACACGCGGACAAACTCGGCTGGCACGGACAGTGGACATCCGTAATACTAAAGGTCTTCTCCCTAGCGAACTAGCACACGCAGTCAACGAGTTCTCTACCACACAGAACATAGTCTGTGGCAAATATGGCGTGACATCAGTAAAACATTGCTCATAAAATAGACGTATATTTAAATCTGCAAAAATGACACGCATAAACGTATTTCCACCTATACAACATAAGCCCCGTTATTACACGCACATTGTACATGGCAAATGTACATGCTAAATCTCAGGTATGTAAAAATCACAGGTGTGTGAAATCACAGGTATGTGGAATCACAGGGATGTGAAATCAATAATACGCACAACAATACAACACAGTACCACACATCACAAATATACAATTATATGGAATCCAGAATGTACAAGAATGCACGTGTCACGCGACAGTGTACGAACGTATTTGTATTGTTTACGAACGTCTTTATATTACGTACACACACCTTTATATCATTTGCTCACATTGTGTTATTATTTGCTAACGTCTTTATATTGTGTACGAACGTATTTGTATTGTTTACGAACGTCTTTATATTACATACACACACCTTTATATCATTTGCTCACATTGTGTTATTATTTGCTAACGTCTTTATATTACGTACACACACGTACCTTTATATCATTTGCTCACATTGTGTTATTATTTGCGAACGTCTTTATATCGTGTACGAACGTATTTGTATTGTTTACGAACGTCTTTATATTACATGTATATACACACACCTTTATATTATTTGCTCATATTGGATTCTGTTCTTGTTATTCTGGGTAGTCGATCTACTTTGGATTTACATATTTGAGCCGCGCGAAAACCGGGCTTAATGACAAAAAAATTCAGTTTTTACTTTCTCGCGTATTCTGAATTGTACATCTTTTAAAAGCCATATGCCGCAAAAAGTATCAATGTATCCCAATTATTTTTCATTTTAGAAGTATTTTTATGATGCGTGTTAAAAACTTATATGACGTTTTAGATCAATGACGTCGAAATTACGACGTTTTTATCAACAGCGTATACAAGGGGTGTTGATAAAATACCCGGACAAGTCCTATAGATTTGTCATCTTTTATCGCATGACAACCCAATTTGGATATATCGTAGCCTGGCCAAGTGTCTCCCATTAGGCCAAGACAAAGTAAGACAATAATGTGTGGCTTGTGTTCAGTTGCTAATGTAACGTCATGTTTTGGATTGAGGCCCAAATAATACGGAAGCTTAAAAGGGACATGCGCAAATTTTTTTCTATGTCGTTCCCACGACATAGCATCTCGTTACCACGACATAGCATCTCGTTCCCACGAGATAGCATCTCGTTGCCACGACTTAGCTATGTCGTTCCCACTACATAGCATCTCGTTCCCTCGAGATAGCATCTCGTTCCCACGAGATAGGATCTCGTTCCCACGAGATAGGATCTCGTTCCCCTCAGGATGTTAGCTATGTCGTTCCCACGAGATAGCATCTCGTTACCACGACATAGCATCTCGTTCCCACGAGATAGCATCTCGTTACCACGAGTTAGCTATGTCGTGCGAACGACATTGCATCTCGTTCCCACCTCGAGATAGGTAGCCAATGAAAAATGAAGCTTAATTACCGCCATTTGTTAGTCCGACACGGCCGGTAGCTTAACATTTGTTTTGTATTAACCATAGTTTTTGTTTATTGGCGATTTTGCTTGTCCATGCCAACTACATCCAGAATCCGCTAATGACACTCTGTCATCTTTGAGCGTTTTGAGAAATTTGCATAAATTAAAAATGGCCGCCAGACAGTTATAGTATGCCGTGTGAGGTATTGAAGTAATTTAAGAGCTTAAAGTGGATTTACTTGACTTATCAGATAAGAGGTCAACATTTTTAATATTCAATTAAATTCACTGAGATATGGAAAAAATCCAAAATGGCCGTCAAATGTAACATATTTTACATATATCTACTCTCACACTCTATATCAAAGCAAACATGATAATGATATTGGATATATTGCCACAACAAACGCTTTCGGTACGTTAGATATGTTCGTAGACAAGTTGTTGAACAGGGGAAGTCCCAAGATGGCCGCCACATATAGCTATAGTACCATATAACAATAATGTAAACGGACTGATAATTAAGTATATAACTGCATATTAACGCCATATCATAGTAAATTGGTATAGATGTATTGGATTTAGGCATACTCTGAACGTTTTCAGTAACTTAGACACATAATTGAATAACTGTGCCAATAGCAGAAGTCAAAAATTGCCGCCAAATATTTAACAAAAAAGTCACGTTGCCTTATACTGCGCAAATTGCATACTAATTACCGGGGCTATTGATTAGTTTAAGCATATTAGTATACATATCTCAGGTTTATTGACACATTGAACGTTGTATGTAACTTTGAACTTTCAAATGCAATATTATACGATTGTGTCAATAGAAAGAAGAAGCCTTAGATGACCGCCAGATATAAATTACCTGGCAATGACAATCATAATGTGTAATGATTAAAATATGAAATGTCACGTTGACCTATTACAAAGAAAAAACACATAGTTATGTCAATCTTGTGTTCTCTTGTAACCTTGTTATGTAATTAGACACGTGTTCCAATAGCAGAAGTCCAAGACGGCTGCCAAATATAAATTATAGCAATCATCGTTTAATAATTTAAGTTATAATCTAACTTAAGTTGTCAAAGTCCAGCTTCCACTAGGGAGAACACCCTGCTATAGCAATAATTTACAAATGTATGTCAATGACGATCGCATAATAATGAAATGATTATTAAAATGGATAGTATAGTAGAAAAGTGAGACCCATTAGAAACCAACGCAATAAATACTTCCTAATAAGCAAATGACATGCGCACCTCGATGGTCGCAGAACCTTCAACACGGCACAAACATGCACTCCACGATCAGCGGTGTACGGTCCCAAAACGAAAGCAACTGTGCATACACTACATAAACAGTATAACAAATGCAGAGCAAGCACAACAACGACTATTCCCCAATGAACTACTGGTAAAGTAACAGGACAGTGCATAAAACAGAACACTTGGATGGTTGAAACTGAACTGTTTGGCAAACCTCCCGCTTACCTCGCCATCAAGCTTCAAAAGGACATCAATATACAAGGCAATCAAAAAACGAATAATATATCATTCGATAACGACAAACTAATTAAAACGAAACATGAAATAATGAAAGTTAATATTGTAGATATGACTATAAGAAAAGAAGAAGATATGATGGCACAAATACTCTAGCCGCAAGGGATGACAGTTACGTTGTTTAGCATTGTCATATTAGTATATTAAACTTCGTGACTACTGCATTTCTTATATCCATTGCATTGTACCTTGCATGCTGTCATGTTGTATATATTGGTGTGTACTATGTGTATTGTAGTTTGCAATGACTATAACAGTTATTGTTACCGTGAGTTAGTAGTTGCTCAGCTGGAATGAAGTCCTGTCGTATATACCATTCCAATGTGTATTAGTTGTGTCCACACTATAATATTTATTCCACATTATCTCAGTGTTTTTCTCAGAATTATTGAATTTGTGATTAAATTTGATTTCTTTGTTCAGCATTTACGTATGTTAACATGTCCTATGCATGCACTCCATATTGAGTTGTATGTAATAAAATCAACTGCACATGCATGTCAGACGTTGAATTCCGATTTGTCATTGAAACCAAGAATGTTATAGAAATATTACATTATCTCATCATACACATATACTTTGCTTCACATAATCAATAAAAATCTGAATATATATCAATTGTTTGCAGTTTACCAAATGATAAGTGATATTAAAAGGTACATAAATCACCATGTATGTACCGCCCTTTAGTAGAATGTATGTACCTTTCGCATAAAAAATAACTTGCCAGAATGTAATAATATCAGTGGGAGTCCTTAGTTGCTATGGGAATAACGCTAATGGGACCGTTGACATATATATATATAGTACAAATGGAGAACACACATATATATATATATATGTGTGTTCTCCATTTGTACTAGCTAGGTTAGCCAATTCGCGTGATTTCACAGTGAACTTGTTGAGCATTGAAGCGTTTGGAACCAATGGTATGAAAGAAAACCTCTTGCATTCATTCAAATTAGGAATTCATTAATGTTTACTGTAAAGTTCCACCCTACATATTCTTGACAACGCCCACTATGTAAGTTATAATTACATACTTTGGTGTCAGAATATTGTCAGCATGAATGTTGATGTGGAATGGCAAGACAAGAAGGCTTTCCAAAATAAACTGAATAAGCCAACGTATATAACCAAGTGTACTATTTATACGTATATGATTTGATTACTAGTAGAATGTACTATATTATTATCCGGCGCCCATTTTTACACTTCTGTTATTGAACGTTGTCTAATGGTGTATATTAAGTTAAGAAAACAAACGAGCATCTTGACTTAATACCAGTATTTGGTACAATTACATTCATACGAGTTGGCGGCCATTATAAGCTAATTGCTAAAATAATATCAAAATAGTTGGCGGCCATTTTGGACTAAAGCTGTCGAAACAATGATCTAATTGTGTACCTAAGGTACTAAAATCATTGTGTATCTAAATACAATATTCGTATGCAAATTTGCTCTGATTTAGGGTCTGAGTGCAATGATATATGTTTTCTTATGAAGAGAAACGATTGCACGTATAATGTATTATATTTATAATTGGCGGCCATTTTTGGAGTTCTGTTATTTAGACAATTATTCAATTACACAGAAAAGTTACAAAAATAAACATTCATTGTTTCAATAAACCCAAGATTATAAAAAGCATACTCTTGTTGTGACGAACTAGTGAAATTACGTCAAATGGTCACATTTTGCGGCCATTTTGGATTTTTCCCATAGTGCAGTTAAGGAATTGAATTTTAACGTTGCCAATTTTCATCACTATGTCAAATACACCCAGTTTACGCTCTTAAATTGCTGAATTTCCTCATGTTAATGCAACTATATGGCACACTATATCTATTTGACAGCCATCTTGAATTTGTGCAAATTTCTTAAGGGTGACAAGCTTGTCATCCGTTGGATTTCAAAACTAAATGAAGGTCTGGACATGCAAAGTCAGTAATACATAAAAAAACATGTTTATTCAAAACAAGGTAAAACCCAAAATCGGCCTTTGGCTGCCGGACTATATTCAACTATGGATGAAAGAAAAAATGGCGGTAATTATGCTGCATTTTCATTGGCTACCTATGTCGTGGGAACGAGATGCTATGTCGTGGTAACGAGATGCTATTTCGTGGGAACGACATAGCTAACTCGTGGTAACGAGATCCTATCTCGTGGGAACGAGATGCTATGTCGTGGTAACGAGATGCTAAGTCGTGGGAACGACATAGCTAACTCGTGGTAACGAGATGCTATCTCGTGGGAACGAGATGCTATGTCGTGGGAACGACATAGCTAAGTCGTGGTAACGAGATGCTATCTCGTGGGAACGAGATGCTATGTCGTGGGAACGACATAGAAAAATGATTGCACATGTCCCTTTTAAGCTTCCGTAAAATAACGTAATTTCGTATGAATATTTTTCAAATAAGGCAGAGTGAGAAGTGTCCCTGTTGTTTGCTGCTGTCTGAAATAATTTTGGGGAGTAATAGCGATATTATTTAACATTTCGTATGCGACGACATATTTTAAAAATCTGACATCATGACCGGAAATGACGTAGATTAACGACTGCCAGCTCTGTCTAAGAGAATATGCTGGAAAAACCAAGAGATTATATTAAAGTTTGTATTTTAACACAAAACACGAGATATTGATGATGAGAGAAAGTCCATCATCGGGATGACAATATACGAACGAAACAGTCGGATAGACAATTGACATGAAGGCGCGAAAGGCTAGGCCAGGCATGGACGTCCAAAAGTGACGTCGTCAGACGTTGTGACGCAATGTAAAAGTCCTGATCGACTGACTGAAATACCAGATCGGTTGAACTCATGGTGTGATTAAAAATATTTAAATATGAGGAGACGTATTACGGGGCGCCATGCAGGACAGGTTAATTGTGTGTACAAAACCAATTTTGTCCAGACAAAATTGAGTTTTGTAACACTAAAAATCACAAAATCCAATTATGTAAAATTCTGATATACAAAATTCATTTTTTTTTATAAAGGATTCAATTTTGTAAGACAGAATTGAGTTTTGTGAACACAATTCAGTTTTATGGGACAGAATTCAGTTTTGTCCACAAAAATCAGTTTTGTCCACAAAAATTAGTTTTGCGTAACTGATAGTCTATGTCATCTCTACGTTGATTGGTTGAGATCGGTCTTAGTCCATTTTACTAGATGGTGGAGTACACTAGCAGATTTAAATATTTCAATGCGAAAATATAACCCAATATATCAATATTCAGGGGCGTAGCTAGTCAATTTGAATCTGCAGGCCCGGTTGACTACTTCGAGCACCGTTGATGCGAGTATGCTATGGGAGGTAAAAAAAAACCCGAAACTAGAAGGTAAATGATGCACTCTGGCACATTATTTTTTCCATTTTCTCGAAAATTCTGCAGGCCCGGGCCTGCAGTGCCTTAATGCAGCTACGCGCCTGATATTATACTACTTTATGGACAGTTATTTTGGTTATATTATGATTACAAAATACATACCTCTAGTTCTATCCAAGAATCTTATTGTGACTAATCATGTATGCGGATGCCAGGGCGGCCAAATAACAACTAGTTTATATAAACATTTTAACAATAGCATCGTTTTATTTCAAGTAACCAACATTGGGATAGCGTTATTAAATGTATGTACATAGTCAAAACATAATTACAATAAACGGTTGTCATGGCAACCAATTCACAAAATGTTATTTTTCATCCAAGTTCCATCATGTTTGTTGATGATATATTTTTATACATATTATTCAGGCCACATTTTTGTCATACTGTATATGACCAATGGTAGTTCTTCTTACATGTGTGTGCCATATTTGGGCAACAGAATCGAAACGTATGCAAATACGTATACGAAACGTATGCAGAATTGAATTTTGTGACACAGAATTGAATTTTGACACAAAATTGAATTTTGTGACACAGAATTGAGTTTTGTGACATGAATTTTGTGACACAAAATTGAATTTTGTGAATTTTGTGACACAGAATTGAGTTTTGCGGCACAAAAGTGAATTTTGTTTACGAAATCAGTATATATTTAATTTTGTTTTGTTTTTGTCAAGTTTATAGGTACAAACATGAATAAATTGATCCATGTCCCACTTGGCGCCCCGTACGTATGACTAGATAGATCCCGATGATGGTGAACATGTAGCAGAAGGCCAGGCGAGTTACCAATTTCTTTCGAGTTTTAGGATAGTTGAAGTGACATCTGTACATTTGTCCAATTGAGTTGTTACAGTGGAAGAATATACTATCATATATCGTCGATTGAGGCGTTATTCAATCATCCATATCTCCCAATCTTGCCCTATGTGATTTCATTTTCTAATACCGTACACGAACAGCCGCATAAAGGGAATCCACTTCGACAACGTCAGCAGTCAATAATGTTACTGCTGGTATTTCAGGTGGTATGTTTGAACAAAGGTGAACTTAGCTGTCGGAAGTGCATGACATTGTAGTATAAATTTATTTGTTTATACCGTTTATTTTGAAAATAATAACTCCTTGTTATTGATAATTGTTTTCTATTCCAATATTATATCATAAGGATGTGTACGAAATTGCTGCAAATGGAGTATTTTTTTGTAGACATTACACGTGTACATCTGCAGTAGGCCGCTTATAACATTAACTTTGTGACAAAACACGACGTCGGGCAGATGTATGTTCGTGATCGCATAGCACACACATATGGCTCAAATTGATAAACTGTCTGATTTACAGTGAAAGCTCTCTAAGCCGGACACCATGGGGACCTCCCAGGGTGTCCGGCTTAGAGAGGTTTCACTGTATTTGTGTTTCCTTACAGCTTGTGGGTCAACAATAACACTCCCACCTGACCACAGAGGTGTATTGATATTAGTCATGGCCCTGCCATAGAGACCCGTATACATTTTCATTAGCATAGACTTTGACAGTTGATTTGAATATGGGATACCCCCAGTGTCAAGAATCTACTAGGTGGAATTAAAACATTCATAGCATGAGCCCGTGATCCAAGATTTTCCAACTTAAATGCATATAACTTTTGATAGCAATGTAGTATATGGATGCTTTTGGTGTCAATTATGTGATATTCAGGCATGCCCGATACAGCTATGATGATAAAAAAAACATGTTAGACGTTGCCTAGTTACCGTAATCCAAGATGGCCGCCATCAAAAGTCCACAAAAATATCAGCATGTGTAAGTCTTGATATGCACGTAGTAGATTTTTTGTCCATAATGATGTTTTCATGGATACCAAATATGCCGAAAGTGTACAAAAATCATTTTAGATGTTACATAGTTGCAAAAGTTAGGATGGCCGCCATAAAACAGGCAAACATGTGCTAATTTTGATAGGAATTATAAGCAATTGGTACATTTTGTTTGTACATTATGGGGTTTTCATGCATACTAGGCACACCAGTGGTATAAAGATACATTTTAGATGTTGTCTAGTTATCAGAATCCAAGATGGCCGCCACCAAAATCCGTAAAACAAGTGAACGTATATACATATTTCGATTGGAACATAGTAGACTGATGCATTACAAAAATACAACATGACGCTCAATAAGAAGCACGAGTCATATGGCATAAACCACCCATGCCACTGACCAAATAGTCTGATTACTTAATTGGACACAATATTTTTGTTGTTTATGACAAAATATCAGCCAAGTTTCTCTGGCCTTTTTACATAGACAGTGCTTTGTGTAACACATTTCCGTGCATTTACAGATGATAAGCTTCCCATATGATAGTGGATTGACGTATTATGCAGGCAAGAGGGTACCATTCGCTCACCCAACCATAGTTAATTGGATATGTAGTTGAATGGGTGTTGAAGGCACATGACATTACGCACAACAAGAAATGCCAAACTCTACCCACAACTCCTGAATTCCCTTCTCACGCAATTGAGGCATACACCGAAGTATGGACAATATTGTTTGTATCTGTATCATTGGAGATCACAAGCACCCGACCACTCACACAATCCACTACCCAACCACAGTGCAGAACAATGCGATGCTCAGCTTCTTGTACATCACACATCGGCGCTTCGATAGGTACCAGATTTTCAGATGACAGTGGTGTTGATGCCCTGTCAGGATGTAACATGTGTGCTGGAAGAACTGCATCGCCTGTGATGCATCCAGTAAGCCCGATAGTCAGCTTGACCAGTTCGGAAGTTGATGGCGAGCCAGCTGCTGCAACTAGATTGTATTGGTTGGTAATGTCCAGAACTTGTCCAGCTGGTGCAGTATTGGGACATCATTGGTGATTTCTATGAGATCAACAGACCCTACTCCTCCAGCATGACGGAGCCTTTCCCCAGATTTAAATAACGACTGCAACTAATTATCAAATACGACGAGAAGACTGGTCAGACATGCATGGCCTGCAGATAGGGCACAGCTAATTGCGCGATAGAATGTTCTAAATGATGTTAATTTTGGAAATGATGTCTAAGATAACACATAACGGCAATCAGTGCACTCTTGTCAGGTTGGGATGGGATGTCACCTTCAAATAGCGTTGAAGTTGGGATGATAACATGGCCATATATAGAGTTGAGTGCATTTCCCGATATTTGATGATCTCAATGTCACGCTGAGTTGCTGCTATCAGCTTGGATGACAGAGCCAGATGAGCTGTAGCCTCATTAACATTTGTGGCAGGTTTCTTTTTGATATGGTGGCAGACATATTTTGGTCTTTTATAGGAACCGCTCTTCCCTGAATTATTTGACCAGTAGATCTCCATTCTCTTGCATCTGGAGCAGCCGTACAGCCACTTGGTCATCTACCAATTGTTTGGTAATTATGTTATAGAGCTTGATGCCTGCACTTTGGATTATGTATGGATTGCCTCTATCTCAAACAAAGTCCAGACGCCTTGCCACATTTCCATTGAGCTTATCAGCTTTGCAACCAGTAAGTTCATTATGCACCTGTCGCGTGACACGTGCATTCTTGTGCATTCTTGTACATTCCGGATTTCCGTATAATTGTATATGTGTGATGTGTTTTACATACCTGTGATTTAGCATGTACATTTGCCATGTACAATGTGCGTGTAATAACGGGGCTTATATTGTATTGGTGGAAATACGTTTATGCGTGTCACTTTTGCGGATTTAAATATACGTCTATTTTATGAGCAATGTTTTACTGACGTCACGCCATATTTGCCACAGACTATGCATGTGTGTGGTAGAGAACTCGTTGACTGCGTGTGCTGGTTTCGCTAGGGAAAAGATACCTTTTAGTATTACGGATGTCCACTGTCCGTGCCAGCCGAGTTTGTCCGCGTGTCAGTTGATCACCATATAAGGGACCTTCTGTAGGTGAAGCAAGTATACAGCGCAGACCATACCATGGTCTGCCCTGTTATGTATGCTACGGGTTAGTGTTTCAGCATAGCCTGGTACTGGCCAACACGGATATATCAGATCCCATACTGGTGATGCTTTGTGTCGTGATATTTCCGTAAATGACCACGATATTTGAGTTTAGTATGTGCTACACACTCATTTGAATTTATAGCCGTAGGACCGATATGGAGGGGTTTGGCGGTGCCAAGAAGCGACCTTCGCATTGTCGAGACCAGTCGTGTATATTTCGGATTATGAGATCTGGGTCTATAGTGTGCAGATTTATGGTAGTGTGGGGTATACCATGTTGGATGGTATTTATTCCACGAGGGCTGTACACCGGTTTCGTTGAATTTAAGGCATGGGAACATATATTTATGCCAAATATAACCAACGGGTGACATGGCAAAAGCCATGGTTTTGTAGTATTTATGTGAGATGTCGTACGAGGGGTAGGCATATTCATTATTCCGTGCATGGTTTCACTGGTGCGTATATAAGCGATGTCTCGCTATGTGTTGGGGGGACACATATTTTCTGGTTACAGAAGACTAGTACTGTATTCACCAGTGACACGGAGGATTTTGCCTCTTGAGAACGCTCCAGCGAGCCACATTGGACGTTTTGGTCCACTCGTTTGAGGGCAGACCCAGTCAGTGCAGAGTATCGGGTCGTCCGAGTGTCCGTACGTCTGTCTGGCGCAGTGTGTGTAGCAGCTCCGGGTACATGCCTGTATAGAGCAGTGTGTGATGTTTAGCTACATCGCGTTCAGCAGACAGTCACAGCCATAGTTTAGTGAAGTGAAACGCCATACACACATATCATATCATGATACTACCACCGAGTTTGAATGTCACCCATGTGAACTTTTCCCGGCGTCTTAGCCAACGTGATTATCGCCATTTTGTATATACCGGAACTTTACATCCGGACTACCACTTCCGGTATTACAACCCATTGATTCACCATGGATACTTTACATCGGGTCTACCACATCTGGGTTGCTACAGTCGAGTGATACCATAGGAACTTTATCTCTGGTCCACCATTTCCGGAAATAATACTACCTTTGGAACTTTACTCCGGTACCAGCTTCCGGAACATTATCGTTATTGACTATCATGTGATGTAACCACATCCGGCTTTGACTTTGACATTCATACTTTGGAAATATATTGCATAGGCAATACTATGTATACTTTGATAGTGTATGGTAATACTCCTATCATGGCATATCATGGCTAAAGGATTGTAGTAAGACTACATAAATTGTTTATGGATTAATCCACTTGAAGTTGGATTATAGCCATATTGTTGACTAGACCTCATATTGCGGGTGAGGCAGACCTTGGGACCTTGATACTCAGAGGTTACACTATCTATTGAGATACGCCAGCACTGGGGTAGCTCAGATGATTGTCATTTGTCCTCCAATGTTCGTTATGCCATGTTATACTTGTATGTTATTTCACTTTGATTAGCGATCATCAAAGTACTTGTGCATTCATAATATTGTCCACTACGGGACCATTGAGATACCACATACTGAGTTTATTCGTCTATAGCTTTTAAGTTGCGTTAAGTATAACAGTCGATTGGCTTACAACCTTGTAGTAATTGAATAGTATCATGCACAGTACAGTGATGTTCGCATATCAATGTGTCATGTATTCCTGTGTGTTACCCATATAATATTGTGTACATTATAAGTGATTAAGTGATTACGTGTACTTATCTACTCTAGCCTATCCCTTACACTTCAACTGCATTGTTACCACTTTTCGTTCGTCAGATCAAGCTATATTGGCCATAACGTCATAACAATTGAAGCATACTTGGTTCATATGTTAATAGGGGAGACAATTTGTCTCGATCATTCCTGACCTTGGTAATGACCTTGACAATGGTGTCAGAAGTGGGATTTTGTTTCCTCTTTTTATAATCAGTTTCTTCAAAGCAGTTGAAGTAAGGAGGCTAGAATAGCTGTACCCCTAGCGTCGTCAAAATTCAATCTGGTATTTGTTTGCCCAGGGAGTTAATGTA
This sequence comes from Conchocele bisecta, assembly GCA_029237695.1. Classification (NCBI taxonomy): domain Eukaryota; kingdom Metazoa; phylum Mollusca; class Bivalvia; order Lucinida; family Thyasiridae; genus Conchocele; species Conchocele bisecta. The sequence continues at coordinate 9,135,161 of CM055267.1, forward strand.
AGATGCCCTCCAACACTTAGGCACTAATACATCACCACATACATGATTTGACTACCTAGGTACAGAAGTGTAGAGTTGAGACGATTTTGTGAGACAGTCGAAGTAAGGGTCATTGTAATTTTCGATTTGTTGAACAGTACCTCCCATGTGATGATGGCACAGCGGGTGTTCTAGGTTATCACTAGACACTTCAATACATCTGAGGCGAGATTACTACCACTATTATATTGTGTATGCACAATACTATATCCTGCCAGTGTCTATAACCAGTCCCCAATTTTTGTGTCCAGTACCATAGAGAGGAAATTGTAAATATACCATTACATTAGACTATACATATACCGGATTGACTTACCCGAATTGAGAAACTTATACCGTCGTTAGTAGTACCGGATTGATTCACCTTAACCTTATAGACGTGAAGCAAGAGACTCGCACAAATCACCAAGTGATTTGAGTGCTAGAGACCTTGTGTACCGTCGGGTAAAGCGTGTAAATCGATAATCCGGAGTTGAGTTGAGAGTGAGAATGTCGTCCATTAAGGAGCTAATGGACATAGGCAAAAGCTTAGGGCTAGCAGATTCAGAGTTAAGGGCCTTTGTAAAGGAAGAGCAGGAGAGAGAGAGAGACAGGAAAGACTAGAGGCTAGGCAGGCTGAGCAGCTGAGAAAGATAGGTTAGATGCTGAGCGGTTGGCTAAAGAGTCTGAGCGGTTGACTAAAGAGGTTGAACGACAGATGGAGAAAGATAGGTTAGATGCTGAGCAGTTAGCTAAAGAGGTTGAGCGACAGATGGGGAAAGATAGATTAGATGCCAATGAAGCACAGTTAGCTCTAGAATTCAAATTGCGAGAACTAGACACTAAGCATCAGGTAGAAATGGCAAAAGTAGAAAGGGGTGGAATAGTAGATGAAGATAGACATGATAGGGACAATGGCAGAGCATTCGGTCCGAAGCTGCCACATTTTGATCAGAATAATGACAACATGGATAGCTACTTAGCTAGATTTGAGAGGTACGCAGCAATTCAAAGGTGGGGGAGAGATAAGTGGTCACTACACTTGAGTGCTTTATTGAAGGGCAAGGCATTAGATTGTATATTCTAGACTACCTATTGATGATGCTCTTGACTATGATAAGTTGAAATCCGCATTGTTGAAATGTTTTGATCTAACGGAAGATGGGTTCAGACGCATGTTCAAAAACACCAAACCTGATCACAGTGAATCATTTGTGCAATATGTCAGTCGGTCAAAGAACTATTTAGATAGATGGTTTGAGTTAGGTAAGGTGAATAGAACATATGAAGGAGTACTAGACTACATGATCAGAGATCAGATGTTAAGTATATGCAGTCGTGAGCTCTACTTATTTCTCAAAGAGAAAACATTTGACTCGATAGATCAGATGGCGGTTCAGGCAGATTACTTTGCAGAAGCTAGAGGAGGTAGCAAGTATATAGTTCAGAGGAACAGTACTAGCAACAGAACTGAGTACAGGTCAGTAGATAACCAGAGGCGCAAGGTAAGTAGTGCGGATAATCGATCCAGAGATAGGAGTCGAGATAGGGACAGATATCACAATAGAGACCAAAATAGAAGCCCAAGTAGGGGTAGTTATGATAGAAGCCCGAGTAGAGGCAGTTATGAAAGAAGTACCAGCAGGAACGGCTATGATAGGCATTGCGGGACATGTTACCATTGTGGCAAAGAAGGTCACATGTCCTACGATTGTCCTAAGCGTGACCGGTCCTCAGCTTACAAAGCAGCAGCAGTCGAGGAAGAGAAACATGTAAGTTTTGCAGATATAGAACAGAGAGGTCGGTACAGAGGTAGAAATAGAGGTAGAAGTGGAAGGCACACTAGAGGCAGAGGTAGAGGTAGATGGCAAAACACGGAACAACCAGGGGAAAACCAAGGAAATTTCTGTGTGGTTGATACCGACACCCACTATTCGTATGTTCAGGTAGCGAGATACAGCCGGAGTTGATTAACGGATGTACATTTGGTATGGATAGGCTACCCGTAGCAGAGGGCACATTAAATGGGAAAAAAGGTCACAGTAATGCGAGATACTGGTGTACCGGGTGGTCGTCAGGGAAAGCTTAGTACAACCAGATCAGTTTTTAAGCAAAGTTTCAAACATGCATGCTGGTAAATAGGAGCAAAATGAGTGGAATTCCTACCGCCCGGGTAGATCTTGATACACCTTTTTTCAAAGGTCGGGTAGAAGCCCTCTGCATGACAGATACAATGTATGATGTTACCATAGGTAATGTAGACGGGTCAGAGTTACCGGTGATATCCGATTTTAGAGGCGCTAAATCGTGCGCAGTTGAACCTAGGTCACAAACGACAGCCCGAGACGAATCATATAAGACCCTCAAAGTCCCTACCGCAATCGCGAACGTATCACGCGATGAATTCAAAGAGGCGCAGGCACATGACGTCACATTGACGTCAGTTCGAAATAATGCAAAAGACGGAACGGTACGGTCAAGTAAGAACGGAAACAAATCGAAATTCGCATACCGAAAAGACTTGTTGTATCGTAATTTCGAATCGATAGGGTCAGGTAGGATGTACCATCAGCTGGTAGTCCCAAAAACACTTAGGACTACCGTGATGAAAGTGGCACATGAATCGATCATGGCAGGCCATTTAGGGGTTAAGAAGACAACTGATCGAGTGTTATCAGAATTTTATTGGCCAGGCGTGGGCAGTGACATTACACGGTTTTGTAGGTCTTGTGACATATGTCAAAAGACTGTGTCAAAGGGACACATCACCAAGGTTCCGTTAGGAACTATGCCGTTGATAGACACTCCGTTCAAACGAGTCGCAGTTGACATTGTAGGGCCAATTTTTCCAGCTACCGATCGGAAGAATCGTTACATACTAACGTTAGTTGATTATGCAACTAGGTACCCAGAGGCGGTACCACTACCAGGCATCGAAGCCGAACGAGTCGCGGAAGCTCTCGTGGATATGTTCAGTAGACTGGGTATCCCCCGAGGAGATGCTCACCGATCGGGTAGTCAATTTACGTCGGCAGTCATGGAGGAAGTTAGTAGATTGTTATCGCTGAGACAATTAACCACGACACCGTACCACCCACAGTGTAACGGTCTCGTGGAACGGTTCAATGGTACGTTAAAGCAAATGCTTCGTAGAATGGCAAGCGAACGTCCCAAAGATTGGGACAAATACATTAACGCGCTCTTATTCGCGTATCGCGAAGTCCCTCAAGAAAGTTTGGCTTTCTCACCGTTTGAACTATTGTACGGAAGGACCGTTCGGGGTCCGATGAGCATACTAAGAGATCTGTGGTCCGAGAAGGACATAGAGGACAACGTCAAAACGACGTATCAGTACGTCCTCGACTTGCGCGAAACGGCTCGAGAAAAACGTGCGAAATCGCGCATGAGAACTTGAAGAGTGCGTCCAAAAAGTACGCAAAGTTCTACAACCGTAAGACCCGTAGTAGGCAGTATGCAGTGGCAGATCAGGTACTTGTACTACTACCCACAGACAACAACAAATTGCTTCTTAGGTGGAAGGGACCATACCCCATAACAGAGGTAGTTAATGAGTGGGACCATAGAGTTGACATGGGAGGGAAGTTGAAAACCTTTCATGCAAACATGTTAAAGAGGTACGAGACTAGGCCTGAGCACCCGGGGAAGGGAATACTCACTGTAATAAATGCGGCCGTGATAGAAGACACAGTAGAGGGGGATCCTAGTCCAAGTGGGTGTAGTGCCGAAGAAAACATGTCATGTCCCAGGGGATTAGAGTCCGATACGGAGAGCAAAGTTGACCTGTCGCCTGATTTAGGCAAGAAACAAAAGACCCAAGTCAAAGAGATCTTACGGGAATTCACCCATGTCCTGAGGGACGCACCAGGACACACCCATATAGGGAAACATGAGATAAAATGGGCAGGCTACCTGAGCAGGATATCGGGGTAGTTTCAGCTGTGCCAACGTGTCTCGCGATTATGCACGAAAGTGTAAACACTTTTTATTTAGGGGGGAGATATGTCGCGTGACACGTGCCTTCTTGTACATTCCGGATTTCCGTATAATTGTATATGTGTGATGTGTGGCACTGTGTTGTATTGTTGTGCGTATTATTGATTTCACATCCCTGTGATTCCACATACCTGTGATTTCACACACCTGTGAGTTTTACATACCTGTGATTTAGCATGTACATTTGCCATGTACAATGTGCGTGTAATAACGGGGCTTATGTTGTATTGGTGGAAATACGTTTATGCGTGTCACTTTTGCGGATTTAAATATACGTCTATTTTATGAGCAATATTTTACTGACGTCACGCCATATTTGCCACAGACTATGCATGTGTGTGGTAGAGAACTCGTTGACTGCGTGTGCTGGTTTCGCTAGGGAAAAGATACCTTTTAGTATTACGGATGTCCACTGTCCGTGCCAGCCGAGTTTGTCCGCGTGTCAGTTGATCACCATATAAGGGACCTTCTGTAGGTGAAGCCAGTATACAGCGCAGACCATACCATGGTCTGCCCTGTTATGTATGCTACGGGTTAGTGTTTCAGCATAGCCTGGTACTGGCCAACACGGATATATCAGATCCCATACTGGTGATGCTTTGTGTCGTGATATTTCCGTAAATGACCACGATATTTGAGTTTAGTATGTGCTACACTCTCATTTGAATGTATAGCCGTAGGACCGATATTGAGGGGTTTGGCGGGGCCAAGAAGCGACCTTCGCATTGTCGAGACCAGTCGTGTAGATTTCGGATTATGAGATCTGGGTCTATAGTGTGCAGATTTATGGTAGTGTGGGGTATACCATGTTGGATGGTATTTATTCCACGAGGGCTGTACACTGGTTTGGTTGAATTTAAGGCATGGGAACATATATTTATGCCAAATATAACCCACGGGTGACATGGCAAAAGCCATGGTTTTGTAGTATTTATGTGAGATGTCGTACGAGGGGTAGGCATATTCATTATTCCGTGCATGGTTTCACTGGTGCGTATATAAGCGATGTCTCGCTATGTGTTGGGGGGACACATATTTTCTGGTTACAGAAGACTAGTACTGTATTCACCAGTGACACGGAGGATTTTGCCTTTTGAGAACGCTCCAGCGAGCCACATTGGACGTTTTGGTCCACTCGTTTGAGGGCAGACCCCAGTCAGTGCAGAGTATCGGGTCGTCCGAGTGTCCGTACGTCTGCCTGGCGCAGTGTGTGTAGCAGTTCCGGGTACAGGCCTGTATAGAGCAGTGTGTGATAGCTACATCGTGTTCAGCAGACAGTCACAGCCATAGTTTAGTGAAGTGAAACGCCATACACACATATCATATCATGATACTACCACCGAGTTGAATGTCACCCATGTGAACTTTTCCCGGCGTCTTAGCCAACGTGATTATCGCCATTTTGTATTATACCGGAACTTTACATCCGGACTACCACTTCCGGTATTACAACCCATTGATTCACCATGGATACTTTAACATCGGGTCTACCACATCTGGGTTGCTACAGTCGAGTGATACCATAGGAAACTTTACCTCTGGCCACCATTTCCGGAAATAATACTACCTTTGGAACTTTATTCTTCCGGTACCAGCTTCCGGAACATTATCGTTATTGACTATCATGTGATGTAACCACATCCGGCTTTGACTTTGACATTCATACTTTGGAAATATATTGCATAGGCAATACATATGTATACTTTGATAGTGTATGGTAATACTCCTATCATGGCATATCATGGCTAAAGGATTGTAGTAAGACTACATAAATTGTTTATGGATTAATCCACTTGAAGTTGGATTATAGCCATATTGTTGACTAGACCTCATATTGCGGGTGAGGCAGACCTTGGGACCTTGATACTCAGAGGTTACACTATCTATTGAGATACGCTAGCACTGGGGTAGCTCAGATGATTGTCATTTGTCCTCCAATGTTCGTTATGCCATGTTATACTTGTATGTTATTTCACTTTGATTAGCGATCATCAAAGTACTTGTGCATTCATAATATTGTCCACTACGGGACCATTGAGATACCACATACTGAGTTTATTCGTCTATAGCTTTTAAGTTGCGTTAAGTATAACAGTCGATTGGCTTACAACCTTGTAGTAATTGAATAGTATCATGCACAGTACAGTGATGTTCGCATATCAATGTGTCATGTATTCCTGTGTGTTACCCATATAATATTGTGTACATTATAAGTGATTAAGTGATTACGTGTACTTATCTACTCTAGCCTATCCCTTACACTTTAACTGCATTGTTACCACTTTTCGTTCGTCAGATCAAGCTATATGAACCAAGTATGCTTCAAATGTTAATAGGGGAGACAATTTGTCTCGATCATTCCTGACCTTGGTAATGACCTTGACAATGGTGTCAGAAGTGGGATTTTGTTTCCTCTTTTTATAATCAGTTTCTTCAAAGCAGTTGAAGTAAGGAGGCTAGAATAGCTGTACCCCTAGCGTCGTCAAAATTCAATCTGGTATTTGTTTGCCCAGGGAGTTAATGTAAGATGCCCTCCAACACTTAGGCACTAATACATCACCACATACATGATTTGACTACCTAGGTACAGAAGTGTAGAGTTGAGACGATTTTGTGAGACAGTCGAAGTAAGGGTCATTGTAATTTTCGATTTGTTGAACAGTACCTCCCTGTGATGATGGCACAGCGGGTGTTCTAGGTTATCACTAGACACTTCTACATCTGAGGCGAGATTACTACCACTATTATATTGTGTATGCACAATACTATATCCTGCCAGGTGTCTATAACCAGTCCCCAATTTTTGTGTCCAGTACCATAGAGAGGAAATTGTAAATATACCATTACATTAGACTATACATATACCGGATTGACTTACCCGAATTGAGAAACTTATACCGTCGTTAGTAGATACCGGATTGATTCACCTTAACCTTATAGACGTGAAGCAAGAGACTCGCACAAATCACCAAGTGATTTGAGTGCTAGAGACCTTGTGTACCGTCGGGTAAAGCGTGTAAATCGATAATCCGGAGTTGAGTTGAGAGTGAGAATGTCGTCCATTAAGGAGCTAATGGACATAGGCAAAAGCTTAGGGCTAGCAGATTCAGAGTTAAGGGCCTTTGTAAAGGAAGAGCAGGAGAGAGAGACAGGAAAGACTAGAGGCTAGGCAGGCTGAGAAAGATAGGTTAGATGCTGAGCGGTTGGCTAAAGAGTCTGAGCGGTTGACTAAAGAGGTTGAACGACAGATGGAGAAAGATAGGTTAGATGCTGAGCAGTTAGCTAAAGAGGTTGAGACGAACGATGGGGAAAGATAGATTAGATGCCAATGAAGCACAGTTAGCTCTAGAATTCAAATTGCGAGAACTAGACACTAAGCATCAGTAGATGGCAAAAGTAGAAAGTGAATGGAATAGTAGATGAAGATAGACATGATAGGGACAATGGCAGAGCATTCGGTCCGAAGCTGCCATATTTTGATCAGAATAATGACAACATGGATAGCTACTTAGCTAGATTTGAGAGGTACGCATGCAATTCAAAGGTGGGGGAGAGATAAGTGGTCACTACACTTGAGTGCTTTATTGAAGGGCAAGGCATTAGATGTATATTCTAGACTACCTATTGATGATGCTCTTGACTATGATAAGTTGAAATCCGCATTGTTGAAATGTTTTGATCTAACGGAAGATGGGTTCAGACGCATGTTCAAAAACACCAAACCTGATCACAGTGAATCATTTGTGTGCAATATGTCAGTCGGTCAAAGAACTATTTAGATAGATGGTTTGAGTTAGGTAAGGTGAATAGAACATATGAAGGAGTACTAGACTACATGATCAGAGATCAGATGTTAAGTATATGCAGTCGTGAGCTCTACTTATTTCTCAAAGAGAAAACATTTGACTCGATAGATCAGATGGCGGTTCAGGCAGATTACTTTGCAGAAGCTAGAGGAAGTGGGAGCAAGTATATAGTTCAGAGGAACAGTACTAGCAACAGAACTGAGTACAGGTCAGTAGATAACCAGAGGCGCAAGGTAAGTAGTGCGGATAATCGATCCAGAGATAGGAGTCGAGATAGGGACAGATATCACAATAGAGACCAAAATAGAAGCCCAAGTAGGGGTAGTTATGATAGAAGCCCGAGTAGAGGCAGTTATGAAAGAAGTACCAGCAGGAACGGCTATGATAGGCATCGCGGGACATGTTACCATTGTGGCAAAGAAGGTCACATGTCCTACGATTGTCCTAAGCGTGACCGGTCCTCAGCTTACAAAGCAGCAGCAGTCGAGGAAGAGAATCATGTAAGTTTTGCAGATATAGAACAGAGAGGTCGGTACAGAGGTAGAAATAGAGGTAGAAGTGGAAGGCACACTAGAGGCAGAGGTAGAGGTAGATGGCAAAACACGGAACAACCAGGGGAAAACCAAGGAAATTTCTGTGTGGTTGATACCGACACCACTATTGTATGTTCAGGTAGCGAGATACAGCCGGAGTTGATTAACGGATGTACATTTGGTATGGATAGGCTACCCGTAGCAGAGGGCACATTAAATGGGAAAAAGGTCACAGTAATGCGAGATACTGGGTGTACCGGGGTGGTCGTCAGGGAAAGCTTAGTACAACCAGATCAGTTTTTAAGCAAAGTTTCAACATGCATGCTGGTAAATAGGAGCAAAATGAGTGGAATTCCTACCGCCCTGGTAGATCTGATACCTTTTTTTCATTTTTTTCAAGGTCGGGTAGAAGCCCTCTGCATGACAGATACAATGTATGATGTTACCATAGGTAATGTAGACGGGTCAGAGTTACCGGTGATATCCGATTTTAGAGGCGCTAAATCGTGCGCAGTTGAACCTAGGTCACAAACGACAGCCCGAGACGAATCATATAAGACCCTCAAAGTCCCTACCGCAATCGCGAACGTATCACGCGATGAATTCAAAGAGGCGCATGCACATGACGTCACATTGACGTCAGTTCGAAATAATGCAAAAGACGGAACGGTACGGTCAAGTAAGAACGGAAACAAATCGAAATTCGCATACCGAAAAGACTTGTTGTATCGTAATTTCGAATCGATAGGGTCAGGTAGGATGTACCATCAGCTGTAGTCCCAAAACACTTAGGACTACCGTGATGAAAGTGGCACATGAATCGATCATGGCAGGCCATTTAGGGTTTAAGAAGACAACTGATCGAGTGTTATCAGAATTTTATTGGCCAGCGTGGGCAGTGACATTACACGGTTTTGTAGGTCTTGTGACATATGTCAAAAGACTGTGTCAAAGGGACACATCACCAAGGTTCCGTTAGGAACTATGCCGTTGATAGACACTCCGTTTAAACGAGTCGCAGTTGACATTGTAGGGCCAATTTTTCCAACTACCGATCGGAAGAATCGTTACATACTAACGTTAGTTGATTATGCAACTAGGTACCCAGAGGCGGTACCACTACCAGGCATCGAGGCCGAACGAGTCGCGGAAGCTCTCGTGGATATGTTCAGTAGACTGGGTATCCCCGAGGAGATGCTCACCGATCGGGGTAGTCAATTTACGTCGGCAGTCATGGAGGAAGTTAGTAGATTGTTATCGCTGAGACAATTAACCACGACACCGTACCACCCACAGTGTAACGGTCTCGTGGAACGGTTCAATGGTACGTTAAAGCAAATGCTTCATAGAATGGCAATCGAACGTCCCAAAGATTGGGACAAATACATTAACGCGCTCTTATTCGCGTATCGCGAAGTCCCTCAAGAAAGTTTGGCTTTCTCACCGTTTGAACTATTGTACGGGAAGGACCGTTCGGGGTCCGATGAGCATACTAAGAGATCTGTGGTCCGAGAAGGACATAGAGGACAACGTCAAAACGACGTATCAGTACGTCCTCGACTTGCGCGAACGGCTCGAGAAAACGTGCGAAATCGCGCATGAGAACTTGAAGAGTGCGTCCAAAAAGTACGCAAAGTTTCTACAACCGTAAGACCCGTAGTAGGCAGTATGCAGTGGCAGATCAGGTACTTGTACTACTACCGACAGACAACAACAAATTGCTTCTTAGGTGGAAGGGACCATACCCCATAACAGAGGTAGTTAATGAGTGGGACTATAGAGTTGACAATGGATGGAAGTTGAAAACCTTTCATGCAAACATGTTAAAGAGGTACGAGACTAGGCCTGAGCACCCGGGGAAGGGAATACTCACTGTAATAAATGCGGCCGTGATAGAAGACACAGTAGAGGGGGATCCTAGTCCAAGTGGGTGTAGTGCCGAAGAAAACATGTTATGTCCCAGGAGATTAGAGTCCGATACAGAGAGCAAAGTTGACCTGTCGCCTGATTTAGGCAAGAAACAAAAGACCCAAGTCAAAGAGATCTTACGGGAATTCACCCATGTCCTGAGGGACGCACCAGGACACACCCATATAGGGAAACATGAGATAAAGTGGGCAGGCTACCTGAGCAGGATATCGGGGTAGTTTCAGCTGTGCCAACGTGTCTCGCGATTATGCACGAAAGTGTAAACACTTTTTATTTAGGGGGGAGATATGTCGCGTGACACGTGCCTTCTTGTACATTCCGGATTTCCGTATAATTGTATATGTGTGATGTGTGGCACTGTGTTGTATTGTTGTGCGTATTATTGATTTCACATCCCTGTGATTCCACATACCTGTGATTTCACACACCTGTGAGTTTTACATACCTGTGATTTAGCATGTACATTTGCCATGTACAATGTGCGTGTAATAACGGGGCTTATGTTGTATTGGTGGAAATACGTTTATGCGTGTCACTTTTGCGGATTTAAATATACGTCTATTTTATGAGCAATGTTTTACGTCACGCCATATTTGCCACAGACTATGCATGTGTGTGGTAGAGAACTCGTTGACTGCGTGTGCTGGTTTCGCTAGGGAAAAGATACCTTTTAGTATTACGGATGTCCACTGTCCGTGCCAGCCGAGTTTGTCCGCGTGTCAGTTGATCACCATATAAGGGACCTTCTGTAGGTGAAGCCAGTATACAGCGCAGACCATACCATGGTCTGCCCTGTTATGTATGCTACGGGTTAGTGTTTCAGCATAGCCTGGTACTGGCCAACACGGATATATCAGATCCCATACTGGTGATGCTTTGTGTCGTGATATTTCCGTAAATGACCACGATATTTGAGTTTAGTATGTGCTACACTCTCATTTGAATGTATAGCCTTAGGACCGATATGGAGGGGTTTGGCGGGGCCAAGTAGCGACCTTCGCATTGTCGAGACCAGTCGAGTAGATTTCGGATTATGAGATCTGGGTCTATAGTGTGCAGATTTATGGTAGTGTGGGGTATACCATGTTGGATGGTATTTATTCCACGAGGGCTGTACACTGGTTTGGTTGAATTTAAGGCATGGGAACATATATGCCAAATATAACCCACGGGTGACATGGCAAAAGCCATGGTTTTGTAGTATTTATGTGAGATGTCGTACAAGGGGTAGGCATATTCATTATTCCGTGCATGGTTTCACTGGTGCGTATATAAGCGATGTCTCGCTATGTGTTGGGGGGACACATATTTTCTGGTTACAGAAGACTAGTACTGTATTCACCAGTGACACGGAGGATTTTGCCTCTTGAGAACGCTCCAGCGAGCCACATTGGACGTTTTGGTCCACTCGTTTGAGGGCAGACCCCAGTCAGTGCAGAGTATCGGGTCCTCCGAGTGTCCGTACGTCTGTCTGGCGCAGTGTGTGTAGCAGCTCCGGGTACAGGCCTGTATAGAGCAGTGTGTGATAGCTACATCGCGTTCAGCAGACAGTCACAGCCATAGTTTAGTGAAGTGAAACGCCATACACACATATCATATCATGATACTACCACCGAGTTGAATGTCACCCATGTGAACTTTTCCCGGCGTCTTAGCCAACGTGATTATCGCCATTTTGTATTATACCGGAACTTTACATCCGGACTACCACTTCCGGTATTACAACCCATTGATTCACCATGGATACTTTACATCGGGTCTACCACATCTGGGTTGCTACAGTCGAGTGATACCATAGGAACTTTACCTCTGGTCCACCATTTCCGGAAATAATACTACCTTTGGAACTTTACTTCCGGTACCAGCTTCCGGAACATTATCGTTATTGACTATCATGTGATGTAACCACATCCGGCTTTGACTTTGACATTCATACTTTGGAAATATATTGCATAGGAAATACATATGTATACTTTGATAGTGTATGGTAATACTCTATCATGGCATATCATGGCTAAAGGATTGTAGTAAGACTACATATATTGTTTATGGATTAATCCACTTGAAGTTGGATTATAGCCATATTGTTGACTAGACCTCATATTGCGGGGTGATGGCAGACCTTGGGACCTTGATACTCAGAGGTTACACTATCTATTGAGATACGCCAGCACTGGGGTAGCTCAGATGATTGTCATTTGTCCTCCAATGTTCGTTATGCCATGTTATACTTGTATGTTATTTCACTTTGATTAGCGATCATCAAAGTACTTGTGCATTCATACTATTGTCCACTACGGGACCATTGAGATACCACATACTGAGTTTATTCGTCTATAGCTTTTAAGTTGCGTTAAGTATAACAGTCGATTGGCTTACAACCTTGTAGTAATTGAATAGTATCATGCACAGTACAGTGATGTTCGCATATCAATGTGTCATGTATTCCTGTGTGTTACCCATATAATATTGTGTACATTATAAGTGATTAAGTGATTACGTGTACTTATCTACTCTAGCCTATCCCTTACACTTCAACTGCATTGTTACCACTTTTCGTTCGTCAGATCAAGCTATATTGGCCATAACGTCATAACAATTGAAGCATACTTGGTTCATATGTTAATAGGGGAGACAATTTGTCTCGATCATTCCTGACCTTGGTAATGACCTTGACAGCACCCTTGCTGATTTGCTGCGATTCATCGATACATCACTCATCATTTCCCGGAAAATATTCGAGACAAGTAGAATTTCGTGGAATATAAGCTACCACTTGACTGTCATTGCGATGTTTCTGGTTTGTCTCTCAATACCACATGTACTCTTTGACGATCTCTGGATTGATTGTTCCAGCTTCATATCTCATTATCTGATGCGACACCATTACAAGAGTCCTCAGCCCGATCCGTCCCAACCAAGTGACCTCTCATGAAGTGCTGGATGATCTTGAGATTGGTTGCTTCTAACACTTTTGTCGATTCCAGATAGAAGGTAACGTAGCAGAGGTAATTAGACAGTCGCTCTCCCGAAAGATGGCCAGAGATTTTTCTACACAGGCCATGTGTAGAGGGAAGTTTCCATCTCGATCTGATGCTACAGCATGCTTAATGACGCTAGCTATGTGATGAAACTGTTGTAAGTACTGGCACATCTAAGACACAACAACAACATTCATTCATGAAACACTCAAATTGTTCATGATGTTCTGAAAATCGATGGACAAGCTCTGCTAACTTCTTGACTGACAACTTCTCACAAAGTGCACGATGCACATCGACCGCACATGTCATTATATTATCATTGATCTCGTGTAACAACCACTGCCAGAAAGCCTCACCTGTCAACTAACCGTTCAGGTCTGAAACCATAATTATTCATTGAAAGGAGTGAATAGACTGACTGCCTTCCAACACAGAGTTCAATGACAGTTTACCAAACACTTCAATCTCGAGATCAGAGCATCCTCAATCCCTAATCCTCTAATCTACCGCCCAACACACATCAGCAAGATTTTGTCTCATTGAAATATTCCCATCAATCCATGAACATCAGAAAATTAATTTGGTTCAGTCATAATGATATCAGCCACAGTATGAAATACACCCTCATAACAAAATACAGGTACTAGGGACTGAGATGGGGTTGAGTTGCGGACGGAAACTTTGGAAAGTTTGAAGGACCTTACGTACAGTCGTATAGTCAATCACAGGGGAGGGGATCACAGGCATAAACCCAACTCGCATTATCGGCACCGTCGCAGTATATAACAGAGTATTGAAACCACCCCATGTAGTACGGGGCGCCAAGTGGGACATGGCTCAATTTAGTCAACAAAATTCATTTATGTGCCACAAAATTCAATTCTGTGTCACAAAATTCAATTCTGTGCCACAAAATTCAATTCTGTCAATTCTGCACACGCATGTAAGAAGGACTACCATTGGTCAGAAACTGCACTGGAGAAATGGGTCACGGTCGCCGATCTACACATTCAATGTCGATGATTTATTTCTCATTCTGCCGATGATTCATTTCCCATTCTGCCATTTTGCTTCAACTATCTCCAAACAGTCAAACGTTGACAAACCCATTCGTATTTAAACTCATTTGCGTTATAATTATACACATAATTCATGTACATGTAGATCTCCCGCGAGTACTGCGTCATTTAGTGTGTATCGCAAGGTACATTTGCCCCAGTTAAATCAATAATACACGCGCTGTGGCCTGTGTTCTGACTGCTGTCTGTGTTTATAAACAGAATGTGTGTATTGGGCCATTTGAGGAAACCATTTGTAGTATTTGTGTAGATACCATGGATACATGTACTAAGATGGTGTATACTGTAAATAATGCATGTAGACACATAGTTGCGAACACGTAACTTCGCAACTAGTAGACACAGATCCAATACCATTTGTTTCACAAGGTTAGATCTACTGTTAGAATACGACGTCATCTAATGTCATTTTCGAGCATAAAACGTTACCTGATAAATAGAATACCAGGCTAGTGTATTTTAATATCAAGTTTATCAGGCTCGGCTCGGAAACGGTAGGAATTCCTCGGCAAGCCTCGGAATTCCTACGCGTTTCCTAGCCTTGCCTGATAAACTTGATATCAAAATACACTAGCCTGGTATTCTCTATATATGGGCATGCTCTCAAGTCTAGCTATGTCCCGGCTACTTTATGTTTGACCCTGTTTACATAATTGAGGGAAAATTCTGAATATTTTTCTTATTTCTCCTTCAAAGTATATGCTTATATGGTGTGACCACTCATTTGTAATCATAATATAACCAAAATAACTGTCCATAAAGAAGTATAATATTGATATATTGGGTTATATTTTCGCATTGAAATATTTAAAGCCTGCAAGTGTACTCCACCATCTAGTAAAATGGACTAAGACCGATCTCAACCAATCAACGTAGAGATGACATAGACTATCCTACGCAAACTAATTATTGTGGACAAAAATGAATTCTGTCCTACAAAACTGAATTTTCTTCACAAAACTCAATTCTGTCTTACAAAATTGAATCCTTTATAACAAAAATGAATTTTGTATACGAAACGTATGCAGAATTGAATTTTGTGACACAGAATTGAATTTTGTGACACAGAATTGACAGAATTGAATTTTGTGACACAGAATTGAATTTTGTGATTTTTAGTGTTACAAAACTCAATTTTGTACACATAATTAACCTGTCCTGCATGGCGCCCCGTATGTAGGCAGTGTACCACAAGTAGCATGAACCTTTGGTAGTCTTAACCTGATGAAGGATATAAGAAACTCGCGCTGATCTGCTTCACGGAGAGCAGACACACAATCAATATTAGAATTTATGCCTGTACCCTCTATAACTTTGAAGCTGGAAGAGAGGCTTGGTTTCACTGATAATTTGTGGGGGGGGGGGGGGGGGGGGGGGGGGGGTGTGAGTAGGCACTTCTTGACATGGTAGTTTCACAGGCAAGCACGCTGTATCCAACAATCTGATTATGAATATCCATAAATACAGAATAAGTAGTAAAATGGTGCCCTATTGTATGCTCTGGCATATTAACCTCAATAAATGTTTGCCATTTATGTATACAATTGTGTGTATCTTATTTTAAGCCATTTAACTGATGTTATGAATTGTTTAATTCCACCTAGTAGATTCTTGACACTGGGGGTATCCCATATTCAAATCAACTGTCAAAGTCTATGCTAATGAAAATGTATACGGGTCTCTATGGCAGGGCCTGGACTATATCGCCGATGGGGTAGAACAATGTTTATCAACCAAATGTTGTCCGTCAATGGT
The DNA here is from genome assembly GCA_029237695.1 of Conchocele bisecta. Lineage (NCBI taxonomy): Eukaryota > Metazoa > Mollusca > Bivalvia > Lucinida > Thyasiridae > Conchocele > Conchocele bisecta. The sequence goes on from CM055267.1 coordinate 9,151,279, forward strand.
CGATACTAACCGTCTCTCCAATGGCAATTAAGCTACACATTGACAAGCTGTACATAGAATCATCAGTCAACTGTTCCAAAGACCTCTTGACGATCCCGGACCACGGGGCAGTCTGCGGCAACAAGAGTGGACCTCACGTTTGTCACGGACTCTACAGAGGAGCTGGCGTTAACTACACCAACTTCTAAGTATACATGCATACATGCCATTTTTCGTTAACGCGTTTCTAATAAGTGTTTGAAGATCTAGTAGCGTTTAATGCTTTCTGTGACAATTAATACAGTGGATCCTCTCTAAACCGGACACCCTGGGAGGTCCACAGGGTGTCCGGTTTAGAGATGTTCCACTGCAAAACAGACACATGACTACTTCCAAGACATGCATGTTTGATTTGTGATCATTAACAGACATTATAATCCGATATAAAGGGCAAAGCACACCATCACAATTAAGTACAACTAACCTTTCTCAGCGTCCGGTTTAGAGAGGTTCCACTGTATACTGAATCTGTGAGTACATGATGCAGCGTCTGTAATGCTTTCTGATCATCCGTAATACGACCATAGTTAGTTCATTATATATATTAGACACGCCATGCGATTTTGCACCTTCGGACATCTGCGTAATTTCATGAAATACGTTTACAATATTTTTCATAAATAAGTTGAGATTTTCAGAGTAAAATAATATATAATTTGGTCAACTTTTGGCGCTATTTACGGAAACCATTGTACATGTTGTAAACGTATTTAATGTGAGAAGATACAAAATCACATGGCGTGTCTCAATTATTTAACATCGTTAGCGCAACTTTTCACAGTGATCGTCTACCAACACCATTGCATCTGTACTATGTATGTCATACTATATGTTCTTTCTTCAACTCTACAGGACCAACTCCAGGAATTCCACACAATGTTACGGTATACGAGTCAAAGTACGCCCTAGTTGTCAACTGGGACCCTCCACTGCTGCACAGAGACTACGTAGCTGGCTATATACTGACCTACATCGTGCAGCCCAACCTGCGCCAGTAAAGCCAATCGCTGCCGTCCAGATGTCACAGTGGTGCCGTCGACATAGTCGATTGGCCAGGACGGCGGGTGGACGTGTGGGTGCGGGCGGAAGGCGATATCGCGGCTGGCAATAAAACACAAGCGCTGTCTACGCGAGTTGGTAAGTTGCATGATTTTGGACCGATATTGGTATTAGAAACATCATACATTTACACTGACCAGATTGCGTATATGTATGTCCATGCAGGTTGGGTCAATTGCTTTCTCTTGTTTCGTCAGTATCTTTGGGTGCATTACTTTCTGTTTTATTACTTTACAATTATGAGACTATATTTTACATATTAATTTGTGTCATGGACTGTTCATCAGTGTCACCGAATATGATGACACAAACCTCTCACTAACTTAAGGGAAATTCAAAATGAAAAGAACACAGCTAATACCAACACTATTTAAAATGCATTGTCTAGATGAAGTTGTGCTCAACGACCACCGGGTATTGGGAAATATTACGATCAGTATAAGAACGAACGTTGAGACTTTCTAAGCATCTGGTCAATGTTAAATTAATGTCCAATGTTATTTTAATTGCAGCCTGTGGCGAAGCAATTAACACAACCGGTGGTATATATTACATAACGTCGCCGCACTACCTCAAGTCGTTCCAGCACGGCGTTTATTGTAAATGGAACATCACCGTCGGTGCGTCTGTGGACATCGCGCTGACCTTCATCAGGATAGACATAACTAATCACCGGGGTGATTGTTCCGACTACGTGACTGTCAGCGGACACAGGAAGTTCTGTGATGACACACATCAGAATAGGCCGATGACATTGTCTGGTGTACGCAACCTGGTCGTCGAGTTTCAGACAGGCTCGGACGGCGTAGGGGCAGGATTTATGTTACAGGTCGAACAACTGCATCATTATATTGACACAGGTATGCGTAGCGGATCTAAAAATGCCCAGTTCTGCAGCCTTTATGCCGTTAAAAGCTGTTAACTTACTTTGATAATTCCTTCTTCCATTTCATTTCCGGTTAGCATAATTTATCTTTATTTAACCGAATCGGATAGCACAGGCAAAGATGCAACATAGGATGTCATAAATGACAGGGTCGGACTACTTTGATGAAGTCACATTTTGCTACAATAGTACTTCTCCTCCAACCATAGTTCATCATTATACTTCTCCAATCACAGACTAGAATATATGAACGTTCTCACATCTACTACTAGTATGCTATTTTTACGGGTCAACATTACTGCATGATACACGTTACCGTTCACCACTTTAGACTCTGTTTCTTATCTTTTTGTACGTTTATACGGCATGTAGGCTTTTTATTATTGTCGCCATCTGCCGATATTCTTGTTGGGGTTCTTGTGTTCTTTTTTCATTTTTACTTTCCATATTTCTATAACCTCCGAAATCGAGTATTACTTTTAATATTTATGTTGTTTTCCAGCTTGATGGCTGGAATTATTTTTTTAAATGGTCCGTCTGTATAACGTTATATTCACCCATATACATAATTGTGGCTGTGACTGGAGAAATGGGGATTTCGGTTTTGCGACCGGTGTAGATCGAGTGAACCTGTGCATCGTACAGTCTGATCATGATCAGCACTGTTCGCCATTTCATCAATGAAACACCTGTCATGTTTCTAACAAGCAATATAAATTATCAGGATACAGGAGTGTGCTTCTTGATCAGGGGCTACACTGGTCACATATCCAATAAGCCCCATTTCTTCATTCACAGCCGCAATTATGGATACCTTTACCGCATTATGTTTGTTACAGGTACAGCAGACATAACGCCCACATCCAGCTCCCCGATTCGACATACCCCGTCATCGGCATTCAGCACAGCAGCAGGAACATTGATTGCAACATCGCTGTTAAGCACGAATGCTTTTCTAAATGTTTCTGTAAGTGTATCTTGAGTGAAGTATATTGGAACAATAAATAATTTACTCGATATTTTGTACTGCTACTTTGTTATAAATAAACAACGTTGAAAGTTACAAAGACAAAGTCCATGATAACCGACGATCAGAACAAAATATATACAGTGGGGTCAGCGTGTAAGTGCACACACGAACGAACACGACAGGTTGGTTCCAACCTGTCGTGTTCGTTCGTGTGTGCACTTACACGCTGACCCCACTGTAATGTATGTTGCAAGCGCGGTTTTATTGCACCTGTTCATTTTCTGTCACGGAGTGTTCAACGTTCAAATCCTTTGGACTTCATCGGACGTTCAGTGGTGGGATTTCTTTTTGTGCAACTTTGATTGGTTGAATTTGTTTTATGTTTTATATATTGCACGTGTCCTTTTATTTTTATTTTAGCGATCGTGCACTGTTGATCACTGGGTACACATTTGTAGCACATTGAAGACCACTCAGTCACGGCTGTGTCCATGCCTTGTGTTTATCATACTGTTAGCTGGCCCAATAAATCTGACATTCTACATTTGGCGCTTGTTTAGTGATGCTATACGTGTTATGGGCCGATGGCCTTCTTCACTAAATAAACAAATTGTAATATGTATTGCCTTATATGATTGACATGCGTACACTGATGTATTGTAACTATGTACGGTGTCATTTGCCGTTGAAGATCACTGGGTCAACTGGTTTATCAATTGCTGGTAAATCATGAAGTCAAGGAACATAATTATTCACCACCCTGTTACCAAATTTTCGAAATTGGGTTACCCTACAGTGCAATGCACTGTGTGCTATTTATAGACATGCACCAGGAAGGCCTTCCTCAAAACAAGCGAGTGAGCGTAGCGAATCAAGTTTGATTAGCGGTAGGACCAATCACGAGGGCATTATTTCAAGATAATTAGCTCACCAGGTTAAACTAGAACTATCACAGGAGTGATCATAACACCCCCACAAAGAGTTGGAATTACAAATAGCTTAACATTAGAAGTTTTATAGGTTTGAATAAAAATTTCATGATCATTATTTAATGCTGGCCTTAGAGATGTGTGACATTGACCTTTTACCTGCGTACGTGGTAAATGAAAATGAGATAATCTGAAAACATTTGAAAATTCATTCATCAGTTATAGAGGATCTTACACGAGTAATGGATTAATATGATTTTGATTGAAAACTCTGTGCCGAGTTGGTCAAGAACGCAATGAATCAATTTAATAAAAATAGAAAAAATGGCTAAGTTAAAAGGATGATATTTTTGTAAAAAAAATATTTGTTCGGCATAAAAAGTGTGTATAGTTTCAGATCAATCCACTGAACGGTTTCAGAGGAGTTGCGTACACAAACTATGCAGTTTATCTGTCTGCCGCCTGCAATAAGTTTGACCTTTGACCTTCAACTGTGACCTTGGCCTTGGATGTAGGTACGTGGTTATTGATCGCGACACACCTTCTCATCGTGAGAAACATTTGTGCCAAGGCATTTGATACTCCATGCATCGGTGTAGAAGATATAGAGCGGAAGGGAATTTCAATAGGTTTGACATTTGACCATCAACTGTGACCTTGACATTGGACGTAGGTGCGTGGTTATTGATCGCGACACACCTTCTCATCAAGAGAAACATTTGTGCCAAGCCATTTGATAATCCATGCATCGGTGTAGAAGATATAGAGCGGAAGGGAATTTCAATAGGTTTGACCTTTGACCTTCAACTGTGACCTTGACCTTGAACGTAGGTGCGTGGTTATTGATCGCGACACACCTTCTCATCATGAGAAACATTTGTGTCAAGCCATTTGATAATCCATGCATCAGTGTAGAAGATATAGAGCGGAAGGGAATTTCGATAGGTTTGACCTTTGACCTTCAACAATGACCTTGACCTTGGACGTAGGTGCGTGGTTATTGATCGCGACACACCTCTCATCATGAGAAACATTTGTGCCAAGCCATTTGATAATCCATGCATCGGTGCAGAAGATATAGAGCGGAAGGGAATTTCAATAGGTTTGACCTTCGATCTTCAACCGTGACCTTGACCTTGACCTATATACCCCCTCAAACTTTGTTTGTGGGGGTATAATAAAAATTTTCTTACATTTCAGACATGATACTTTATACCAATAGTTGTCAGAAGACAACAAAGCTCGCCTGTTGGCAGCCTTCACTCAAACTTGGCACACTTGCATAAAAAAACATGAATATTATATAACTTGACCTTGGGTTAAGGGGCGTGCAGTGGACCTTGACATTGGGGTCAGTGGTGCAAGGTGGGTCGTTGGTTTGCTATAGCATAATATAGCATATTAAGATGAATGCATGTATGAAATATCAATGCGCTCCCTGAAAACAGAAGTAAAACAAAATTTAACCCAACGTTAAGTTTATGAACGCACTAAGTTGGTGATTTTCGACAGCATGATAGCTATTCACATGAGGAATGCATGTATGAATGTGCTAAGTTTGTGACCTTGACCTTGGGGAAAGGGGTGGGGGGGGGGGGGGTCATGGATTTGCTGTAGCACAATAGAGGATCATCAGATGAATGCATGTATGAAATATCAAAGCGTTCCATGAAAGGAAACAGATGTTATAAGGCATTTACCCCAACGTTAAGTTTATGAATGTGCTATGTTTGTGACCTTGACCTTGGGGAAAGGGGTGGGTCATGGATTTTCTATAGCACGATAGAGTATCATCAGATGAATGCATGTATGAAATATCAAGGCGTTCTCTGTAAAAAAAACAGAAGTTATAAAAAGATATTTACTCCAACGCACAATAGAGGATCATCAGATGAATGCATGTATTAAATATCAAAGCGTTCCCTGTAAAGAAACAGAAGTTACACAACATTTACCCCAACGTTAAGTTTATGAACATGCTAACTTTGTGACCTTGACCTTGGGGTAAGGGTTGGGTGGTGGGTTGTGGATTTGCTACAGCATGATAGAGGGTCATCTGAGGAATGCAATATCAAGGCGTTCCATGAAAGGAAACAACTGTTATAAGACATTTACCCCAACGTTAAGTTTATGAATGTGCTAAGTTTGTGACCTTGACCTTGGGGTAAGGGGTGGGCGGTGGGTCATGGATTTGCGATAGCACGATAGGGTATCATCAGATGAATGCATGTATGAAATATCAAGGAGTTCCAAGAAAGGAAACAGATGTTATAAGGCATTTACCCCAACGTTAAGTTTATGAATGTGCTAAGTTTTTTACCTTGACCTTGGGGTAACGCTTGGGTGGTGGGTCATGGATTTGCTACAGCATGATAGAGGGCCATCTGAGGAATGCATATATGAAATAACAAGGTGTTCCATGAAAGGAAACAGAAGTTATAAGACATTTACCCCCAACGTTAAGTTTGTGGACGACGCCGACGATGCCGGGGGTATGCCATAAGCTCTTCTGCACTTCGTGCAGGCGAGCTAAAAAAGAAGGTAAGCAGGCGTAAAATATAACCAAGAGTTGTGCAAATTAATTTCTGGAGGCGGGCAGTAGCGAAGGCGACATTCATTGCGACTTTACTGACATCAGTGCCAAATATGGGGAGCACGAGAGTGGTGTAAACTACTGCCATTCTCCTGAACCAAGTGGTGTAATTCACCGTTATATAACTATTTGTGTAAACTACTGGCTGAAATGTATGAAATGTAAATAATTATCGAAATCTGTTATCACAAAATACAAAACAACAATATTATGGAATCACAGACAAAATGTATTCATAGTAACAACATAAAGTATCGAAACATATATAGACAAAATATAAAACAAGGTGACTGTAAGGGAGTGTCTCGCCCACTACAAATGGATCACAGTTACTCGAATGACCCAGGGAGGTCTGCGATCAATGTGAGAAAGCAGACTAGGCGGTCACCTCCTCTGTCATATTGCCAATTATTTTATACTGAATTAAACAAATCCCTAGAGTGGTGGTAGAGAATGCTCCCTGACCCCCCATATTGGGACTTGGTTCGCCTCGCCTGGTTTTTACCTCTGGTTACGGCCCTGCTAATGAACTTTAGCGAACATTTGACTAATGTACCGGAAAACAAGTTTTGACAGACGTGACCTTATATTTCAAGGAAAGTTGGTCAAGGTCACCTGAATGACCCAGGATGGTTAGGTATCTATGTAAGAGAACTACTGATGTGATTTGGCGAAGATCCGACCCTGATCTGGTGTCGCGTAAGAATCTAAATTGCAAGATCAATCAGGAATATATATGTTCACTTTCCCACTAAATAATCAACAGTGCAGACCTTCATTTGATCAGTGTTTGGATGATGACAATTGGTCCCACTTTCTAATGGGGCTTAGCCCTTTCAATACTAAAGAACTGTACAGTAGTGCTTTCAAACAGTGTAGATCCAGATGAGCCGGCTCCTGACGATCCGTCTCATCAGGCTCTGCACTTTTTGCAAGTAATCTTCATATTTTGTAGAAAAAAACACACCCCCTTTTTATAAATGCACTAGTCTGAAAATAATTTTGTGACGATTGGAGTGGTTGAAAATTTAACATCAGTCCATTGCCGTTATTTATAGGCTATAGCCCAATTCTAAAACGCCCACCTAAATTTTGAGTTGTCCAAAATCGGTTAATTTGCATAAATTCAAAATGGCTGCATTAAGTATCACTTGGCATTTTCAGCCTGACATATTCAAGTAAGCTAACTTTAATGTTGTTAGGGCTTTGCCATTTATTTTTCCCGGGGGGGGGGGATACTGGCTTTTTAAAACAGCATGGTGGTGGTCGTATTAATTAAATTTATTTTTCGACTGGGTGGGGTCTACGTCATTTAAAATATCTATAGGTAGGGGTGTATTCTTTTTATCCTTTCTGGTGGTGGGGCGTTAAGTTCCCCTATGATGTTGGTGGGTGGTTATTTCCATAAGTATTACAGTGGGTGTCGGTGTATCAATTTAGAAGCCTCCGTAAAAAAACACCGACATTGAATGTTCACTGGTCAACGTTTATCGAAAGTTATTAAGAGTTGTGTTCTTGCAATCCAGCGCTTCGGCCTAGTTCCATTGGTCCCAGGTCTTTTCGCCCATAATCCTGTTCGCACCCCGGGTTGTTTCGCCCTTATTCACGTTCGCCCCGGGTAGTTTCGCCCCTATATATATAATGTTCGGCCGGCCTAGTTCGATTGGCTGTCAGACATTTCGACCTCAAGACATCTAGTACACGAGTGTTCGTCGGTCTCCGCGTAAACAACAAGTTCGCGTAGCGAAACCGACGAACATGAGTGTATTATTTCACGCTATTCAATCCTGAACGATTAATTATCCTATGTATTACATTTCTACTACTTAATTTCCTTATTTTTAATAATATTTGTGTTTTATTGAAGAAACTATGTGGGTATGAATGTTTATGGCCGTGTCTTATTTACTACGTGTTGACGTAACTCATTCATAACAATTTTGGATTCATAAAAACATGGCGCCTTTCTGTCTACTGGACTTCAGTGGATTTTAATATTTATGGCATACACGTATAGGGTAAGTACCAAGTCGATGGTATTACATGTATAATGATAAATATTTATAATAATGTGTTTTATTAATATAGAACAAAGAGCAGCTCGATATATTCTTTCACAGATATGCTGTTCACAACGTCTGCCAATAACAAACCAGTACTTGTCAGTGCCCTAATGTCGACACACATCAACGTTATTTATGACACGACTTTAGCAATATTAGTTGACCTCAGCTTCCGGCAGTGGTAATAATCAAACAATTTCACATATTTCTCCCTAAGAATAACATTTTCTGGTGGTGGGGGTTAAAGGAGAAATAAATGATGGTGGTGGGGGGTGTTTTATGCAATTTCTTTTTTTTTCTGGAGGTAGGGGTTAAATGGTGGTCGGGGTGTTTTATGCAAACAATCAATTCCGGTGGTGGGGGGTTATGCAAGAAATAAATTCTGGTGGTGGGGTATAATTTTATGCAAATTCCGGTGGTTCTACCCCTAAAAAAAAAGCCAGTCCCCCCCCCCCCGGGCAATTTTACTGGAAAGCCATTATGTGTTTTTCTTGTTGCATGCCAGGTTCAAAACACATTATTATCATTTATACGAATTCTTCATTAGAAAAAAATTCAAAATGCCCACCCAAATAACTATTTTTACCATAAAAATATTATGTCAGCTACAGTATATCCTTTATGTTAATATTTTCCTCATAAATACATTTGTGAGGTTTTAAAATTGGCCGACATTACCTGTATTTATCTTAACGTTACATGCATTTAAGCTTGGAGAAAATACAAATCACTTGGGCGCTTACACCATGATAATACACTGCCAATGCCCATGTTATGCAATACAATGTGTTCACAAGTCACAGTAAGAATACTGCATCTACTAAGTATCAGATATCCAACTACATGTATATAAATATACAGGCCGACCGTGTGGTATATTGGATGCATATATCGAGTATTACATTTTCTTATGATGCTGATCCCTAATTGAGAATTTATAACAAACTAGAAATGGACACTTGTCGACAAGCGCATGTGTATCCCCCTCCCCAGATACACAAGTAGTTTGAAAAAAGGGTGTTCGAGTTATGCTCCGGAGACAAAATCAGTGACGGAAAAACAAAGGGAGATAACTGAAAAATTAGTGATGCAAGAGTTGTCATTCTTGCGTGACACACCTTTAGGGTTGTGGTCTATGCATGTGTGAAGTTTCATGAAAATATTCCAAAGGGTGTTCGAGTTATGCTCAAGACACGAAATCAGTGCATGAAACAACAAAGGGAGTTAACTAAGAAATTAACGACGCAAGAGTTGTCATTCTTATGTGCGACACACCTTTGGGTCGTCTTCTATGCATGTGTGAAGTTTAATAAACTAGAAAATGTGTTCATAGAACACGGATGTCCCACATATCGCTTTGATAATAAATGAGGCCAAATTCCAAGTCAAAATATTTTCTTTTACTGAGAGTTAAAGTTTTTTGAAGCACCAAGTATGTGACCTTGACCCTGGGCTTGGCTGGGGCAGGACGAACGTGGATTTGGCACAGGGTGGTAGAGGACCATTAGAGCAATGCATATATTAAATATGAAGCTGATCCGTGAAAGAAAACAGAAATTATAAGATATTTACCTGAGCGTTAAAGTTTTTGAAGCACTAAGTATGTGATCTTAACCCTGGGCTTGGCGGGGGCAGGACGAACGTGGATTTGGCACAGGGCGGTAGAGGACCATTAGAGCAATGTGTATATGAAATATGAAGGAGATCGGTCGACGGATGAAGAAATTATGAGACATTTACCCGAGTGTTAAAGTTTTGTGACGGACGGACGGACGGGATGACGGGAGGACGGGACGCACGTTCCAACGAATGAATACTGGTTGGGTTTTTACTCTATAAAAATACCCAACAAGAGTACCCAACACTATCTTAACCCTACCCAATAAGATCCCAGTACGCTTTCAATAAGTACCCATTCGTGTGTGCGGACGGACGGACGGACGGACAAGGGTAACACTAAATGCCACCTCCACTATCGTGGTGGGGTATAAAAATATTCCAAAGGGTGTTCGAATTATGCTCTGGATACAAAATCAGAGCACGAAACAACAAAGGGAGATAAGTAAACAAGAATTCCGCGGAATCAAATGCCTCGCCTTGTCCTGCCTTGACCTCGAGCCTGGGCCCAAAAGCAATTTTCACTGGCCCGAACATATTATACAACTAGAAATGGACGCTTGTCGACAAGCGCATGTGTATCCCCCTCCTCAGATACACAAGTAGTTTGAAAAAAGGGTGTTCGAGTTATGCTCCGGAGACAAAATCAGTGACGGAAAAACAAAGGGAGATAACTAAAGAATTAGTGATGCAAGAGTTGTCATTCTTGCGGGACACACCTTTAGGGTCGTGGTCTATGCATGTGTGAAGTTTCATGAAAATATTCCAAAGGGTATTCGAGTTATGCTCCGGACACGAAATCAGTGCACGAAACAACAAAGGGAGATAACTAAGAAATTAACGACGCAAGAGTTGTCATTCTTACGTGCGACACACCTTTGGGTCGTCTTCTATGCATGTGTGAAGTTTAATAAACTAGAAAATGTGTTCATAGAACACGGATGTCCCACATATCGCTTTGATAATAAATGAGGCCAAATTCCAAGTCAAAATTTTCTTTTACCTGAGCGTTAAAGTTTTTGAAGGACCAAGTATGTGACCTTGACCCTGGGCTTGGCGGGGGCAGGACGAACGTGGATTTGGCACAGGCGGTAGAGGACCATTAGAGCAATGCATATATGAAATATGAAGCTGATCCGTGAAAGAAAACAGAAATTATAAGATATTTACCTGAGCGTTAAAGTTTTTGAAGCACTAAGTATGTGATCTTAACCCTGGGCTTGGCGGGGGCAGGAGCATTAGAGCAATGTGTATATGAAATATGAAGGAGATCGGTCGAAGGATGAAGAAATTATGAGACATTTACCGGAGTGTTAAAGTTTTGTGACGGACGGACGGACGGGACGACGGGACGACGGGACGACAGGACGCACGTTCCTACGAATGAATACTTGTTGGGTTTTTACTCTATAAAAATACCCAACAAGAGTACCCAACACTATCCTAACCCTAACCAATAAGATCCCCGTACGCTTACAATAAGTACCCATTCGTGTGTGCGGACGGACAGACGGACAAGGGTAACACTAAATGCCCCCTCCACTATCGTGGTGGGGCATAAAAATATTCCAAAGGGTGTTCGAGTTATGCTCTAAATACAAAATCAGAGCACGAAACAACAAAGGGAGATAAGTAAACAAGAATTCCGCGGAATCAAATGCCTCGCCTTGTCCTGCCTTGACCTCGAGCCTGGGCCCAAAAGCAATTTTCACTGGCCCGAACATATTATACAACTAGAAATGGACGCTTGTCGACAAGCGCATGTGTATCCCCCTCCTCAGATACACAATAGTGTTGAAAAAGTTGTTCGAGTATGCTCCGGAGACAAAATCAGTGACGGAAAAACAAAGGGAGATAACTAAAGAATTAGTGATGCAAGAGTTGTCATTCTTGCGGGACACACCTTTAGGGTCGTGGTCTATGCATGTGTGAAGTTTCATGAAAATATTCCAAAGGGTATTCGAGTTATGCTCCGGACACGAAATCAGTGCACGAAACAACAAAGGGAGATAACTAAGAAATTAACGACGCAAGAGTTGTCATTCTTACGTGCGACACACCTTTGGGTCGTCTTCTATGCATGTGTGAAGTTTAATAAACTAGAAAATGTGTTCATAGAACACGGATGTCCCACATATCGCTTTGATAATAAATGAGGCCAAATTCCAAGTCAAAATTTTCTTTTACCTGAGCGTTAAAGTTTTTGAAGGACCAAGTATGTGACCTTGACCCTGGGCTTGGCGGGGGCAGGACGAACGTGGATTTGGCACAGGGCGGTAGAGGACCATTAGAGCAATGCATATATGAAATATGAAGCTGATCCGTGAAAGAAAACAGAAATTATAAGATATTTACCGGAGCGTTAAAGTTTTTGAAGCACTAAGTATGTGATCTTAACCCTGGGCTTGGCGGGGGCAGGAGCATTAGAGCAATGTGTATATGAAATATGAAGGAGATCGGTCGAAGGATGAAGAAATTATGAGACATTTACCGGAGTGTTAAAGTTTTGTGACGGACGGACGGACGGGACGACGGGACGACGGGACGACGGGACGACGGGACGACGGGACGACAGGACGCACGTTCCTACGAATGAATACTTGTTGGGTTTTTACTCTATAAAAATACCCAACAAGAGTACCCAACACTATCCTAATCCTAACCAATAAGATCCCCGTACGCTTACAATAAGTACCCATTCGTGTGTGCGGACGGACAGACGGACAAGGGTAACACTAAATGCCCCCTCCACTATCGTGGTGGGGCATAAAAATATTCCAAAGGGTGTTCGAGTTATGCTCTAAATACAAAATCAGAGCACGAAACAACAAAGGGAGATAAGTAAACAAGAATTCCGCGGAATCAAATGCCTCACCTTGTCCCGCCTTGACCTCGAGCCTGGGCCCGAAAGCAATTTTCACTGGCCCGAACATATTATACAATTATTGACTAGTGAGCCATAGAATATCAGATTATATTCTATGGCTCACTGGTCAATAATTGTTTTATTATATGATAATAGTCTGTATATAGCACTTACGACCTTATGCTACTAGACAAAAATTGAAAAAGAATTTGAAAAAAAAAATGAAAAAAAAAATGGAAAAAAAAAGATTTTTTTTTTAATAGTCCTATATTTATCTACATATATCTGCACAGGTCCACATAATGCCACAATATTTTCAACACAGTTTACGGAAATGTAATATAAAAAAAAAATATAATAATAATGCTCGCTACTGGAGCCCAGAATTTTTGTTAATAGTCCTATATTTATCTACATATATCTGCACAGGTCCACATACTGCCACAATATTGTCAACACAATTTACGGAAATGTAATAATGTACCTGTATAAATTACCTGTAATAAGTTAGTGGTCAGTTAAAAAATTGAAAAAGAATGTAAAAAAAAAAATGGGGAAAAAAATAATTAAAAAAAAAAATATTAAAATAATGCTCCATACTGGAGCCCAGAATGTTTTTTAATAGTCCGATATTTATCTACATATCATATATGCACAGGTCCACATATTTTCAACACAGTTTACGGAAATGTAATATAATCATTTACCTGTATAAATTACCTGTAAGTGGTCAGTGGTCAGTTGCAAATGCTAGCACATGCACAGGTGAATAGTCTGTATATAGCACTTACGACCTTATGCTACTAGACAAGAATTGAAAAAGAATTTGAAAAAAAAAATGAAAAGAAAAAATGGAAAAAAAAAGTTAAAAAATTAAAAATAATAATGCTTGCTACTGAATTTTTTTTAATAGTCCTATATTTATCTACATATATCTGCACAGGTCCACATAATGCCACAATATTTTCAACACAGTTTACGGAAATGTAATATCCAATGTAGTAATTTACCTGTATAAATTACCTGTGGTCAGACTGGTCAAGACTGGACATTTGCACATGCTAGCACATGCACAGGTGAATGGTTCTCCCAGTCTCTATTGTTCTCTCTACAGGTAAGGTGTACAGAGCACACGAGAAAAGGTGTACAGAGCAGACGAGAAAACGGGTCTTCATGCATTATTGTCCAGTTTGTAGAGTGCGCAAAACAAAAAAGGGAGATAACTCAAAAATCAGCTACGCAAGAGTTGTCATTCTTGTGCGCGACACACCTCCGGGTCGTGGTCTATGCATGTGTGAAGTTTCATGAAAATATTCCAAAGAGTGGTCGAGTTATACTCCGGACAGGAAATCAGTGCGTGAAAACAAAAAAGGGAGATAACTAAAAAATTAGCTATGCAAGAGTTGTCATTCTTGTGCACAAAACACCTTCGGTTCGTGGTCTAATTGAATGTGTGAAGTTTCATAAAAATATTCCAGAGGGTGGTCGAGTTATGGTCAATCAGTGCGCAAAACAAAAAAGGGAGATAACTAAAAAATTAGCTATGCAAGAGTTGTCATTCTTATGCGCGACACACCTTCGGGTCGTGGTCTATGCATGTGTGAAGTTTCATGAAAATATTCCAAAGGGTGGTCGAGTTATGCTCCGGACACGAAATCAGTGCGCAAAACAAAAAAAGGGAGATAACTAAAAAATTAGCTATGCAAGAGTTGTCATTCTTGTGCGCGACACACCTTCGTGTCGTGGTCTATGCATGTTTTTGTGAAGTTTCATGAAAAATAAATATTCCAAAGGCGTGTTGAGTTATGCTCCGGACAAGAAGTGTCTGCGGCGGACGCGGACGAGCCCCGCTGTCAAATCCATAGTATCCCCCGACGGAGTCTGGGGGATACAATTAATAGATCGTCACACATCATATCACTATTACTAATTTCAAAGTAATTGGATGCTGCTGCTAGATATAAATGTCCTCGTCACCAAGTATGGAACACGAGTATTATGTGTATGATGTTCCAACGAACACTGTCTGTCAATAATAAATGACAGTGTTTGTTATGCTACTTGTCTAAGACAGGAAGTACAAGCCATGCTTGCCAATACAGAGTATTTAAATTACATCAAACAAGATATCAACTGATGCAATTATACCATAATTGAATGCAGACGATAGTATTGAAAGCAACAAGATGCTTGGTGATAGCATAGTCCAACCTGAGAAACGTGTAGTGTGTGTGCATGATGTATGAGAACAAATCAACACTGGTGAATACATGTGTTGTAACATGAAAACATCCCAGTCATATATATTCCCGCCAAAAAGTGGATTGTCTGAGAAAGCATATTTCGCAAGCAAATTACCAAACGTTTATCTGGAAATCGTCACTGATCATTACACCAAGCACAACATCACCTGTAGGAAATGGCTGGAAAATTGCAGATTTTTGCGGATTATACTGGTGTGACTACATCCCTGCACCCCAAGCCTTGATGGCTTTGATGATATGTGGTTCCGTGGGGAAATGTTTAACACGACAATGTCTGTGTGTTGCCACCAGTTTACAGTACAGAAATGGCTATAAGTATACAGTGGAGTCAGCGTGGAACCAACCTGTCGTGTTTGTTCTTGTGTGCACTTACACGCTGACCCCACTATAGCCAGCATTGCCTCAATGAGTCGGTGGACAAAACAGGATTCAGATGAGGAGGACTGTGATTGAAATCATACCACCGGTCCTTTGTACATTTTACTGGTCTGAAGATATAGAGGATATTCATATTTTTGCAACGAATATGACATATATGTTCATCGAGTTGTGTGAAATGTCCATATTTCTGGCACTCGTGAAATATGGACATTTCACACCACTCGATGAACATATATGTCATATTAATTGCAAAAATATGAACATTCTATTTATTATATACCGTTCCATGGAAATTAGCAGTTTTTTTAGACTGTATACGGTAATGAATGTGGTGTATTTGCAGCCTATTTGCGCTGTTTTCTTACGATGCGCATTATGAATATAGATAGCGGAAGTAGTCGTATTTTCACCGGAAGTTGTTTATTTCATCGATGAGAACATATGACTTTTATTTACATCGTATAACTGTATTTCATGGGTAGGTATATTATAAATAGGGACACTATCGATCGCCAATGTTTTGGAAATATTGTATAAGAGTGCATAATGTTGTAGTCAATGTGAATTGCCCTGAGAGTTTCAAATATCAAGCTATTATATTTTTGTGTTAATGGGTTCACATAGAATTAGTGGAATTCTTAACAGTCTTTAACCCTTTCAACAGTAAGTCGTCGGGACACTGTGTGGGTGTGGTTAGGTTGTATCGAGTCCCCGGACGGCCATGATCCAGTCGACAACGATGTGGAAGGCGGCGTTCTCTGGTAGGCGGTTCCTCCTGTTGGCGAGCTGGTCCCGGAGTTGGTGGAGCCGCGCCTGGGCATCCCGGTACAGCTCGTCCCTGTGTAGGTCCCCCTGTGTGCATCAAAGCATATTTTGGAAATACCGGTAGTGGACAGATGTTCAAAATTAAACTTTTGTTTTTGTTCGTTTGTTTGTTTATTGGTGTTTAATGGCCTATCAACAGCTAAGGTCATATAGGCCGGGCAAACTGGTTTGAACCCATTGAACCTGCTGCATTGGGAGGAAAATCCCAAAATCAGAACAGAATATTTACATCGAGAAGAAATATAAATTCGAATAACCTGACCTGGTGCCAGGTCCATACCAAACCAAAGTTACTAGGCCAATTTCCCCTAAAATAGGATTATGAATAATCGTCATACTCACTTATGGGGTATACCCAGATTCAACTGTCGCATACAAAGCGCCAAAGATGTATGTGAGGGCCAAATCGCGTCTCCAGTCGGAATTCCGGTATGTATGAACCACGATTGTTAAATTACCCATCGCTTTGTTTTCGTAGTTACTCCACTTTTTAGCTATCTACTCAGGTGTCAGACATTTAATTTTTTTCCCCATGTTAAATGTCTACAGAGAAATTTGTCGTAAGAAAATTAATATTTTATCACAGCTCCTGGAACAGAAGGTACATTTTGATATTAAACCAGGTGCCCATTTCACCAACATTGCAAAGTATACTTTTCTAACAAAGTATACTATGAGGGAGTAATCATTTATTTTACCCGAAATGCATTATTTCATATAGAACTAACGACTGCATGTATTTGATGATTACAAGTATGCAGAATTATTATACTGAATTTATTACATTATCACAGCCAAAGTGGCTGTGATAATGTATTTAAATAAATTCAGTATAATAAAAATTAATAAATTTATCCTAACAGTGAAAATTTCTCCCTCAAAGTATACTTTGCTAGAAAAGTATACTTTGCAATTTTGATGAAATCGGATACAGAAGATTTGTTCATACAACACGAATGCCCCACCAACAGCTTTGTTAGTAAAATTCCAAAAAGACAAGCTCAAACAAAAACTTTAACCAAAGGGAAGAACTATGTAGGTCAAGGTCACATATGGAGGTCATGTGTTTCACAGTGGTTTGTAGTAAACGTCACTGGCTCATGATAGTAGGTCAAGGTCATACAAAGGTCATTGATTCACAGTGGGTTGTGGTGCACATCACTGGCTCATGATAGTGTGCAAGTATAGTGGCCTACTGTCTGTTCCACGTTTTTCTGCCGACAAACCATATAGATATAGCCATATATAATTTGGGCAGCTTTCTTGAAATACTAGTCTATTCTGTAGTTTATGAAATTGTGCATGGTGCACCAAACCACCGTTTTCTGGTTATACACTGTTTATCTGTCTTCTGTAAACTATACAAGCACACATCATGATCATTAGTCGATGAAATGCATTCCTATTATGAAAAAACATATTTGCCAGTCTCTAAACTTCTAGCATACAGGGACATAATCCATTCGGTGCCCTTTGTAATCACATTCCTCCTGTGCACGACACGTGCACATATGGTCCGACCACACGTTTCATTTTTTTTTGACAAACCTTTACATGACCTTAATATTTGTCTATGAAATATATCCATATCATGACATACGATGTTCCTTGTTCCAGAATTCAATCTAAACTATATTTAAATGTAAGTACTTTTTCATCAATAACAAAATGTCGCCCTTCCCATTTTTTTATGTGATGAAATTCCATCAAATATTGATTTTATTGCGAAAAAACGATTTTCCTATGGAAATTTAACATGGGGGGGGGGGGGGGGGTTATTCTTCAAATAAAATGTTTTGGGGAGGGTGACTTTTGTTATTGATGAAGTACTTACATTTAAATATTTTTTAGATTAAATGTGTTTAATAGCCACAAGTTTGTCAGCAGAAAATGTAGAACAGACAGAAGATATTAATTTCTGCATATTTTATGCAAATGAGCTGTGACATCACAGCTAGTTCATTTAAATAATGCAACTTACGATATTTGCTTTTCCATTAAAATCAATATTATTGTGAACAAAAACTGTATTTTTTCTTTGAAATCTGTCAGTGCCTCATCCGTCTTGCTTAAAAACACATTTTAGTAAAGAATGTATTATATGCTTTCTCCTCAATCCTCCAATAGTAATGTATATATCATATGTGTTTATTCTAATGAAATAAAACACTGTTTAAACTAAACATAAGCCAGAAATGTCACATGCCCCAATTCCCCATCCACGGATAGGGATGGGATGTGTCTTAGGGGTTAAAACACCTGACTTCCAATCCGGAGGTAGTGAGTTAAAATCTCACTTCAGACATCCAAAAAATACTCTGGGGCCACATGTGTACCCACCTGTAGTGGGGCCGTCCGAACCCTCAAGATGAAGTCCCTCACCGGCCCCGTACACCGGATAGGGGGCGCCACCCCACGCAGAAAGTACTCCAGGCTGTGCAGCTTGTGGTAGATCTGAAACCGATAATACAGCCACTAATTTATACACCGAACATGTGCACTTTTTCAAACATACCATGACATAGTAACCAAATACAGGTATTTCTTTTGCAAAAAAGTGTAGAAGTCTTGATACATTTCAGATTTAATACAACTATTCCGACATGGAATCGGTGTCGCACATGTCAAGGCATTTGACTGTAACCTGATCATGGACATGTGTGCATAAAAACCATCCAAGAAACACGTTAAACACCAAAAAGGTCAATGTTATGTTAATGGCAGCATGAGTGTGTGTTCCAAATGCTCACATGTATCAAGTATCTAAATATTGAATAAATCTGTCAAGTAATATTGAAGGTATATCATGATGAAGAAACATGTACAGACTTTTTGACATTTGTTGACGTGGACGACAATGTCAGACGTGGACAACAGAAAAAGTGGTGACTATAATGACTAGCTCTAAAAACATATCACAACAAGAGACGAGGCAAAGCCACGAAGGACGGGTTTTCTTCAAGGCATAGACATTTGGATAACAGATAATTGGCTATTAAAGGTACAATCCACTCAGTAAGCACAAACTGTTATTTATATCAGAGACATCATCTGAGACATTTTCTGGCAAATTAATGATTCATTCACCATTACACTTATTTAATTCCTATAAAGAACATGTTGTGCTTAATGAGTGGGTATGTACCTTTAATGTTATTATGACAATAATTGAAAGTGACAACTGTCAGTGGATTAAGATGGCAAACGAAGCCAGTGTATGAGAAAACCTACATGCAGTTGTAGGCTGGCATACATGTGTTAGTACAAGATACGAGTGAATATCTGTGCTGTCTGATGAGTGTTGTTCAAATTAACATTGAAAATGGCTATTTTTAAAGTCAACGATGCGGAAAAAATATGTCAAGGTAAAAACAAACAGATCAGTAAGCGAGGCTTACGGAATACGCGTGGGCCCATGTACCCCTAAATATGTAAACAAAAAATGCAAGTGTGTGGGCTTGTGACCTTCACTCTGGGGACGAACGTGAATTTGTCACACGGTGGTAGAGGTCCATTGGAGCAATGCCTGTGTGAAATGTGAAGCAGATCCGAGCAAGGAAATAGAAGTTATAACCAATTTATCTCATGTTAAGTTTTGTAAAGAGACTAAGCATGTGACCTTGATCTCGAGCGTGGATTTGTCACATCATGATAGTAGAGCCTTAGAGACACATTAAGAATTTTCGATGAAACAAATAGAAGTTAAAACATATTTCTCTGATGTTAACAGACCTGTTTACCCCAAGCGAATTGCGTCAGTAGTCAAGAAGTCATCTGTCAGTAGTTTTCAATGACTGTCAGTAGTTTTGGATGGGTATACAATTTTCAATTTTATTTACCCAAAACATAGGTGGATGACGATGAAATGGTGTTTTATGGCTCCTTAACTTGAGCCATTTAGAGCCGGGAATGCACCTGTATTGGGGAGCAATTGCAAGTTCTGAATTCCAAGATCTTGATTTGGTGCCACGCATAAATAATTTGGCCCCGTCCCCCTTTCATGCAGACTTCCAAAAAAAAATTGGGCAGGGGTCGTCTTTGGGTGGAGCCATTTCATTTTTCCCCCACCCTTTTCCCTGACCTGTATAAAGTGTGGGGGTAGACAGAAAGAAAGAGGTGGGAGGTGCTCCATGCTAATCTCATGCTAACTACGTTTTCATGGACAACACATCTCTTTCAACTAGATAGAACTAAGCTACCTGTATAATTGAATAAGTAGTACATTACCTGCAGCAATCTTTGAGTCAGGGAATTTTTTTTTAACTGTCTGACACCTCGTGTCTGCTGTGGAAAGGGACAGATTTTATTCTGCCAAAAACTCGCACATCAACACTTCGGCATGTATCGGTCAGATAAATTTCCTTGTCCAGAATAAAAATCTGTTAAAGTCCTGTTTTCTTTTCTTATTGTCTGATAATCTTTGTGTTGTTTACTGTCTATGTGCCGTTTACAGTCATTCCTCCCAGCGTGACTATAACTAAAGTCGCTAAAGCAAACTGTGCAATGGACATAAGTCTCTCCTTTTTTGACACGCCAAGACATGGCCACATCTGTTTATAAGAGTCCTTATAATGCTGGCAGCTTTTTTTTGGCTGGTAGTTCCGTTAATTTGTCGTTGTTGACGCGTTTTGACATTTTCAACAGCCGACAACATCGACAACATCCGGGGAATTCCAAAATAAAAATAATGATTAAATTATTATCAACAGATGCTTGACAGTTGCTCTGCTATACAAGCGAACCATATAACAGAAGCTTCTAGATGAGGTAGACTACGGAAATTATAGGACGCTAAATAACGGACAATAAACAGGTCTGTGTTAAGTTTTGTAAAGAGACTAAGTATGTCACCTTGACCTTGGGTTCAGCGGGGGTTGGATGGTCGTAGGTTTGTCACAGCATGATAGTACAACCTTTGAGGAATGCACAAGTGAAATATTAAGAATTTTCAATGAAGGAAATAGCAGTTATAACTTATTTCTCTGATGTTAAGTTTTGTAAAGAGACTAAGTATTTGACCTTGACCTTGGGATCAGCAGGGGTTGGATGGTCGTGGATTTGGCACTACATGGTAGTAGAGCCTTACAAGAATGCATGTGTGAAATATTAAGCATTTTAGATGAAGGAAACAGAAGTTATAACAATATTTCTCTGATGTTAAGTTTTGTAAAGAGACTAAGTATTTGACCTTGACCTTGGGGTCAGCGGGGGTTGGACGGTCGTGGATTTGGCACAGCATGGTAGTAGAGCCTTACAGGAATGCATGTGTGAAATATTAAGCATTTTAGATGAAGGAAATAGAAGTTATGACAATATTTCTCTGATGTTAAGTTTAGTGACGGACGGACGCAGACAACCCGACTCCAGTATACCCCCCACAACTCGTTGCGGGGGGTATAAAGATGGATAGTGGTATGTGGTGGGCACCCATTGGTCATTAAGTTGTGCAAGTATGGTGGTTCTAGGTGGTATAGTACGTGAGAAACAGATTTAAACGCAAAAACTTAACATTGAAAATGGTTAAGTCCATTACGCGTAAACAATTATGTCAAGGTAAAAAAATGTCACATGTTGGACAGTGGTATGTGGTGGGCACCCGTTGATTATGAAGTCGTGCAACTATGGTGGTTCTAGATGGTACATTAACAGAGAATTGGATCTAAACACAAAAACTTAACATTGGATGCCACAGCCTGCTCGCCTGGCTTTCACCAATCCAATAGCCGGCATTTTTAAAAGAACACGGCTAAAAAATAATGGCGGGAGAGAAATGTAAAAAATTTGACTTCAAATTGGCGATGTATACAGAAATAACTAGATTTGTCAGTAAGCGAGGCTTATGGAATACCTCCCGCATGGGCCCAAGTACCCCTAAATATGTACATGTACTTATAACATATTTCACTGATGTTAAATTTAGTGACGGACGGACGGACAACCTGACTCCAGTATATACCCCCCACAATTTGTTGCGGGGGGGGGGGGGGGGGTATAATTATGCTGGCTATAGACCTACATTATTGACTAATAGCTGTGTGATTGCAGACATTCATAGCATTGTCCTAAACAGCAAGGTGCTACCTGGTAGAAAGTGAAAGTGAATGGGTTTAACGTCCAAGCAACAACTAAGGCCATAGAGAGACGGGACCACAGTTTAACCCTTTAAACCCGAAAGCCCGCTATAGCGGTTTATGCAAACAGTGCAAATCCAGATGAGCCGGCTTGTAACAAGCCATCTCATCAGGATCTGCACTTTTTTGAAAGTAATTTTCATGTTGTTGAGAACAAAAAATACCCTCTTTTCATAAATGTATTAGTCTGAAAACCATTTTGTGAAGGTTGGATTGGTTGCAAAATTAACAAAATCCATTCCAGTAACTGGGCTCAAAGGGTTAAAGCCTCACCTGACAGACCAGTGGGATGGAAATATTGTCAGTATTTTGCACGCCTAGAGTGAGGATTGAACTCACAACCTCTGGTATTGAAGAGCAATGCCATATCCCCGCGGCCGCGGCCCATCCATGCTACCTGGTAGAAGAGTTTCCTCTCCTGTGGACAGTCCTTGTGTTTGTCCGCCTCGATCATGCGGAAGTTGTTTTTGATGAGACCCATGTACTGCTGTATGCCTCGTTCTGTGACAAACGCCTGCCTCTGGGCTGCCAGGGCGCGCCACGACGGGCTCATGTAGTCGTGGCCATCCTTGAAGACCAGCTGCCAATAGACAGACATGAAGAACAGTAACTGTTTTTATTGACAAACCTTCGCTATTACTCATTTGTGGCTGTGACTGGAGAGATTGGGCTTATGGCATATGTCACCAGTGTAGCTCCTGATCAAATAGCACACTCCTGTAACTTGATATTGATATACATGTATATTGCTTGTTAGAAGCACGACAGGTGTTTCATTGATGGAATGGCGAACTGTGCAGATCCTGATCAGACAATGCAGATGCATAAGCCCCATTTATCCAATCAATCAGAGGTACATATAAGTTGGTAAAGTATAAATTAAATGGGTTAGAAGTAGTGTAATGTAGCGTAATCTGCACAAGTAAAAAATAAAATGCATGCAGTGTATGCGTGCCTACCCACAGATCAGCATCAAAGTACAAGGTGAACAGTGCAGATCCCCATTAGACTGTGCAGACGCACAGGCTTATCTGGATCTACACTGGTCGCAAAAGCCATAAGCCTCATTTCTCATCTACGTGATGACACCCACGTACCTCGAGTATAACGACGCTCCCCTTCATCAACATCTCAGCGAAGCAGCGGACTTCGTAAGCACCGTACTCTACCTGCTTCGTGGGACCTCGGCTCTCCACGCTCTCCGGCAGACGTTTACACGCGGACAGAACTTTCTACAAACAATACGCACCACTGTGAAGATGTCCATCATGGGGGTTTAACATGGGCAAATTGTTTATTCGCAATAAAATCAATATTCAACCAAATTGTTTTTGCATTGTTTATAAATATAGCTGTAAAAATTAGGCAGATTTCGTGAAACACTCAGTAGGTTTGACACAGACCTGAGTTGTGTCAGTGTAGACAATGAGGAAGTCGACATCGCTGCTGGGCGTGGCAAGGTTGTACATGTAGCTGCCCGCCCGCGTGATCAGGACCACCTGGGCGGGCGTCAGCTGGGCGACGGGCCTGCCTATATCCTCCATCAGGCTCACTAGGCGTGAGTGGTCATCGTCCGGGCCTGGGCACGGGAATGGTGACAAATGAGACACGCTATGGGATTTTGTACCTTCGGACATCTGCGTAATTTCTTGAAATACGTTTACAAAATGTACAATATTTTCCTTAAATGTTCAGAGTACATGCGAATTAGAATTCCGAATGTACAATGTAATTTTTACTTAATTTATAAAAAATATAGTAAATTTTGTAAACGTATTTAATGAAATTACGCAGATGTCCGAAGGTAAAAAATCCCATGGCGTGTCTCAAATGCGGATGTGACTTGCAGAAATGTGGCTTATGGGTTATTAAACACAGATGTGCATGTCTGTTTTGCAATAAATAATAAATATATGCAACATTATTTTAAATTCTGTAAGTGTTCAGTTATATCCAGTGTCCGAGTAGATAAGCAAACAGAATCACTCTTCACCAATTGATTGTAATTGTATAAAGCTGTGACTGGAGAAATAGGGTTGTGGGTTTTGTGACCAGCGTGCATCCAGATCAGCCTGTGCATCTGCACAGTCTGATCAGGATCTGCACAGTTCACCATTCCATCAATGAAACACCCGTCATGCTTGTAGCAAGCAATATAGATCATTATCAGGCTACGGGCGTGTACTATTTTAAAAGGAGCTACACTGGACACAAATCCCACAAGCCCCATTTCTCTCGTCACAGCCACAAACGGGCCTGGGGAATGGACTGGACCCAGTTGTACGAAGCACTAATGACTCATTAACTTTTCATTAGCGACTCATTAACTAATGTGTCATTAAATTCAGTTGTACAAACAGAAAGTTATCATTAAGTTGTCATTAAATCATCATTAGTTAATGTAGATACTGTACCATCATTAGGGCACATGCTCAGTGAATTATCCAAGATGGCGGCCATTGCTGTCGATGCGTTAAAAAACAACAGAAACGACATATGAAATGGTGGAGATGAACCAGAAAACTGGAATTTGACTGGCTTACTTTTCTGTTTACAGGTTAATGACAGCACGACATTAGTTAATATGCTAAAACGTCATTAGTTGATGAGGAGTTAATTACGTTTGTACAACCAGTTTTTAATTACTCATTATTTGTTTGTTTGTTTATTGGTGTTTAACGGCCTATCAACAGCTAAGGTCATGTAAGGCCAGGCAAACAGGTTCGATCCCGTTTTAACCTGCTGCATTGGGGGGAAAATCCAAAAATCAGAACGGAATATTTACATTGAGATACAACATATTCAGCCCTGAAATTAGAATAACCTGACCAGGTGCCAGGTCCATACCGCACCAAGGTCACTTGGCCCCTTCCCCTATTTAAAAGTAATACCGGTAGGATTACTCTTATAAGGGGTATAACCTGGTGAGATTCAACTGTCACATACAAAATGCCAAAGACGTATGTGAGGGCCAAACCAGGTCTCCAGTCGGAATTCCGGTAAGGATGAACCCTGATCGTTAAATTACCCATCGCATGCTCCCACCTGCCACCCACTAATTACTCATTAACCAATGTAAAGTTAATGTGTCATGTTAATGTTAATGTTACATTAACTAATGGAACATTCGTACGGTCCTGGTACTTAATGGCCTATCAACACAGTAGACAATCGTTTAAAGACAAAAGGGGTCAGTGGAATACGGCAATCACAGTCCAATCGGTTAAAGTATTTGTTTGTTACAGTGTCACCTAAATTGACAGGGCCAGCCAGTTTGGCTTTATGAGACACTCGAATCTGTGAACAGCAATGCTTTCCAATTTCTATCCGTTATGGTGGGCACCAGACAGGTATGTAATTGGTACATACCATGACACGCCGTGTGATTTTGTACCTTCGGACGTATAAAAAACTTACAATATTTGCCTTAAATGGCGTCAAAAGTTGAAAAAAAATTCAGAGTACATGTGGATGTGCATTTTTTGTCAACTTTTTACTTTATTTATGAAAAATATTGTAAATTTTGTAAATGTATTTCATGAAATTACGCAGAATGCACTAGGGAATGTGATGTCTAATTCAGTGAAGAAGAAGCAAGTAGGTTACAGTCACATGAAAGCTAAATGGTATACTAGCTAATCACGCAATTGGTCACACAGACGCTTATGATGTTGGGTTTAATTTTGTTGTTTTCACATTCCATATACAATGATATGGAACTCAACTCGACAAACAACGGAATAAACATTTGACAAACTGACCTATACCATTATATGTTAATTTTTTAAAATTGGGATAAAAAACATTGTGGTAAAGTGAAATGTTGAAGAAAAAAAAGTTGAATAGCACTAGTAACAGTAATTGTAGCATAATACTGGACAGTGGTGCTAGCCACTGGCCGTTTGTATTTAGGACCATTTTGACATGGAGGGGAACATCAACATACATGTTAAAGGTCTGATGGTCTGTCCCTGAAGTCTCATTTGCATATGCCAATCTCCCACAATGCCATGCACCTCCTCCGGTGGGGTGAACGTGAAGTATGTCCGCTCCTTGTTTACCTGCTCTCCCCAACTACACAGAATGGTGAAGGCCTCCTTCTTAGACACATCTGGGTTCTAGGGAAAATGTCAGGAACAAGAAAGTGCATAGACCAGTATTAACCCTTTCATCCCTAAATAACTGGAATGAATTTTGAGATATTAATTTTACGACCAATCCAATCATAAGAAAATGATTTTCAGACTAGTCCATATAGAAGAAGGGGGTTCTTTCTTTCTAAACAAATATGAAAATTAGTTGTAAAATGTGCAGATACTGATGTGATGGCTCATCACGAGCCGGCTCATCTGGATCTACACTGTTTGCAAACAGAACTATAGTGGTCTGTAGTGTTGAAAGGGTTAACAAGAAATCAGCAAAACTGATTGAGGATGTACCCATCAATAACTTTAACACAAATTTGTAAGTCATATGACCTTGACCTAGAACAGAGGGGCTGCATGGGTGGGCTATACACTGAAAATATAGAAAACAAGAAATGCGTTTGTCGAACGCGGATGCCACCTGCAGCACATTTGAGAAACTGTGACAAAGTGGTTAAACGAAAAGTGTGACGGACGGACGGACGGACGGACGGACAGACGGACGGACGTTCAAACATTTGGGAGTTATGAGCTATTTGTTCTTTAAAAGATCAAAGGATTAGCTCCTAAAGATCAATGGAATTAAGAGCTTACCGACTATAACAAAGGAATCCTTTGTTACTAACCCTTACCCTAAGCGCCTAAACCCCTGAAGTTGGCCCGGACAGACGGATGGACGGACAGACGGACAGACGGACGGTTCAAACACTATATGCCACCCGTTTCTTCAAAACCCGGTGGCATAATGACAAATAAGTACAAGGGAGATTAAAAAAGTAATGTTAATTTAGCAAGAAAATGGAAACGACATAGGCAATCTCAATCTGGTTTATTGCATGTCCTTAAATGATTTCCCCTTAACAGCAATGCAATGTTTCAGTCATTTCAGCCACTTCCGGAAAGCATTTTCGTAGTCCGCTTCCAGTATACCTGCCAAACACTGAAATACTGCTGGCCCGAGAGCCTGTAGCCTATTTCACCAACATTGCAAAGTATACTTTGAGGGAATTTCAATGCTTTGAGGGAATTTCAATTTTCAATTTTAGGATAAATTTATTAATTTTTATTATACTGAATTTATTACATTATCACAGCCAAAATGGCTGTGATAATGTAATAAATTCAGTATAATAAAAATTAATAAATTTATCCTGTGATAATGTAATAAATTCAGTATAATAATTCTGCATGCTTTTAATCATCAAATATATGCAGTTGTTAGTTCTATACGAAATAATGCATTTCAGGAAAAATAAATGATTACTCCCTCAAAGAATACTTTGCTAGAAAAGTATACCTTGCAATGTTGGTGGAATAGGCTACTGGCGTGACGTGTAGCGACGTCCATATACATGTTCTTTTCAGTCTAGGAAATAAGAAAAGGTCACATGGAGCAAGGTCAGGTTGGGTTTTATTCAAGGCATAGACAATTGGATAACAGATAATTGGCTATTAATGATACTATGACCACGATTGAAAGTGAAAACTGTCAGTGGCTTAAAGGTACATGCCCACTCAGTAGGCGCAAAATGTTTTTATAGGAATTTAATAAGTGTATAATTGTGTCACTATTCCACCAGTTCTAAAGATTACGAGTGGCCGCTATACAGATATAATCATTTAGTAATATTTATTTTACTGATAGTGACGCGCATTGGTATTAGGCTATTTTCATATGCAAATGAGTCGTGGTATTTTTTAATTATTTATATGTACTAATTAAATGCGTCACCTGGAAAAATAATATTTTCGACAGATAATAAAGTATGATAATTGCACATCAGAAAATAAATACAGAGTATAAATAGTAATGTCCGCTTAATAAAATTTCAAGGAAACACGGTTATCGCCCCTGATATCAGTGTGAAAATTTAAATCTAATAAAATGTATAACAATGCCAACCAATATGTGGTGTAATGATAAATGAATGTTTATTTTGCCAGAAAATGTCTCAGATGATGTCTCTGATATAAAGAACATTTTGTGCCTACTGAGTGGGCATGTACCTTTAAGATGGCAAAAGAAGCCAGTGTATGAGAAAACCCAAATGCAGTTGCGTAGGTAAGTGGTATGTTGGATAGCGAGTGGTATGTAGTGGGCATCATACTTTACAATAGGTCAAAAATATTTGTTCAGGTGACGCATTTAATTAGTATAAATAATTAAACAAGAGGGCCATGATGGCCCTAATTCGCTCACCTGACTCCATGAACACCAGAGGAGAATGTGACATTGAGATCATGTGTTTAAAAAAAATTGTGCTATTTTTAGATGGCGGTCATCTTGGATTAAGCGATGACTCTCATTTTACCAAATCTGAAAATGCTTCACCAAAGGATCGGAACTTCCTATGAAGTTTGGCCAGCATCGGCCATGTGGTTCCTGAGAAAAATACGTTCAAAATCTCAAATAAATGGACCTTTTGGCGGCCATCATGGATGATATAATCATCCGATTCCGACAAATATTGCGCCAGAGCAATCGCCTCATCGATACCTTCAATTTGATATATGACATACCGGTAAGCATATTCGGTCAAAAATAAAATTTGACCCCACGGGCCACGCCCATTTTTGACCCCGGGGTCAACATTTTGACAACTTTAAAAGAGCATTGTACATCGATCATTCCTACTAAGTTTCGTCGAAATCTGGCCAGTGGTTCACGAGAAAAATATTTTTTAAGAATTTGTGCTATTTTTAGACGGCGGCCATCTTGGATTAGCGATGACCTCCATTATAAAAAATCTGAAAAGGCTTCACCCATGGACCATAACTGTGAAGTTTGGCTACCATGGGCCAAGCGGTTCATGTGAAGTAGAATTTTTAAATCTCTAATAAAAGAACAACCTTTTGACCTTTCGGCGGCCATCTTGGTTGACATAACCATCAGATTTCGACAAAAAAGGCACCAGAGTGATCGCCTCATTGATACCTTCAATTCGATATATGACATGACCATATTCGGTCAAAAATAAAATTTGACCCAAATTTGACCCCACGGGCCACGCCCAGTTTTGACCCCAGGGTCACCATTTTAACAAGTTTGAAAGAGCATTGTACATCGATCATTCCTACCATGTTTTGTCGAAATCCAGTTGGCGGTTCTTGAGAAGAAGATTTTTGAAGAATTTGTGCTATTTGTAGACGGCGGCCATCTTGGATTACACAATGAAGTCATTTTAACAATTTTGTAATCCCCCTACCTAAGGACCATGATCATGAAGTTTGGTGACAATAGGCCCAATTGTTACTGAGGAGAAGACGTTTGAAAATGTTCACGGACGACGACGGACGAGCTCAGGTGAGCTAAAAATATCATGCCTCATTTGCATATGAAATTAGCCCGATACCACTGCGAGTCACTATCAGTAAAATAAATATTACTAAATGAATGTATCTGTATAGCGGGCACTGGTGGAATAATGACACAATTAGTAACTTATTTAATTCCTATAAAGAACATTTTGTGCCTACTGAGCGAGCATGTACCTTCAATAGTGGAAAAATAGCGTCCAAGACATTATTTTGCTCTTTGAGTCTGCTTTACAAGACTGCGTCCATGTTTGGAAGCCCATATTATATTACTGACCTTTCTTGTTGGTTCAAAGTAATGCACCGACGTTTCATTGCCATTTACAATATTTGCAAATATTCTTCAGTCATATTTTAGGCAGATTTTGAACAGTTTAAGTAGTATATAAGAGTCAAAATGATACCACCACCCTCTGGAAACCACCGGCTACACGTGGTGTCTCCCACCAGGTGGTGCTATAATTAATGACTCTTATATACTACTCAGATTTTCCTCCATTTTTATGAGAATATTTATGAGAATGGGAGTAATTTTAATTTTTCAAAACACGAAGGGGGGAGTAGGCATAATTTTAATTTTTCCAAACACAAAGGGGGGAGTAAGCATAATTTTTTTAAAAACACACCTACTGTTCGGCGGGTATGTATGAGAACATATTTTTCACCATATATTTATGACATGAGAAGATACACCCTATTAGAGATAAGAATCCCTATGTTATACTCAGTATATTACAGCAATCTGTCATACATTTATTACAAATAAACTTACACCCTATTGAAGATAAAAATCTATTGGTTATACTCAGTATAATGTCTACCATAAAGCAAATGAGAGAGCAAGCTAAGAGTTGGGGAATTTCCCTAAGAGGTTTGAGACTCAAGAAAGATATAGCAGATAGGATAAGTGACGCGCGAGCCATCGTCTACGAGGAGAGGCTGCGACGTGCGGTTTCGACGGACGCCTGCCCGCTGACCCTGAAAAACGCTCCGAGAAATTGGAGAACGAGACGACGGCCAGTCTGCGTGCCACTGCTTACGCGCAGCGTGTAAAAGAAGATCCCAGCGCGCGTAGAAAACCACTATTCAAGGCGCACTACAATAAGATTTATCAAGGGTTGGTTGGGAGACCTCCTAAGAGTAGGAGAGATATAGCCAGAGCTTTGGTGGAGGAGGGTCCCAGGATTCTCGCCGAAGAAGCCGAAGTTAGGGAAACTGTTGATAGGGGTAGGAGGAAGACAGTATGGACTTTCGAGAGGGGGGTAGATGGGGAGATCGCTAATCGCATAATGAATAAAATTCGTCCAGAGATGACCACGGCGTGTTATCTGAGGTATTCGTGCTCGTATCGTATTAGGAACATAGAGACCGACGCTACTATGATCTATCACAAACAATCAAAGGGCAGTCCGTGGATAAACGAGATCGCCAAAGCCGAGAGTTGGATATCCGATAGAGAGAAAGGTCGAATGGACATCGACAAAGTTGATAGACCAAACACAAAATGGACCTTCGTTCGTTGGATATCGGTCGAGGTGAAGATGATCATCGACGCTCAACAACTTCTCATGGGAGCGGGAAAACTCCCAGACTGGTTAAGACAGAAAAAGGGAATGTATTCCGTCGACACGTACGACGACTACTTGTGTCTGTTTAGGTGCATAGCCATCCACCGTGGAGGGAGACCAGACCGCTGTTGTGAGAATGCACGAACTCTAGCTAACGAATATCTCGGTCACGATAACGGACCGGATAGTAAGGGAATTCTCCTGGAAGATATTAAGAAGGTTGAAGAGCACTTCAAGATGAGCATTCGTGTTTACGAGCCCACCGACGAGGGAGTGTGGTATCTCATGAAGGTTCCGGCAAATTACGATGTGGTTGGGGGGGAGAAAATCATGACGATAGGAATGTTTGGAGGTCACTCTTTCCTCATAACGAACCTCAGCAAGATGACGAACGAATACGGATGCACCGGATGTCAACAACGGTTCACAAAGTCGTGTAACATGCACAGGCACGCGACCACCTGCATGGGTGGGAAGACCGTGGTGACATGTCCAGGTAAGATCGTAGAGAGACCACAGTCTGCATACGAGAAGGCGTTCTATCCCAAGGGGTCAGCGAGCGAGAGATCGATTCAATGGTTGAGCAGAGAAGAAGAGATTGGGAAAGCACATACATCACGCGAGATGCGGTCACGGTGGAGAGAGGTGGGTGGCCGGCGATCCTGTCGATGGATATTGTCACGAGACCAAGACCGTGTTTCAGTTTCACGGATGCTACTGGCACGGGTGTCCGATTCATCACGGTAAGACAGCGCTGTATATGAGGTACAGGATGACGATAATTCGAGACGCCAAGATAATGGGAGGCGGGTTACGAGCTGGTGGTGATGTGGGAGTGCGAGTGGTTGAATGATAATTTTGATAAAATTAATACCTACTATCCACAATCACCGCGCGAGGAGGAGACGACTCTGTACCCTCACCAGATAGTCTATGACTTCGAGGAGTATCTCGACAAGTCAAAAACCACTCAACCCACCAAAGACCTGACCTTCGAGGTCGAGCACGTTCCTATATCTGTGTCTTTGGGGGATACGATGCATGAAGGGATAACCCACATCTGCGAACGAGATCCTGACACGCTAGTCGAGAAGTTCGTGACCGAGCTACAGATGAGAGGCAAGGCAATCAGGAGGGGGTTAGGAAGAAGTATCTGCCGGCCGATATAGATATGTTATCGAAGTCTCAGCAAGCAAAGATTGTCTCTTGGATTGACCAAGTCCCGGTGGTGGGGTTCAACTGTAGCAGGTACGACCTGACCTCATCAAGCAGTACTTTGTCGAGAAGTTGGTGACCACCGTGACTAAGGTGATGGTCGGAAAGAGAGCCAGCACGACGATGTTTCTGTTTACCCGGAGTTTAGATTTCTCGACATCATCCAGTATCTGGGACCCGGTACCACGTACGACCGGTGGGTTAAGGCGTACGACTGTAAAACGATAAAGTCTCACTTCCCGTACGAGTGGTTCGATAGCGCGGACAAGCTCGACCATCCGGGGCTGCCAGACTATCCCGAGTGGTACTCGAAGTTGAAGGGTGAGTTCCTACTGTCGTTGTCGAGTGGAAAGAGTGTAAGAAGGTATTCCAAGAAAATGGGATGAAGACGTTCAAGGAATGGTTGCAACACTACAACGACTTGGATGTCGGACCGTTCCTAGAGGCTCTAACTAAGATGACGGAGTTCTACAGAGGAAGAGGTGTGGATATACTCAAGGATGCTGTGTCTCTGCCCGGTGTTTCCCTTCAGTACCTACTTCGTGGGACGATCGATGGGAAGGCGGACACACCCGAGCTGTGGTCACCGAAGTCTGAAACTTATGAGATGATGAAGCAGGGATTGGTCGGTGGTCCGTCCATAGTGTTCTCCAGATACGCAGAGGCTGGCAGGTCGACGATCAGGGGTCAGGTAGGTATCGGGAGAGAAGATGTGCAAGGCGGTGATGGGGTACGACGCCAATGCACTGTATCTGTCTACCCTGTCGAAAGACATGCCGTGCGGGGAGGAGACGATATGGACGTGTGACGACCCGGAAAGACAGTCGTATATAGACTGTTTCGTGAGGAAGGTCAGGAGTGAAAAGTGGTTCGGATTTGCGGAGTTGGATATAGAGGTCCCGGAAACGTTGAGAGACAAGTTCTCGGAAATGTCACCGCTGTTCGTTAATCAAGAAATCGATGAGAACGATGTTCCGCAGCACATGAAGGACTACCTGGTCAGTACCGGGAGGAAAAGGGTCGAAGGACAGAGAAAGCTCGTGGGGGCAATGTCCGCCAAGAAGATGATCATATACTCCCCACTGCTAAAGTGGTATCTGGAGCACGGTCTGATCATCAAGGCGGTGCATAGGGTGATAGACTACACGCCCGGCAAACCGTTTCAGTGGTTCGTGGAAGAGGTCACCGCTGCCAGACGGACGGGGGACGTAGACAAGAGCAAGACGGTGTTGGCGGAGATATTCAAACTGGTTGGCAACGCGTGTTGTGGCAAGCTAATAGAGGCACAAGAGAGACACCTGAACACCACATATAAGAAGACTGTCGACCGGGCACTGAGGTCAGCGTGGTTCGAAGACCTGGAGGAGATTGGGGAGGCTTACGAGATATCGAGCAGGAAGACTCGAGTGGTGATCAACAGACCGTTTCAGTGTGGCATAGCGGTCTACCAGTTGGCCAAGCTCCGGATGCTGGAGTTCTACTACGATTTCTTGGACAAGTACGTGGATCGCGGAGATTTCGAACTGATACAGATGGACACTGACAGCATGTACTTCGCGCTGTCGGAGAAGACGCTGGCGGCGGTGGTGAGAAAGAATATGAAGAGAAAGTAATAAGGAGAAGACCGAGTGGGTTGGTGTGGGACGCGTGGAGCAACAGAACTCCGGGATTGTTCAAGCTGGAATTCGAGGGAGATAGAGCCATCGCTCTGTGTAGCAAGTGTTACTACGTGAGTGGTGATGGAAAATCTAAGCACTCGGCCAAGGGATGTCGAAGAGATCTAACGATCTGACTTGGGAAAGGTATAAGAGTGCTCTCGAAGGGGGTAGGGATATGGCGGAGAACAGGGGATTCCGAATGATTAACGGGGTGATGAAGACGTACTGTCAACAAAAATTAGGACTCTCGGCGTACTACGACAAGAGGAGAGTGATGGAAGACGGGTTGCACACAGAGCCTATAGGATAGGTAAAAAAAAGAACTCTGAAAAAAGGATAAAATACTAAAGACTCTAACGATCCGGGGGTAGCTGGGTGTCAGAAGACACTATAAGAAGTTCTTCGCGAACAAAACCGCGAGATGGACCATCAGTCAAATAATAGAGCACGGGCTCATCAGGTTTGGTAATAGAGCGATCCAGATGATATACATTCATTGACCACACTGGATCAGTCGCGCGGCGGCTGCCACCTTCGAGCTCTCCCGGTTGATAGAGGTACCGGACGTCAATATCTGATGGAAGCCGCTGCTCCTCTAAACCAACGGGTCGCCCGCGCGAGACGGCAGAGGGCTTGCTCGTCACCCTTTTAAACTTGATAGCATCTACAGGCTTCTTACCTATCAATCTGGTCACCTCTCCGTTCAGTGCGGAGACCACGGCGGGCAGTCTGGCCACCCACTCGGTCGACCGTGAATGGGGGTCTACAAGTTCTTTGGCGTATTGGTGTCCGAACAGTCTCTCAGCCAGGGTTCGATTGAAGCGTTCCACGATCCCCTGGTCGGTCGGATGGTGTTGACGCGGCCGCGTCTGATAGAAACTTTATGCTTAGACAATAGATGAGAGACCGCGCCCATGAACTCGCGGCCGGGATCGACCTGGAGAAGATTCGGCCATTTGAGAGGACTCCTCTTATATATTCGGGAAAGAGCCTCGGCCACTTCCTTAGACTCTTTAGTGGCCAACGGCTCAGCCCCCTTGTAACGACTCGCTACGTCAACGATTGTCAGTGCGTACTTGTACGTTTTGCGACCGACGCGTCGTGAGGGAGAAACAGGAGATCCGCTTGGTGAACTTGGTTCGGCACGCACGTCGAATTTCGGGCGCGGAATATTGTGAGGCGCGGGTAAATAGATCTGCCAGATGGCCTGCTTCTTGAGCCATTCCTTGACAGCGTTTTCTGAAACCTTGGTCGCCGCCGCGAGGTTCTTGATGGCCGCGAGTCCCTTCCAGTAGCCGCGTGGACTATAGTATGTATTCGACAGCTTGCGCGTTAGTTTGGTATCAAGTTTGCGCGTGTTCATCGTATGCGAAGTATTCTAATATATCGGACAATCTCCAACATGCCCTCGCCAGTTCGTCCGGTAACTGCGTCGTTAATAATAAACCTTTGTTGGAAGTACAATTGCGATTGTCGCTGCAGCCCCAATCGCGTTTGGGTTGGAACAGGAGAGGGAAATCTAATTCATCCAATCTCGATTGGGAGGAATCTAACATCCGCTTTGCGAAAAGGGTGGTGGCCGCTTTTTCGTCCTCGAGACAATCTCGGGCCAGACGAATCATACTCTTTGCACCAGGTAAACGATGTTTTTGGGCAGTGTAGCCTACATCAATCATAGCGTTATAAAGTTCGTCAACTAACATCGTTCTATATATATATATTTATAAAAAAAAATGTTTTAATTAATTAATTTTAAAATCTCGATTGAATATAATAGCCGGCGAGACCCACCACACCCATTCCCATTCGATGATGAACGCGATCTCGCGGTCCTTTTGGGGCTCTGACGGTACATAGAAATCTGAAAGTTGGGGCTCGGGATCCATTGGATCGAGACTTTTGTGCGGATATGCCAGCGCGTACTCGCGGTTGGCTTCTTCAACGTTCTGAAAAGTTTGCGCGGCGTGATTTTCGCGGCGAAGCTCTTCATTGACCCAGTCCAGATGGGCGGTTCGTTTTTTCGACCATGCTTCCTTTGCGCTATTGAGTTGTTCTACAGCTAAATCATGACGCTTACGCTCCTCATCCACGTTCGAGCTTTTCATTTTAGAGAATATAAAGTTGCTACCGCTGAACGCCAATGCGTTTACAAGCGCACCACCTACTATTACTGCGATTGAAGCCATTTATTTCCATATATTAACTGGTAGAATTCCAGCTTTAACTAGATAATCTCGGGTCCAAACTGCGGCCGCTACATCTAAGGTCGCGAGCCCTGCGTCTCTCACAGTAAAGTCCAATTTGGGAGTGGACCCTCCTAGGGTCATCTTTGATAGTCGAGCATACCCGATACTGAAAACAGATATCACCACGGCGTGATAAAGCGCATTCACTAACATTTTACCATCTTGTTCAGCCATTGTTATAATTATTGCATATAAAAGGGGATCGCGATCAATGTTTAAATGTTAAAGGGGCGCATCCAAATTCAACATTGTTGATGATTGGTTTGGTGTTTAGTAACTTTCTTCTGAACACTGGCTGGTTGTTTTTTCTGGTATTTCCACACGCACAGGGCACCAACAACTGCCAGACCACCACCAACAACCCAACTCCAATTCACGAATTTGGGTTCAGCCCAACTCCAACGGTAGTTGGTATTGGGTGACAAATTCTTTGAATTTGAGTGTGCTTCCAATTCGTGAATTGGGGGTGTTGTTGTACTCAACTCTGTATTCAGATGTTTTGCTGTCTCCGTCCCCAATCTCGATTGGAGTTTAGCCTCTCGAAGCTCGGCGAGTATTTTATCTTGTTTAACTTTTCGGGTGGCAGCCGCCGCCCTCCAGCTGCCTGTCTTTTGGGATTTTTTATATGCGGTATGTCATCCAGTGGCGGAGTAACACTCTGGTTCGATTGTGTTGGAGCAATCTGGTTCAACTCCGTCACTCTCGTGGGTGTGTCTTGTGTCATCATTTATAATATTAATATTAGAGCTTATAGTTCGTGGGCATATATGTCCAAATTGACAGTGTTTACCCGTGGTCAACGCGGTTGTTAGTGGAGCTAAGTACATTCCAAACTTGTGATAAATTGAGCAGCATGCCGTTCTAAGAGTGTGTCCTATAAAAGGGTCAGTCTCTAGATCGTGAATCAACCCTTCGGTGTTTGGTATAGGGAGAAGTCTACTAACGGCGGTAGCGTACAAATGAATAGCCGCCGATCCAAGAGTTTTTGTCATCTCTGCTCCCAATTTGGATTCGTATCGCGCATACATTTTATCGATCTCCGCATCTGACATCTTATCCACCTGAAAAACTGAGAGACGCCTACCGAGATAATGCTCCGATTGTCCCCCAGCAACCAGCGCAGCTAGCCGCTCTCGTCGCGCCGCATTTTCATTTTCATTCGGAGTCGTTGCACTCAACCCAGATCCCGATTGCTCTGTCGGATCATTATTGTTGGCAGTCGGAGTTGAGGTTTCTTCTATTAGCTGATCGAGAAGTTCGTCGCAGTTCATTTTTCTTAATTTTTTCAAAATTAGTAATTTAACTATTCTAACAAGTCTCATCACTTTAACATATTTATTTAATTTTTTCAAAATTATTAAAATAATAAATGCGCACCACCCGATACTTATGATCACCATTATGCTCGCAACAAAGCTCGCAGCGGAGCACCAAATTGTTAACATTGTTAACCATTGTTAAGCATTTGTTCAGCATTATTCAGCATTTGTTCAGCATTTGTTCAGCATTTGCTAAGCATTGTTCAGCAATTGCTAAGCATTGTTCAGTATTTGTTCAGCATTGTTCAGCAATTGCTAAGCATTGTTCAGCAATTGCTAAGCATTGCAATAGCTTATTACTTTGCAATTTTCCTAATTTTTTCAAAATCGTTAGATTTAGTTGATAACTTTATAAGCAGTTGGTTGATCAGTCTTTAGCAGAAGCTTGGCGTGCTTAGTTTTCGAAAGTATCTGTCGAACCTCCAGGCGCTCCTCGCGCGTTGGGATAACGTCATTCTCTCGAAGACAGTCATCGAATGAGTCTCGGTCCTTGCAGTGAAAGAGGGCGACCCATTTCGTTTGCTCGCGCAGATCCTTGAGGACGGCGTTGTATTTTTGAGTGGATATCCATACGCTTTGCCTCGCATGGCGGCCAGAAAATGCGAGCTCGGAGAGCATGTCCTTCTTTTTTGGTCATCGCCGCCTTGGCTGAGCAATCGTCAATCACGTATAGGGTGGGCTCGCCCTGAAATATTTGGTATAAACCACGCAACCAATCGTGAAGCCTATCACCGGGGTCAATAACGTATACCTCAGGGTCGGTCCATATCCACGGGCACCGCTGATAAGTATCGTTGTGTCGCACAGTGGGACATAGGATCACAATGTGACGAAAGGCATCGCGGTAGGATCCCTCGAGTAAGTTGAGGATGAAAACCGTTTTTCCACATCCTGTCTGCCCACATATTATGGCGAGTGAGCATCTCCAATCGTGAATTGGTATTGATTGCTAGATTTCTTAATTTTTTCAAAATTATGTATTAATAAATCGTTAGATGATTTTTTTATTAATAAATCGTTATATGATTTTTAGTAGATCGCTGATACGTATCGACCATCTTCGATGTTGAGTTGTGCGTCTGTAATTATATATAAGTACACGTTCAATGGCCCGGCTCCGTCGCTCTTTGGTTATCTGGATCGTCACACCCTCACTAGCGTTCTCAACTTGGCGTCCGCTACCGTGTATTTGGTCATCGTCGCTGGCTCGCATGTCTAGCCATAACGCGTATTTGGTATTCAGGAACTCCGCGAGGGAGACGGCCGAGAGATGCAGGTCTTTAGCAACTGCTGCAACCTCCGGAGAGCGCTTAGATCGGCAGCAAACTGCTTTCTTACTTCATCCCACTGCTGGTGCGCGCGAAGACCCGCGCTGTAGAGTTGATTGGGGACTCCCTCGATCGTCACCTCTACTTCGTGATTTTGGGGTTATAGAATCTGTCGGTTTTTCTAGCACCGAACGCGAACCGAGCATCCTCGAACAACATCAGTATACCTTTCATCGAGCGGGCGGGTACGTTGACGTTAATATTCCACAATGTGTCGCTTTTGTTTTTCGGCATCTTGCGATGGCGAAGAACTCGGTCGTAAAGTATGGCAACGCGCCGGCGTACTGGGTTCTGATCAATCGCGCTAGTTCGGGCATCGTGACCATGTCGTACTCCAGCGAAACATTATCGATCGTATACGTCGATAACTGGTCGGTGGCTATGATAACTCGGCCGTAGTCGTTGAACGTTAGTTCGTATTCGAGGCGGTCAGCCAAAGCACTCTGATAGTAGGGCATGTGACTCTCCAGCAACTCAAAGTCGAGCGGAATGTAGAAGCGGTTGCCGTAAGCGCCCGCGACCGCATTGTCACTCGCGTTGTTATCTGCCTTGTTAGCAGCCCCGATTCTAAGTTTGGTTACGTTTTTATTTTTGCTGGTGTCAATACCTTGATAGACAGCGTTTTCAAGC
Source organism: Conchocele bisecta (assembly GCA_029237695.1). Taxonomy (NCBI): domain Eukaryota; kingdom Metazoa; phylum Mollusca; class Bivalvia; order Lucinida; family Thyasiridae; genus Conchocele; species Conchocele bisecta. The sequence continues at coordinate 9,191,326 of CM055267.1, forward strand.
TCGTGTGACGTCTTCCACAGGTCCTGATAGCAATGGTAGACGTCGCTGTCGTCGATCGACATCACCTCATTACCAGAAATCTTTATCATGGTCTTCTTGACGATGGCGCGACCCAGGTTCTGAACTACGGTTCGGTCCGCGTCCGTCGATGTTAGCGAAATAGTGAAAGCGAGGCGAACAGTACCAGGAACAATGACGTCGTTAGCTCCGAGGTTGGGGAAGCGGACTAAGAGCTGCTGGTTCTGGTCGATCGTAGATGGGTTGTTCGTATAACGGACACTCTGTCTCACGCCTTTTGCCCCGAGGGGCTCACGCAGTCTGCGGTATGGATTGAGTTTGCGACCGTATTGACTCGAAGACATAATTAATTTTTTCAAAATTATTGAAACTATTAAACCCGTATGGTTTTGTCTTTAATACATAATTAATTTTAAGAAAATTATAAATATGGCTGATTACGATGTTGAAATGGATGCAATCGGTAGAGACGATGGTGATGATGATGATAACGAAACGCCCTTCATAGAGACTCCAGTTCCAATCCAATCGCAATTGGGGGAAATAGGTGGCGCTACCAGCAGCGTTGGTCAAAGTCAGGAATTACTTGAGGGAGCTGTAAACGACTACTACAACAATTTGTCAGAAATCGGTCTGGTCCCGTCTGTCGGTCGCGACTACTCCAAGTTCGAATTGGATATGCATGGTAGGTTGCGACTAAAATCATCAAATCTCCCAATAATCAACACGAATACCGGTAAACCCCTATCGCTAAACACCATTGCCGGAAACCGGGGCGGTGGCGAAATCATAAAGAACGAACTAGGATTTCCAGATTGGACGCGTGGTAAAACAATTGTGCCGGCCCGCGCTGTAGAGGCCCTAAAGTCTACCGACGAAACTATAGCGAAGACGGCCACCGCGATAGAAACGGTCGAGCTCAGCGAGGTCCCTAAAATAGCCACCGACGTTATTAACACGATGGAGACCACGTTCAGCGTGCAATCACAATTGGGGAAAATACTCAACGATGACCCACCGTTACCTCTTCGAGAACTCCGTGTGGACTCGATAAGGCTCTACAAACGGTCCGGGGCGAACTGGTCCTTAACCTCTCCAAACTCACGGCGCTGGATGAACATATCGCGCTAGAAGAAAGAAAACTGGAGGAAGCCGGTGACGATAGAGAATCTACCGAGCGGATCAACAAACTCCTGCGGTCTTTGCGGGATGAAAGAGAAGCTCGCTTGGAGGCCGCCTCGGCTAACCGTGAGGCTCTCCGCACACAAATAAGTCGGATCCGCGAATCAATCTCGAGGGTCCTGCACGAGGAGACGACACTCGGTGAGCGTCTTCGCACTCTGTTCAGAGAGCAGGCGTCACGATAGCAAGCATCCTCGTTGCTATCGGCATGACTATATCGACCATAGTTCTAGCTTTCAGGGTGGTGGTGCGGCGCCACCACCACCCCGCTCCAGCACCAGCACCAGCACCAGCACCCGCTCCATCCGGTGGAGCCAAGGAGTGGGTAAAAAAACAACTAAAAGCCCTCGCCAGTCTTCTAGCTAAATTAGCTGGAAAGGCGGCTGCCGCACTACCTGGACTGATCGGAAGTATCGTTTCTTACTTGCTATCTATATTATCAAAAACGGCCGGATGGCTAGCCAAAATACCTGGGCTTTAATCGTGGCAATCGCCGGTCTCCTACTATTCTTCGCCAGAGAGTTCCTACAACCAAAGCGTAAATAATCCGATCGCCACGAGGGCGATGACGAGCCCCAATTTCTCCTCCTCGTGTGTTGTGCTTCCAATTTCAACATTGTTGATGATTGGTGTTTCTCCAATCGCGATTGGTCTGTTGATGGAACTCGATGGTGCATCCAATTTACGATGTGGGGGTACTGGGTTCGATTTACGAATTGGGGGAGGTGTATCCATTTTGTGTTTTATGAAATCGGTTCCACTGTTGGGGGTGCGCTTGATGATATCCGTGTTCACGTTACCGTTGTGGCCGATTTTTGATTGGCGGTGGCGATTACGATATGATTATTGTAACCGTCAACCGGGTCGTCTCGTAGTATCATATTGCTCGGCGCCATATAAAGACCTATTCCAAATACATAGTCTACTGGGGTGCTGGCATTCTGTAAAACGTCTTGATAATTCTGGATCGCCTTCTCCAGGTCCACCCTAGCTGAGATGGCGTCCTCTACAAGTGCCAAAAATTGTTTTTGTGCATCAAACGCTGTTCCCATGCCCAGTATAGAACTGCGAGTTTGTTTTTGTGCGCCGAGAATGGCCCAGACGTACGTGCGAATGGAGTCGTTGACGCGAGTAAACCCCGGCCTGCGTGAACCCTAGACCCTTATCTAACATAAATGTACCCCACGCGTCCTGAACCTCAGCAGCCTGCTGTATGTAATCGACGTGAGCCCGTTTCGGAGGTAACATTTTACAAGAAAACACGCCACAGTGCCGACCTCCAGACACTTCCGTCCCGAAAGTCATAGTCGCGGGGTCAAAATTCCCGGCGTTCCGACTGACGATGTGGTCACCGGAGTGATCGTGTCTAAAATCAGTCTGTGTCCAATTCCCGGACTGGCCGTGAATGAGAACGTCCCCGAGGCCGGTGCTGGTAGGAAATGCTTTCTGTCTCCAGTCCGCGTCTTTTGAAACGTAAAATTCGTTACACAGTCTTTCAAAGGCCATACGGTTATATGTGTTGGAAATGGGATCCCAGGCGTCGTCTTGAGGTAGTGAAATACCTAGTTCTTTGAGAATCCTCCTAATAGTATAATACACGTGAAAGTTGTAGACACTTCGGAGCATGGACATTCTTGGATGTCAGATGGTCTTTATATGAAACTCCACACCCGGCTGTTGCGCACCATACAGCGAAATTTATTTGGTTCTGCCAAAACTGCATCGGTGTTGCTTTCCAGCCGTTTACCACCTCCATCGTAGTAATCTTGGGCAACCTATATTGTTCAAAGATGTTAGGGAAGTTGGTGGCAAAGCCACTGTCCGGTCTAACCATTACGGTTGGGTGTACAAGGCGGTTAACAACGTCTTTTTGTGTGTATTTACCTCCGACCAGCGTACTTTACATTAGAGTTAAAGCTAAATGCTTTGGTATCCATTGAAAGATATTATTATGTTTGCTACTATAACTAATGTTCAAAAAGGGAGTTGTGAACTTCAAAAATTAATAGACAAACTGCTGCGGAAAAAACGCCGGGTAGGCCTTAGATCAATCACCTTCACGGTTGGATGGCAGAATGTGGGGAAGAGCGAATGGTTTTACTATGTGAAGGATGGACTACAATTAGAAGTAAAGCTGCCTCACGGACTGTGGGGAATAAGACAGCTCAAAGATTTTGTCAACTCAGAGCTTGACGGTATAATCAACCTCACAGTATCGAATGCTACCGGGCTCGCAAACAATGACCATCAGCAGTGATAATAAGGTAGTGGTCTCCCCGGGGTTGGGTATTCAACTCGGTTTTAGAGAGACATACTCCTCAAACAAAGGAGTGTTTTACCCCGGGTGAGTACGTCGGTGATAAACCGGTGGACTTCACCTTCACGAAAACTCTCAGGGTGCACCTGGATCGGGTGTGAACACATCGTACAACACGATAGACGGATCCCCCAGCACATTACTGAAAACTGTGCCGCCAGCGATTGTTTCTATGGCGAGACTGTAACGTTAGACTTCCCACACCCAGAGATGAAAGTTTTGGAATCGGGACACATCCACGAGTTGAAGATTTATATTCTTGATGATAAAGGGCGAGAGTTGAAGAACGATTACCCGATTTCGGTCGTCCTAGAAATTTCAAATTAATTAATTTTAAGAAAATTAGAATTAAACGCATGTTCGTAATATATATTATCAACATTATGAGTATATACGGACCAGGTAGTTCTTCCGATTGGGTGTGACAAATTCAAATAATTTGGAACCTGCAGAAGGGGGATTCATCCCGACAGAGGGCGACTTTTTAACTACCCAAAAAACAAAGGCCTTGATTAATAGAACTATATCGAGGGCCACGGACGAGATTAACAAGAGTCTACTATCACAATTAGAGAATATGCCCTGGCTGTGAATACACAAAGTCGTGAAGAAACGCATACGGAACTAAACGAACTAGGTAAAAAAATAACCAAATTTAGAAAAGAGGCCGGTTGGGGATTGATAAAGCCCGAGAAGACCGTAAGGCTGACATTACGGAGGTTTATGATGCGTTGCGCTTAGAAGACTCTCTCAGCAAAGAAGCTACACTTGCTGAATTAGACGGGAAAATAATCGATTTTCGAATGAGGCCACGTCGGGTATTGAGAAAGCACGAGAAGACCACCAGGCGGACCTTATGAAGGCTTATGAGGTGTTGCGCTCAGTGGACTCTCTCATCAGAGAAGCGACACTTACTGAACTAGATAAAAAAATAACCAAATTTCGAAAAGAGACCCGGTCGGGTATTGATAAAGTCCGAGAAGACCACCAGTCTAACCTTGCAGAGGCCATTGCGGAGGCTTATGATGCGTTGCGCTTAGAGAACTCTCACAGTAAAGAATCGACACTTACCGAACTAGATGAAAAAATAGCCGAATTTATAAAAGAGACCAGGTCTGGGGTCCGTGAAGACCACAAAGAGGCCATTGCGGAGGCTTATGGGGCGTTACGCTCAGAGAACTCTCTCAAAGAGAAGCGGCGGCACTTACTAGAACCTTAATATGAAAAAATAACCGAATTTAAAAAATAAAAAAGAGACCCGGTTGGATCTTGATAGAGTCCGAACGGGTATTGAGAAAGCCCAAAAAGACCACCAGGCGGACATTACGGAGGCTTATAGGGTGTTGCGCTCAGAGGACTCTCCCAACGGAGAAGCAGCACTTACTGAACTAGGAGAAAAAATAACAGAATTTCGGGAAGAGACCCGAACGGTTATTGAGAAAGTCCGAGAAGACCACCAGGCGGCCCTTACGGAGGCTTATAGGGGGTGTTGCGCTCAGAGGATCGGACGGGGATTGCGGGATTAGGAACCCGAGTGGTTGAATCTATCCGCGCATTGATGAATCACTTGTTGCGGTTGATGATAAAGTAAATCGAGTTCGTACTGAGGCATATAACGCAAACAATGCGCTTGCCGGAATAGTGCGAACAATGAAAACACCAAAACGTGTCATAACAGTTTGGGCTGAGAAGCGGGGCCCATTGGTTGTGGGGCACTATGAATATTCGTTCGGTGCCAAAGCGAGTAATAAATATGGGGGATACACTATGACAGCTGCAGGTGAAGTTATCCAAATGGCGGTCTGCTCGGTTAATGCTAATGGTAAACCTGTGGGCGCGGTCGCGATAAATATTGTAGTAGATGGGGAAGAACGGGGGGTTGGAGTCACTAAAATCTCTGGAGATAGTTCGACGGTGGTTTCGTTCTCCGGTGATGATCGAATTAGACTTTCCCAAGGTAGTGTTATTAACTTTGTTACGAAAATCGGTGACTCAGAGAGTTCTTCCACTATTGTCTCATTGTTAATTGAACTTATTGTGTAAATACTAATATAATGAAATAAATTTAACTATGAACGAATCACCATATCCAACTCTCAATACCACTCCACCAACACTGTATTCAACTCTCAATACCACTCCACCAACACTGTATTCAACTCTCAATACCACTCCACCAACACTGTATCCAATTAACGAAAGAAGTTCAGATTTTAGGTTGAATAATATCGTCGCTATGCAGGATATTTTAGTTAGAGAATGTGCAAATAGAAAAAGACACTCTAATAAATATAGGCGCGCGGCAAACATAGCTGAAGCATCTAGTACGGTTCTGGCAAGTGTTTCTGTGTTGTGTGGGGCGGGGACTGCTGCAACGCTATCTACAATTGTAATGATTCCACTTGCAGGGGTTTTGAGTGGAATTACCGTTTTATCTGGAACACTTTGTATGGTAATTAGGGCGGCGGGTGGAAAACTCGAGAAAAAAAGTAGAAAACATGATAGAATAAACCGTTCTCGCTAGGTCTAAAGAAAAATAGCATCGACGTTATGGTGTCCAAAGCGTTGGCCGATAAGAAAATATCAAATTTAGAGTTTGAATCCGTGGTGGAAGAAATGGGGAGATATGAAGAATTAAAAAATGATATAAGGATCAAGGCGCGCGCCACCATGCCAAAAATTGAGTGTACTGATTGGGATAAATTTAGGGTAAAACTTGGAAATAAAGTCGGAGGAAATGTTACAGCACACTACAGACTATTTGATTAGTAGTGGGTAAACGAATCGTTGGGGTTTATACATAATACGGTAACTCGGCGCAGACAGAAATCGTAAAACTCTATATCCGTAAAACGAATCGTTGTTTTTAAACAGTCTTATAAAATTAGTTTCACCCTCTTCACCTAGTTGTTCTCCGATCCTATTTAGTCGCTTCATTTCACGAATATGTCTCTTGCTTAGCTTACATAATTTCCGGTATAATATTGTAAATGCAACGTTTTTATCGGAACGTAATAAATTACGCTGATATTTCATGTATTCAATTATATATGTGCTTTCAATTTATAGTAATATTCATCAATAAGGTCATTATAAAATTCCAATTCCCATTCTATTTTATTATCCATTTTTGTGAGTATAACTTATAGTTTTCTTATCTTTAATAGGGTGTAAGTTGTGGTTAATTTTTAAAAAAAAATTGAACATATCATATCTTTCTAACTGACTTTTCGATTTGAATTATTACTAAACGATAATACTTGCGAGCACGTAATCCCTTGTTAATCATTCGATGAGTAGCCTGAGTGCCACCGCATGGTGGACATAGTAATGACTCGGCTTTGGTCCCTACCCCACAATGCCGACAGGGGCGAGGCGAAACGGAACCTCTTCGCATCCATGCACGGTGATGTTTGCAATATTCGTAAATACCGGTACGAAACATCTCTCGTGACTACCTGTCTTCAACCACGCACACTTAACTAGAACCATTATGTTATTATATATACTGAGTATAACATTAGGGATTCTTATCTCTAATAGGGTGTATCTTCTCATGTCATAAATATATGGTGAAAAATATGTTCTCATACATACCCGCCGAACAGTAGGTGTGTTTTTAAAAAAATTATGCTTACTCCCCCCTTTGTGTTTTGGAAAAATTAAAATTATGCCTACTCCCCCTTCGTGTTTTGGAAAAATTAAAATTACTCCCATTCTCATAAATATTCTCATAAAAATGGAGGAAAATCTGAGTAGTATATAAGAGTCATTAATTATAGCACCACCTGGTGGGAGACACCACGTGTAGCCGGTGGTTTCCAGAGGGTGGTGGTATCATTTTGACTCTTATATACTACTGTTTACGAGCAAGTGAAACATGGCACCGTTTTTGCTCTACTGTTAGAATATGGGGTATCCATCAGGGCCCGGTTGCTCAAAACCTCTGTTAGCTTAACAGACTGTTAAATTCTTAGCATTGCACATAGTCGTCTTCCTTCTTCCACGGATCCCTTCATATAATATTGTGGTGACCCCATGCAATGTCAGTGGAAATCTAATAAATAATCCAGCTTAATTGGTACACCAGGGCCCGGTTGCTCAAAGCTTCTGTTAGCTTAACAGACTGTTAAATCCTTAGCAATGCTAAGGATTTAACAGTCTGTTAAGCTAACAGAAGCTTTGACAACCAATGCTAAGGATTTAACAGTCTGTTAAGTTAACAGAAGCTTTGAGCAACCGGGCACTGGCTGAAATCAACTTCACTTTCAAAACCTTCTTTAGAATGTAGTAAGTTGTTCCCAAAGAGAGCCCAGCTAAATTAGCTATATGTTGAAAAGTAAATCTGGCACATTGATCCAGTTACATTACCTGTTTAATGATTGTACATGTATTGGTAATTCCAGTGCTTGGTCTGCCAGACTTCTTCTCATTTTCAATGAACTCTACGCCACTTTTCAATTTTCAAATCCAACGGGTAACTGTCATGTCGGAAAATTCTTCTTCCACATAGATACTACACACTTTTATGTACATGTCAGTTGCGGATAATCTGATTTTGTTACGTGCCTTAATATATGCCCGTATTTGATCCCAGGTTTTGGTTCATTTCGAACCATAATTAAATATTGTATACGAATCACGATCAAGATTCCACAGCTTGTAAAACTCACCCAGGTATGATTTTCATACCACCATATTGACAATAAATTGAACTACATGGACCATGAGAATAATCGACTCGCACTTGCGAAGTGATAAGTTACGAATAACATTACTTTTTGAATCTCCCTCGTATTTGAAGTTTCAAGCCAATCCGACTTTAATACAGTAACAGAGACAGTATGTAGCTGAAAATGTTAATGCAAATCTTGGACAGACAGATGGACAGGACCTCTCTGTTAGCTTCATGAGACTGTTAAATTCTTCAAACTGTCTGTCATTTAGCAGTATGTTAAGCAAAATCAAGGTTTTCAGCAACCAGGCCCAGACTAACAGACGGACAGTGTCGGTGGCGACTATATGTACGTCAAAAACATTTTAGGGTACATAAAAAGAAATAAGTATACATTGGATGATAATATGATTAAATGAGGCTGAATAAGTTGATTGTCTAGTGTGATATGTAAATTTTCCGACCAATCCAATCATCACAAAATGATTTTCAGACCAATCCATTTATAAGAAGGGGGTGTTTTTTCCTCCAATATATATAAAATTTATTGTGCAGATTCAGGTGAGCCGGCTCGTCACGAGCCGTCTCATCTGGATCTACACAGTTTGCAGACATCGCAAAAGAGGTATGTAGTGTTGAAAGGGTTAAATATTAAATCCTGAAAACTGTTAATCATTTAACAGTCTGTTAAGCAAAATCAAAGTTTTCAGCAATCAGGCCCAGACTAACAAATGGGAAGGGAGGCAACTACCGGTATATGTACCCCAAAAAACTGAGGCTGAACTTCAGTTTCAGTTTTCAGAACTCAGTTTATTTGGGCGGCTGGCCATGAAAAGGGGGACCTTAGTAGATTTGTGACCAGTGAAGAAGTTGATTACAAATGTACTCTTGCAGTCTATAGATGGATTGAAAACTGTTATTTATGAACATAAACAAAGTTGGATTGATTGAATGGGAACCACATATGCCCTATTTAAACTGTGTAGTTGCACAAGCTGATCTTGGACTATACTGGTCGCACATGTCATAAGGAACCTTATCTCCTCCGGGGTTCATATAAACTACAAGAATAACAATGTGCGATATTGAAAAGCCACTTAAACGCAGAAAATTTGAAGTGTATTGTCTAGTACAGTTCTCAGCTTTAACCCTTTCACCCTTAAATAACTGGAATGGACTGTCATATGTTAATTTTCCGACCAATCCAATCACAAAATGATTTTCAGACTAAAGGGTGTTGTTTTTCTCCAAATTATATAAAATCTTGCAAAAAGTGCAGATCCAGATGAGATGTCTCGTCACGAGTCAGCTCATCTGGATCTACACAGTTTGCAAACATCGCAAAAGAGGTATGTAGTGTTGAAAGGGTTAAGTATTAAATTTTCAATACAAGGTCAGAGGTCGAACCATGGAATGGTCATCACTGCTATACCTGGTACATAGACTGCAGCAATGTGACAGCTCTGGTCACCTCATCCGGGCAGCTATCCCCACCCAGGGGGTCATCCGTGCATGGAGGTAGGTGGTTCACGGTGTTGTGTGCATGGTGCATCAATCTACAATATATCACATGTGATGTACGTCTTTGAAAATCATCAATTAATTGTATATAGAAAAAAACATAAATATGAACAATTATTATGTACAAAATGCTACCATAACTAATATCCTGATCTGGTACCAGGTGCCGTTATGGAGAGATTAGAATATTGTGCACATTACCTGAAGGAATCACATAGTTCCCTGAAGGTGGTGGAATCCTTCATGCGGAACTGGCCATCCTTCCCTTTCTTGCCAATACCACCGACAGACTGACCACGGCATGCTTCCAGAAAATTGCGAAGACCTGCACAAATACAGGCCACAATATGACAAAACAGGTGTTATTTACGGCTGTGATGGGAGAAATGTGGTGTGGTAAGTGTGCAGTAATCTGGCCCTGGTTCTCATTTCACTAAACTTTGTATGACTAAAATGTTTGTAAGTGCAAATTTAGGATCGTCTGGAAATTTCAATTGATGGATTTACATTTATTGAGCATAGGCTGCATATGCAGCCTATGCTCAATAAATGTCAATCCAATATTTTTTTATTATAAGAAAACATTGTTAATGTGAAATTTACAGACTATCATAATTTTGCACTTACAAACATTTTTGTCGTACAAAGTTTAGTGAAACAGACTCCAGGTTACATTACAAGGCCACAAGCCCCGTTCTCCAGTAGTCATAGCCACATGTCATGCACGAGTAGTGACTGTAGTGTTAAGTGTAGATACCAGGATAGTGTATTTTGATATCAAGTTTATCGGGTTGGGCTACAAAACTTGTAGGAAATCAGCAAACCTCGAATTCCAACCATTTCCGAGCCGAGTTTGATAAACATGATGTCAAAAGCCACAAGTATTGTACAATCATAGTTTTTAGCTGCGAGTCTCTTGCAGCTTATGTAGCCAGTTCTCAAAATACAGTCAGATATCACGGCGCTATTTTTTCTTGTGGTGCGTATGTATACATCTTGTATCTAGGTCATTGTTAATGACTCGTTTTATGCTATTTTTCAATTCACATTTATTTGAATGTATATCTTTGGTACATAATTAATTGAATAAAAACAAATGGAACCTCAGATTTAGCCGTTCATTTTCCATAAATAAAACATACTATTTTGGTCGCGCATTAATGGTCTGTAAACCCGAATCACACCTGAGTGGCACATGTGTGGATTTTTTCATTCACAACTATGGCGTGTACAAATTTGCATAAAACAGCACTATAACCAAAGGTGTTTGAAGAGTGAATCCGGATATGGAATTACCACCCTTATCCCATCGCCGTATTTCGCCGATATTGATTTTGAAAATCTGTCGTATTTTCCTTAAATGATGTCGAAAATTGATAAAAATATACTGTTACCACTCATTTGAACCGTGTCGTCTAGATGGTTCACTCATTTGAATCATCGCGTCGGCATGTTTCGAATGAGTGGTAATTTCGAAAATTAACGTATTTACCCTATGTATTGGGACAGTAAAAAATAAATAAAATTCTACGTGTCCCAATACATAATATAAAATAAATTAATTTTTTTTTTTTGGTGTCCCAATTATTAATATTGAAAGTTTGTATCCTCGAAATTGTGAAATTGCTATATCGGTACAATAACAGGTTGAATTTAATTATTTTCCGTTTCTAAGCATGTCGCCCATTTTTATGATCGGAAAATACCCGAACTATATGTTACGGAAATTGCAGAGTGCGCAAATGAAACAATTTAATTTCCAAATTAAAAAAGTATTATCTCGACCAAACTGCGAATGTAGAGTGATTTGATGATTGCAATAAAAAATATCCATACACATCAACAATTAGACGGTGAATTAGTGTTGAAAATGCGTAAAAATAAGTTGTAATCGCCAAAATTGTCCTAAATATTACGATCCCGGAAGTGAACCGGAAGTCGAGTTCCATGGGACAAAATCTGGCACCCTGACCACTTCGTACCAAACGCATTTATTAGTCACATATTTCTTCGCAAATAAATCACATTCCGGCATTGACAGGCGGCTTTGTCGATGTATACGGTTTATTGGTAATCTATTTAATCAACAGAGCTCAGATTTACCATCAGCACTGTGTTATATTAGTTAATCAGCGACGGCCTCTGTTTATAGCGAGACGTGCCAATACTTGGCATGACCAGTAGCCGGTGAAAAAAAATAAAAAAAATTGGAGTGGCGATTTTTTTATTTTCCCCAGCGGAATCCCTGACTGTGTTTAAAAGTATTTAAAAAAAAAACAGATGTCCCAATACTTAAGGTGCAGAAATTATATATTTTTTTTTTAAAATTGTGATGTGTCCCAAAACTTGTTTCCTAAAAAATAATTATTTCTCCCCAAAACGGGGGTATCCCAATATAAAGGGTGTCCCAATACATAGGGTAAATACGGTACCGGTAGTCATATTTTCCTTAAATAATGTCGAAAATTTATAAAAATTTCAGAGCTCATGCGGATGTGTATGTAATTTATAAAAAAACAAATGCTAAGCTTTACTGGATTCTTCCTGTTTCTATACAGCGCCTTCCACTCTCCACATACAAAATATGTTGAGTGTTATACAGTTTCCCATAACACCATTTACTACAATTACTCTATTTGAAATATTTAAAGGAGAATATACTAAAACACTGTTTACCACCCATTTCAGTTGGGCTCGCAGCTCAGTACTTTCATTATTTGCTTGTTTACGTTGTGTCGTTACATCACCGCAACATGATAGCATTTGACCAAGTGAACGTAGGTAAAAGTAGTTGTTGATGTCTGATTGATCATGTTACATTGTATGAGGGACAATGCCTGATACAAAATTTACTTATATGTATTTGGTTAATGTGTGCCTCATAAATTTGTAATTCAGTGTATCCTCAATCTGCCGACCGAATGGCATACATACTGTCAGATTAATGATACCCCGATGGATCATTATGAACATGTTGCTGGGACATGTAATTGTTGTCATGGTAATATGATTCAATAATAATAATAACAAATTTGTACAAGACATGAACAGGTTTATCCATAGTCAATAGCCAATGGATGGAAATCCATGTATGTAGTACATTGTAGTGTCATCTGATTATCCTTTTAAATGTTCAATGAGTGGAGGGGATGTGGACTATAAATCAAAAGTTGACAAAAGTTTCAGAAAATTTTGTGAACTTTTGATGCCATTTACGGGCAATATTGTAAATTTTGTAAACGTATTTAATGAAATTACGCAGATGTCTGAATGTACAAAATCGCATGGCGTGTCACAAATGTACTGATGATGAGATATGTACAAATGAAATTGGACACCTGGAATTGGGACATCAGATGAGAAAAAGGTACTTTATGACGTTTTTGACCAGCATAGCCCAAGACCAGCTTGTCCATCTGTACAGTCTGATCTGAAATAGGCTAACTGCTATCAGCAAAGACAATACCGACTTTAGTTTAAACTAATATTTATTTCAATATGATAAGTGATATACATACATGTGATACATACAGTTTGGAACAGGATTAGAAAACAAGCTTTTACGCTTTAATATGTGAATTCTTCTCCTGGACAATGTCAAGCACACTGGCTAAGGTACATATATGTGAAATAAAGTAACATTGTTTAAATTTTGACTAAAAACAAATTCTATGAAATAGAAGGTTGTGTTGAGCTTTCTTGATCACACGTTATACCTATTCAAATTTTGTCCAGTGGGATACTGACTAGCTTAATATATTGTATTGGCAGGTCTGGGGGTCAGCCGTGTTAGAGTCGTTTGTTTCATGGTGCATGACATAATATATGTATATATTTTATGAGTGAATGTACAAAAAGAACAATATCTCTAATTGTTGTAAGGTGGCTTGCTGACGGCCAAATTATAGCAACATATGTACATGCTGACCATCTATCGGTAGTATGCCAGATTTAATGAACAAGTAACGAGGTGTGACAATTAACGGGGTCAGTGGTAGAAGTGGGGAGAAGGTAGCCTCTTTCCACCACTCACTAACCATTTCATTCCTGCCACCTACCCATGACCTTGCTGTCGTGTAGCCAAAATGAGAGAATTGAACGGGTCAGTGGAAGCCCCTTATGGACGTAGCCAGCTTTTCCCACTGACCCCTTCATTTCTGCCACCTACCTATGACCTTGCCATGGTGTAGCCGGGTGCGGAGTGGCCTCCAGTCATGTGACTCGTACAGCACGGCCCCGGGCGGGCAGTACAGGGCCTCCACACTGCGGGTCCTGCCCTTCACAATAAACTGAACAAAGTGGTACAGCTCAGCTGCACCCAGCCAGTCCTGGAATAATGTACAGGAGGTATATAATATGTACATATGAGACATGCCATGTGATTTTGTACATTGGCTTTTTCATGAAATATATGTACAGAAACTGTCATATTTTCTACAAATGAAGTCAAAAGGTGACGAAATTAAATTCCGCATTTGCTATGAGGATTTCGTCAATTTTCTATGTCATTTACGGAAACAATCGTAAATTTTGTAAATATTTTTCATGAAATATTGCACATGTTCTTAGGTACAAAATCACAAGCCGTGTGTCATATGTATATTTTGGGGAACCCAGAAATGTGGCCTTTCAGTACACAAATACATGTACCCCAGATTTACATTTTGTTCCCATTTTTGACCTTGGACCTCTAAGAGTGACCTTGACATTGGTCCTAAGGACATGGCCCTTACATATGGTTTGTTCTCAGATGTTGACAGACATTTGTGCGCAGTTATTCGAAAATCCACAAAATGGTTTTGGATATATGGCCCCAGATGGACATTTTGTTCCCAATTTTGACGTTTGAATGTGATGGGTTTAACGTCCCAGCAACAGCTGAGGTCATATAGAGATGGGACCACAGTTTAAAGTCTCAGTCTACAGACCAGTGGGATGAAAATACTATATTAGTATTTTTCACGCCTAGGGTGAGGATTGAACTCATAACATCCAGTATTGAAGTCCAATGCCATATCCCCTAGGCCATCCCTTTTTGACCTTTGACCTCTAACTGTGACCTTGACCGTGCACCTGGGTCTTACTTGAGTTCAGTCCTCAAACAAACATGTGCGTAGTATTTGAAAATCCACCAAACGGTTTTGTACTTGTAGATATCGGACGGACAACGCGAATACTACATCACTCGTCCAGGGATAATAATGACACAAGAGTGCAACTTATGTTCATATATATATTATGTGCAAAATATTAATCCTTTATGATATACTACTACTATTCAAGTAAAATGTGATGAAACCATCTTAAACAAATATTTAGGAAATACAGTGTATCAGCGAGTTTGAGAAGTCTATGCATGCCCATGTAATTGTCACACAAACAATGCACCTACTTTGTTAATGACGTTTGTCTGGTCAACAAGATGGCCGCTATGTGGGGAGATAAATCTGTGCAGCGGCGACTGGTACACAATGAATATGCTGTTATGTTTGGCCTGTTCACCCCGCTCCCTCTGGGTACATGCGTACCAAGGGCATGTGATGAGAGCAGCATACAGAATCGTCACATCTCCATCTAGTAAATACACATAGGGGGGCCGTTTCACTAAACTTCGTACGACTAAAATGTTCGTATGTGCAAAATTATGATAGCCAGTAAATTTCACATTAACAACGTTTTCTTGTAAACAATTATAGGATTTACTTGTATTGAGCATAGGCTGCATATGAAGCCTATGCTCAATAAATGTAAATCCATCAATTGAAATTTCCAGACGATCATAAATGTTAGTTATACGACGTTTAGTGAAACGGCCCCGGGTGTAATTTGATAAAAACATGTCGATTGCCTTTGCAGCCAGTGAAGACCAAGACCAGCCAATCAATCTCCAAGAAAATGACAATAGAAATACAGAGCTCTAGATAAGTTGCGTATTTGCTTAAATACCCAATTAAAATGGCCAAAAACTGAATTTAAATCAGAAGTAGCGAGTATCAAAAAGCAATAAAACTTTATGGTACCTTTATCATGCTGCAGAAAACAATAAACAGACCACAAATATAGCATATTTTTCTTATTTTCCATGAAAAAACATATTGGTATTTCGTTTGGAGATAATTGTAATGAAATGCCAAGACATGTTTTCATTTTAAAGCAAACTATTCAATAATTACTGTCTGTTGATGTGTAAACAGTATTGTGATTATTTTACTCAAATTAAAATTTTGAAACCCAATTGCTTCAGAAATGATGGAGTGACAATACACAATTACTAATTCCTTATCTGGAGCCTTGGAAATAGCAGTTTTCTGTGCAAATAAAATAGCCACCATGATTTACTATGACTTTTAATTTCAAGTCATGGATCCTGAACGATTGCTCTTCAGAAGTAAATCCGGTCCATGTATTTTAACACTATTTTCTTACCTTTTTCAATGTGGTTTATGACCATATAACATCTGTTTTTGACATTATAACAATGACTGTTTTATCTTTATCATTAAAAATTAAAGACGATAAAGGAGCGCATACATTTGAAAGCTTTGTGAAATGTGCTGCATTGATGTAAATGTAATGTACCGGTAGTGAATGGAACAAATACCCCAAGTAATCACTAGATTAAGCTACACACAAGTTTGGTTGTCATATACATGTACATGTATGAAACATTTACATATTGTTACACTATATTCAGCAACAAATATTACTAAATGATTATATCTGTATAGCGGGCATTTGTAATTTTAGAACTGGTGAAATAGTGACACAATTATACACTTGTTATGTGAGAACAGTACCATTGAATAGCTGTAGTATGAGATCCTTGAAGCGTGTCCTCACATCGTCCGTAATGGAGTCGGGTACTTGCATCAGTGTGAGTTGTCGGAGCTCCTGGAGGGGAGACTCAGCAATGCTGGGTGGGCCGATGTCCACATGGCTGCCCTCCAGGGTGGACTTCATATGTCGCAGTTCGTCCAGCGTCTCCCCACATTTACTAAGGACTGATACACAATGGCGTGTTTTATAAATCTCAATACACATCTGGAATGTTTGTTCATCCATTTGATAATGTTATCACTGGTAATATGATTTGACGTTCCCAACAAGAAACAGTTCATATTTTATGAATGTTATAATTTATATGTGGCTGTGACTGGAGAAATGGGGCCGATGGGTTTTGTGACCAGTGTAGCCCTAGATCAGCCTGCGCGGATGCGCAGGCTGATCTGGGTCTGCACTGTTCGCCATTCAGTCGATGAAACACAAATTGTGTTTTTAACATATAGTATTGATCCTTATGCCGCAGGAGTGTGCTAGAAGATAAACAAATTGAATATCCATAAATACCATTAGGCGCATTTCTCCAGTCACAGCCACATATAATGTAACTGACAAAAATTGGGAGACAAACTAGAAGTGTGTCCATGGAACACAGGGGCTCGTTCTAATGTCGCCTATGCTCAATAAATGTAAATCAATCAATTGAAATTTCCAGACGATTATAAATATGCACTTACAAACATTTTAGTAATACAAAAATTTAGTGAAACGGGCCGCTGATGCTTCCACCGGCAGCATATATTAATGAAAATTGTAGGACAACTGGGTCACAGGTGACATGATTACACCAATATGGTAATCCATACAGCATTATACACCAACATGGTGAAAAACAATGCTAAGTTTTATCAATGATGAATACTATTTTACTTAGTGGCAGAGGAACGAACGAACACACTAAGTCGTGCAGATGGCATTTAAGAGGAAAATGTAGGTCACGGTCATAAGGTCAAACGGTTTTGTCAGTTTTTTTATGTAGAGCAGCAGTCGATTATTGTGTGCAAGTTTGGTAGCTATAGGTGTTATAGTGGTCGAGGAACGGACTTAAATGCGCAAACTGGTCCAAAGTGCTACGGTAAGACGTACGGATGGACAAGGGTAAAGTATAATGCCCCAAGTAAATTTGTGGGGACATAAAAAGAGGACATTATTGTAAATGTGGATGATGTATCGTGCATATATTCCAAGCAACACATGACTTATCCAATGTCCTGAATAAGAACCAAAGCCAATAAGGGAGTGAAAGAACAAAGTTGACTGACCCAAAAATAAGTTGGTGGGAAATTTTGAAAAGCTGTAAATATAAATTACAAATTAATTTAAACATTCATCTCAAGGGTCGCCTGAAATTATTTGTGTCAGAGGATGTTTATGTGCAGGGTCTGCTATCCGCTACAAAGATCATGCTTTAAACTGTCAAGTGATGCCTTTTGAGGACAAAAATGTGCTGTGTGAATGAGTGATTTATCATGACAATATCCCAGCGGGCCGCTGGGATATTGTCATGATAATTCACTCATTCATGGGACCCAGCGGTTGGTGAAGTATGGACCTAAATCAACAAGGAGAACACAACCTAAATCAAGGTGAACACTGTGTCAACAGGTGATACATGTAGCTTAAAAATTATAAATTCTAAAGCTATTTTTCTTGAATGTGGTGTGCCTTTAGCATGTTTGTGCTGTTCTGTATGCATGTGTGAATTATCAGGAGCATATTTAATATGGTGGACGGCTTATGGACCTGAATCAATAAGGTGATCGACTGCTGTGTGACATACTACGGAGCCCTGCAGGGGACATGGATTATTTTTATTAATTTGTTCCCACGAAATAACAATTCGTTCCCTCGAATTAACAATTTGTTAACTCGAATTAACAATTCGTTCCCACAAATGACAATTCGTTCCCTCAATTTAACAATTCGTTCCCTCGAATTAACGTTCCCGTGGGAACAAATTGTTATTTCGTGGGAACGAATTGTTAAATTGAGGGAACAAATTGTTAATTCGTGGAAACGAATTGTTAAATTGAGAGAACAAATTCTTTCATGGGAAAGAATTAATAAAAAAAAAAAATTGTCCGTCCCCTGCGGGGCTCCGCAACAGACATATAGACAAGATTAAAATAATCCACCCCACCCCACAAAGCAGATTGAGATATAGATGTGGCCAAAATGAGCCTACCTTGTTGCTGTTTGGACTGGTGACGTTTCAATTCATTATACAGCCTCTCTGTCGCCTGCAGGGCCTCCGTAGCCACCTTCAGGGCCTCAATTCCAGGCCCCTGGTCCTCAGTCACTGCCCTTTGGTCAGGCAAGGCCACCCCCAGCTCGATATGGGCCGTGTCCATCGACAACGCGATACAGTTGCAGGTGCTCCGACACACTCCTGTATAATGAAACAAATACCAAAAAACTTAGCTGCAGTTGATGGTTACTAAATTGATATCATATAAATTAATAACGGTTTAGAATTGAAATCTATTTTGATAGATGGCATAGTCATTTCACACCTAAACAAATGAGTTTCACAAAATGTGATATAGTCATAGCAGAAATGCATTACCGAATTATCTCCCCTGTTTATCATATCACAGTCTATGATAATATACAGCAGAATTAAACACTAGCCTTTTCGACTTTGATCAAACTAGAAATGTGTCCATGGGACATGGATGCCCCCACTAGCAGCAGATAATCAATGACAGCTGTAGAAAAAAGTGAAAGTGAATGGGTTTAACATCCCAGCAACAGCTAAGGTCATATAGAGACAGGATCACAGTTTATCCGAGTCTCATCCGAAGCAAAGCCACAAAACAAAATGATTGAGTGTTTCAGCGACATTTCGAAGGTAGGTGACAAAGGTCAATGTCGTGTTAATGGTGGCACAAGTGTGTGACAAATGTTCAGGTGATTCAAGTGTCCAAGTATTAAAGCAATCCTACGCGTAATATTGAAGATATTACATGTTGGAGAAACTCTTACAAACTTTTTGACGTAACAAAATGGCTAAGTGTTTCAGCGACATTTCGAAGGTGACAAAGGTCAAGGCCGTGTTAATGATGGCGCGATTGTGTGACAAATGTTCAGGTGACTCAAGTGTCCAAGTATGGAAGCAATCCTTCGCATAATATTGAAGATATTACATGCTGGAGAAACTCTGACAAACGTTTCGAATTAACAAAATGGCTAAGCGTTTCAGAGACATTTCGAAGGTTACAAAGGTCAAGGTCGTGTTAATGGTGGTGAAGGCCGTGTTGGTGGCACGAGTGTGTGGCAAATGCTCAGGTAATTCAAGTGTCCAAGTGTCAAAGTAATCAATCGCATACTATTGAAGATATTACATGTTGGAGAAACTCTTACATTACAAATGTCAAGGTCATGTTACTGGTGGCGCGAGTGTGTGACTAATGTCAAGGTCATGTTACTGGTGGCGCGAGTGTGACAAATGTTCAGGTGATTCAAGTGTCCAAGTATCGAAGCAATCCTTAGCGTATTACTGAAGATATTACATGTTTGAGACACTGTTACAAACTTTTCGACGTAAATGTACACGTACGGGCAGCTGTACGGGCGGGGCATAAAACGCTGTAGAACTAATTGGTCAGAAGCACAGGTGACATGATTACACCAATGTGGTACCCATACAAAGTGTTCTGGATGGCGAAGTTATTTAAGAGGAAAAAGTAGGTAAATGTCATATGTATGTCAAACGTTATATGTCAGTTTCTGATGTAGAGCAGTAGCTGAATATTGTGTGAAAGATTGGTGGCCGAAGAAAGGTCTTAAACGCACAAAGTGGTCCAAAGCGTTATGGACAGACGGACAAAGGTAACTTATAATGCCCCCAAAATAAATTAATGGGGGCATAATACAATGTTGCGTTTTGATGCTAGGTCATTTGCTGCCCATGAAGGAAATGAAAGAAAACAACACATATTGAATATCTGAGAGATCATCTGAAACATCAGCTGATACCTTTAACATAGTTATGCCCTTCTTGTGGCCATATGTAAAGTCAATGGAAATCTAATAAAAACCCTACTAATAAAACAATAACGACCGACATAAATAAACCATATGAATGTGATCAGCAAGTCATTATGCAGATACTGCTACCAATAAAAATGCACATACACACCTGTAATATGCAAATAATAGACCAAGGTTGATGTAGCACATGTATATTTACGTCTCTACACAGGTGTGTAGAAGCCAAATTATACATGTAAAACACCAAAATGTGCTTATTATTTTCTAACTACAACATATGGTGTCATTTCCTTGCTGGCAGCATCTCCATAAAGACTTATTGAATGATTTTTATGGTTTATTTGTGTAAGTAGCTGTCACAGGTCAAAGTTTCAATGTATGTCATGGACAAATGTTAGTCGAGGTTTTACTGTATTGGAACATACTGAGACTTAACTGTATTGTGTCAGTAAGGTGAACTGATTTTATAGGCTATTGTTGAGAGTGGACAATGACCATTCACTACCCAAGCTGACTGGTGGTCAAGTGTCATTGTCAAACTGATTGAATGCAAGGTGTGAAGGTGTGAGCTATATCAAGGTAATGCATAGGACAGGCATTATGTGATTGGATTTTGACGGATAAACTTGGACTGGAACTGGGCTAGCAAGGTAGGAATTTATTTATTTGGGGAAAACTTACATATTAATTTTAGATTGAGCTTTATCGACATGGCCTGATTATGCAACCAAGTAGATCCTGATCTAGTAGTATTCTGTGAACCAGCATGGACATGTGTGATAAATAATTAATCTTAAAGTAAAGGTTTCTTAGAAGACATGTTACCCAGTTCAATTAATTGACAATGTATTACTTGTAATATTTGACATTGCGTAATAATAGTGTTGCTTATGTATTTAATCATATTATGTAACTGTGCGATATGTTTTAATTTACGACAACATGAGATGCATACTGCAATGCCTTCTGTATAATGGATTTAGATTGTTTGCGACAATTATGCTAGTAATGACTGTAATATGCAAGCATGGAGTCGTATGCCAAACTCAAATGGTATATAACTGTAATATCAGTCACAACAAGTGCTATTTAACTTGTAGCCCCTCAAAGTGTGGTCAGACGTTCATCAGACGGCTGCAGCTCTAGCAACAGGACAATTATCGTTGTCAGCTAGTGTATTGCCGGGAACATTGAAACTTGATTATGAAGGACTACCAATCCTGAGTAGTATATACGGGTCGGCGTTGACGGCACAATGTGAATGTGTATCGCGGCCAATGTGATTTAGGAAGTGGAATCATAAATGTATCTGTGGTAATGAAGTGAAATACGTATGTGAACGTGGTTTATGTGTTTAGTCCGGGAGCTAGGGAAACATATTTATTTATTACTGGAATCAAGCGGGAAGTGGTCAGATATACAATGTACTGAAGTAGATGAGCGGTGAATTACCATATTGTGGTGGAACGTAATATACAATGTTATGTATATGGAGGGGATAGCTACACAGTTTATGTACAACTACATAACAATAACAAACATTTAAACATTACAGTTATATATGTTTGGAGAACGGGTGAACAACACATAGGGGTAGAAACAATACAGTACAATGTATAGTTTCTGTAATAGTATATTGTGATGGCACAGTTGTTAAGACTAGTTTTTTTCATGATCGTGATACCAAGTTATCAACTCAGTAACGTTGTATCTTTTTCTGTGCTTAGTGGTGAATTCTTTGAGCCATCCAACTTTAGTGTCAACCACAATATACAATGTTTACTGTAGTGAAACCATTGATCTATATTGCTTGTATATAGTAAATTTGTACATGCTATCACATGAGTAATTAAATTGTACTGTATATACATGTATTAACTAGTTGAAAGCATAATTTAGTCCTACCAATGTATGGTGATCACAATGATGTCTCAGTTCGTCTGTCAATAAGTAACAGGGATCGATTCTTATAATACAGCACAGGTTTACTTGGCCAACCTGTGACAGTAGCTATCAGTTTATGTGTAGAGTTTTTTATTAGGTTTACATTGACTTTACATGGGGCCACAACAAGTGTACAACAAGCTTAACGGAAGAGAGAATATAGAAATTCAAATATATCATGTGGTGTGTGGTGTGGTTAGGGTAATGGGAAGGGATTACAGATGTTTAGGACCATGAACGCTTTGGACCACATTTTTGGAGGTTTCGGACTACGTCCCAAAATTGGCTGTGGACATATTGGACCACATTCCTGTACATTTCGGACCACGTCCCAAAACTGGCGTGGACAATTTGGACCATATTGTTGGACGTTTCGCAAATGATCATTTATGAAAACACAACCACTCGTGAATATCGTCAAAAATGATTATTTTCACATTTGTGTTATTTCTGACAACATTCTGGGACGTTTTGGAACAAGGTCAAGCTGATTATGTATGAATTTTTACAAATCCGTAAACAACATTGAAATCGTCCAAATTCAACAAAATTTGTTTCCATAATCAGGATGATTTGTAGATTTGGACACTGTGGTGGCTGTTTCTTACCATATTACTGGATGAGTATACATGTATACAGGCGCGGATGCAGGATTTCGGGAAAGGGGGGGGGGCGTAACTATTTTGAAATACTTGACTATATTATCAAACGATCGTAGCTCGTTCGTCGACCGAGCAGAGCTCGGGATAGCGCTAGGGGGGTCCGGGGACATTTCCCCCGGAAATTTTTTGAAATCTACATCGCATTTCATGCGTTCTGGCGTATTTTGGAGCAAATATATTGACACTGTCACAGTATGTTTAGACATTAAACAATAAATTCACAACGCGAATGTAGAAGCGTGCTTGTAACTTGTAAAAAATATTTACTCGGCGAATTTTAGGGGGGGGGGGGGGGGAGTGGGGGGGGGGGGGGGGCGCACGCTGGGTCCGCCCCCCCCCCCACCCTGAATTTGCCCATGGTATATCAAAACAAATTCCTAAATTTAATGGCGTCAACAAATAATTTATTCAAATTGGTGACATCATGCACTCAAATGTGTGATATCACCAATTCAAAATGAATGGATGATATCACCAATTTGAATATGTGATATCATCCTTTCAAAAATGTGTGATATCACCTATTTGAATCTAAATGTGTGATATCACCCATTTGATTATGTGATATCACTCATTCAAATAGGTGATATCACTCATTCGAATAGGATCACTCATTCGAATAGGTGATATCACTCATTCGAATAGGTCATGTCACCCTTTTAAATAGGTGATTGAATAGGTGATATAAATGAATCAAAATGAAAGGGTGATATCACCCATTCAAATGAGTGATATCACCAAATCAAATGGGTGATATCACGCATACGAATAGGTGATATCATCCATTTGTTTTAATGGAGTACAGTGGAAGTTTATGTTGAATTGGTGATATCACTCATTTGAAATGGTGATATCACACATTCAAATAGATGATATCACTAATTTGAACATGTGATATGACTGATTTGATGTGAAAGGGTTATATCACTCATTTATATATACCTATTCAAATTGGTGATATCACCCTTTCGAATAAATCATGTCATTGATTGAACATGAAATGGAGATATCACTAATTCGAATGAGTGATATAACCTATTCAAAAGGGTGATATCACCTATTCAAATGTGTGATATCACCGATTCAAATAGGTAATCTCACTCATTTGAATAGGTGACATCACCCTTTCGAATGGGTGATATCACCGATTCAAAACGAGAGGTTGATATCACCAATTCAAATGAGTAGTATCACCTATTCAAATAGATTATATCGCTCATTTGAATAGGTGATATCACTGATTTGACGTGAAAGGATGGTATCACTCATTCAAATGTGTGATATCACCTATTTGATTGGGTGATATCACCCTTTTGAACAGGTGATGTCATTGATTAGACATGAAATGGTGATATCACCCATTCAAATGAGTCATACCACCTATTCACATATTTACATTTGATGCATCTAGGCAGCAACATTTCTTTATTGTATGAGTGATCAAGGAATGTCACTCAAATGTGCAGAATGTTGTAGGGCACGAACCTGATAAGAAGTTTCAAGATCAATTAGGCGACTTGGGTGGGTTAATTCTAGGGACTCTAAGACTTGCATAAACAACAATTTTGCCAAATTCCTTATGTGCACTCATAGTTAAGTGTTTGAACTTTATGTTGATGTATACATTTTCAGGAATTAATCGGAATATAACACACAATATGAATTTATGTGCTTAGGGGCACAGATCCATGAGAATAGGGACTATACAAACAATAATTGACCATCCAAGACACGCTAGAATCACCTGTGGAATCAGTGATGTCACCTATTTAAAAGGATGATTTGAATGGGCGATATCACAAAGTCCAAAATGGTGCACCATACAAACGTGATGCACTGAAATATTAAAGTAATCCTTCAAGAGGTTTAGCAGTTATGCATGACAGGCATCGACTGAGAAACTCTGACAAACTTCTTAATTTGAGCGGACGGACACACAGTTCCAACAACACATGCCACCGGGTCTATCGAGAACATATAGTCAAGAAAAAATTTGGTCTGAAACGTCTAAGCACGCTGGTCCGAAACGTCCGAAGATGTGGTCCGAAACGTCCAGCCTCCAGGGCAGGGGGTGTACGAAACTTCGTGTGTCCGGAACGTCCTGCGACCGTGGGAAGCCAAATAAGCCAAGTCCAAAACAGAAATACTAACGTATGAAAAATACGAAAATAAGATATATAAAAGTTTGTATTTTCTTTGTATGTTCTTTCTTTTTGGTGAAACAAAACAAATCGGATAAAGTTGTGCAACTTTGTTGACCAACTTTGTTTACATTATCCGGACTTGATTGTATGGCGGACATGCTTATATCGCGGCCAGGCCGCGCGGCCCGGCCGTAGCTGGCGGCCCTACTTGGTTATGGAAGCGTGTCCGTGTTAAATCTGGTCCCAGCTGGTGGTCGTGTCTGCAGGCATAATGTGTGTTCAACTGATATCACCAGGCGGTCCAGCCGGAGCGAATAACTCATTAACCGTGTTGCATATACCGCGTTGTTGGTCAAGTGAGATATAACTTAACGTTTTCTATTATATTTTCATGAAAATAGGCCGTCAGAACATTTACATTTTGTAGTTACTGTTGTATTTTTTCTTTGTTAGCCTAAGTAAGGAATTTTGTTTTCAAAAATATATAGTAACATACCTTACGCTTCCT
Source organism: Conchocele bisecta (assembly GCA_029237695.1). Classification (NCBI taxonomy): domain Eukaryota; kingdom Metazoa; phylum Mollusca; class Bivalvia; order Lucinida; family Thyasiridae; genus Conchocele; species Conchocele bisecta. Next base: position 9,217,130 of record CM055267.1, read on the forward strand.
AGGTATGTGTACATTATTTTCTGCACTGTAGTGCATTCTGGGATTAAGAGTAACATTATAAATATACGTCTGGGAGCATGTCAGAGTGGCTATGTTCGAGTTTGTGACATGACAATATTACAGTAGGACACAAAGAAAGTACACACACAATAGCTTAAATATATATTACAGACATACGACTAATGCCATACGCAGCACATATTTGCCGAATTACTGACAAGTTACGATGTGCTTAAATAACCGTATCCTAATCTGACTACATATGTAGATATACAAATTGTATTGTAGTACTCTTAGTTTGATTAGAATAGCGTTAAGGGGGATTGTCCGCCTGCGTCGCTCATATCTAATTGCAGAGACTCGGTATGACCGCCTTTTCGAATCGCGGCCGTCTTACACATGTATGAGAATATTCAGTTAGTTTGTACTGTATATCCTGGATCAATAAGTTACGATAGGGTATGCTAAACCCGTCTCGTGGTTAGATCAGCATCTACAGTAGCCGGGTCAACGCCTGAGATTCTCGATTTTACACCAACAAACACAAGTATTATATACTTTTAAAATGAGACACACCATCAGCGTAATTTCGTGAAATACGTTCGCAAAAGTTACAATATTTGTCATAAATAAAGTCAAAAGTTGACAAAAAATAAAAGAGTACATGCGGAATATAATTTTCAACTTCTAACGTCATTTACTGAAAATATCAAATTTTCTGTAAATATATTTCATGAAATATCGCAGATGTCCGAAGATACACATGCAATTCCATATTCTAACTAAATGCATTTTGCTTGTAATGTCCCGTCTCGTGGTTAGATCAGCGACTACAAGAGCCGGGTCAGCGTCTGAGATTCTCAATTTCACCCCAACACACATAATTAGGATATGCCACAGATGACTGAAAAACATCGCATGTCAGTATCATTTTAGTATAAGTGTAAGGTCAGCAACGTAGTAAAACATGTGCATATTTCAAACCCGTTAAAATGACAAGAATCGGTAGGTTACTATAACAAGTTCCATGGACTATGTATAAACATACAGCATCCAGCGTCACAGTGATGTTTACCGGGTTAAAAAGTACACTGTGCATGTGATATAGCACTAGATTTGTCACCCCGTTCTCTCCAGAAAAAGTCCTCGAAATCGACTGCCCCTGAAAATATTAATAATGTATACAGATAGGTATTTCGTGGTATTGTCAGTCTCCCAGGGCATTGTCCAGACTATACCTATATTATATACGTATATTAATATATCTAGAATTGAATGTGGACCTTTCCAACTTCGTTGTGCCGAATAATTGTGGATAAATCTGCGAAATAATATGTACTGTCGAAAACAATTTGGCTGTCATTGTTACAGCAAAACTCGCGTGACGTGACGTCATTTCCAGAAAGAGCCAATCGGAACGCGCTTCTCTGTTCCAGGGGACCATCGATTTCGACGACTTTTTGTGGGAAAATTATGTGGACAAATAGTGCTGTAAAACAGACACCAAGTACTGTTTAACCTGCTAAATGACACTGTGATGCTGAACGATGTCTTTTTACAAATACATGTATTCATCATGAAATGATATTGTAAGGTAACAATTTCTATCATTTTAACGGGTTTGAAAAAGGTGCGTGTTTCACAGCGTTGCTGACCTTTTTATTTAATTTATATTAGAAACTAGATATTATCGCTGAATTTTTTTTCTGGCACCTGTGGGATATGCTATAAAATTGCTGTATATATGATACATAGGTGGGAGTGAAATCAGTATCAATTCACATTTGCTTGCTTGTAACATCCCGTCTCATGGTTAGATCAGAGTCTACTATATAGTCTGCTAAAAAAATAGTCAGTGTCTATGGAAGAATTGAAACAGAGGAAACCGGCACCAGTGCGTTATAGGCTCTAATTAAAATAGTCCCCTCTGGTTATTCAACCCACTACCGGGCATAGCGGGCGATCTAGAAATAGCTTCTGCAATGTCTCTGTGTTTTCCCCAACACTGCGGGGCCAAAAGACAATGCAGTCATCTACTATTGCCCGGCCTGCATGTGGTGTTGATTATGATTGACCCGTGCCTTATAGATACGCATATTAGTTACTATATTTACATATTAATTTTGTGCGTTTTTCCAGTGTTATTGTGATTGTATATACATGTTGTGTTACTTAAATGCTCTCCTGCTGGAGGAAATAAAGGAATAATAATAATGTATCTGATTGTGAGCACAGAAACACACATGGTCCCGTGATTATTAAACTGTCTCAGCACGTTCACGTACTCGAAGTCAGCTGAGAAAATTATATTTCCAAGACCTAGCACGGCTCGGCCTTGGCCAATAAAGCTTTCTAATTTCAAGCATGGATTATTCATGTTTTTAACGCTTTTTTTATGATCACGGATCATGCTGTTAATCGTCGAGTCATTATCAAGTAAATACGAATTACCGGCTTCTCTCAAAAAATCTCTACCTCCGTTCTTTCTCCCATTCTTGGGAGACGGTATGCAAGGTCCTCGAGCCAGTGCCGCCGTTAAATATAAGCAAAAAAAAAAAAATTATCAAGATGTGCGTCTAATTATCACCGTGTTTTATAATGGACCGTTTTAGGACGTAATAACAATTGGTCATCATGTTATGGTTATTAATTACGCCAGTCCATGCATACGCTAGTTGGTACACCGGCTGGCAACACGCGCCTTGAAATGTTTCTACCGCCAGCGTACAAACATGATATTGAGATTTCTACGTTGATCACGGAATATATATATAGAAGGGAACAAAGCGGAACTCAACAGTGTAGATCTAGATCAGCCGGCATATACATGGATGCCTACTGATCAGGGCATACACTGCTCACTTAACTGAATGCTGATATTTAAGGAAACACACTAGAAATATATATGTACGCCACTTAGTGATACCATTGTCTATTATTATAGGATCATCATAATCCAGATTAAGAGTTTCTCAGTCAAGAACTATTATACTCATTTCATGTATATAACTCAATTCCAAGTTATAATTGTATGCTTGTACGCCATAAATCATGGCAAAACAGTAGTCAAGACAAACGGTGCGAACACTGTACTCACGCGCTGCCGCACATGCCGAAATGGTGTTACACTGTATACCAATTTCGATTATTTACCAGGGTGTGGTCTGGTCAGGATGTACACTGTATGTTGAATTTATCAGGTCTTGCAAAAGCTATTACCCAAAGCATCAAACATGTTAGTTTATTGTTGATATATGTTGCCATAGTTATGGACTGAGTGGATAAATGATATTGTATTGTAGCTTCTGATTAACTAGCGGAAATGTACAGTCGTATCGAAGCTCAAGTAGAAATTTACTAAATAATGAAGAATGTGGAGGGGGAAATTTCTATTTGGAGAAATGAGTTTTTGGTGTCACTAGCTGACTCGAACGATGCTTAATCATGGTATATACTTATTAAAAATACACAAACACTGTTTTTATCAGCCAACAAATCATGTGAACACAACTATATGAACTTTTTTTCCGATCGATAATAATGACGACTTTTAATTAAAATACGGTAGCTTAATTAGCCTCAGACATGAGTCTGTACATTAGTGCCTTATATTTAGTGCATGTACATATTCACACATTGCTTTGTCAATGACGACGGTTTACCAATGTGCATTAGTTCTTTGTATTCAATGCATGTACACAGTCATACATTGCAAATGTAAATTTATGAGAGTTTACCAATGTTGACAAAATGCTCACCGGTGCAGAAAATGTAATAAATTGAATGCTATTATAATACAATTTACATTAGTCTCGTCCAAATAAAAAAATACATTTGTCAAATACAATCGGTGTTCCCGGTAATTAGCCGGTACCCACTTACATTCACCACATGTCTATTGTCAGTTGTATACCTCTACACAGCCCATATGACCCCGGACCACATAGCGCGGATGTATCAGTTACCAGATTACACGGCCACACATTACACACCACGCTTAGCAGCCACTTCCAACCTAGGCCCGCCATATTCAGCGCTCGCAGCCGGGCCGCGATATAAACCTGTCCTTGTATGGCTGACTGATCTATTTCTGGAACAACTCGTCCACAAACGAACTCATACGCTATCTAGTCTATCTATCTGTCTGATAGTAAAACCTCTGCTGGGACCTAGCTAGACATTGTTGCGCGTCAACTGACAATGCTGTTAGGAAGTAAAAGAAATAGAGAAAAGTAAGTGAGACATGTTCAACCTGGCTAACAGAAAGTGCCACAGTGGCTGGAGGTAGGTTATTCGAATCAAATAATAGCTCGGAGGAAGAAAGGTACGTAGCACATATATAGACTATATATAGTCTGTTGAGGTTTGGACAGATCTATATCATGAACAGTGGGATAATCTACTGGGTCTAGGGTTCAATGTCATATAACCTGGGATTGGTATCGCAATAAGGGAGTGCGTAGTCTTATACAACATAATAAGGCGTTGGTCAATACGTCGGGTGTCAAGCTGTCTCCATTCCGCATGTTTGTGAAACTAGAGGTCATATTGTAATCATGTTTGACCCAGCGAGCTGCTCGTCTCTGGATGCCCAATCCGCGCATTTTATGACTCTGTGTAGGGTGAGCACACAGTGAAGCTATGCTCGAGCTGAGGACGGACTAGTGTTTGTGTTCTGTTGATGTGAAGGGTTCAGAGTGGACTTTAATATTTCTTCTAAGGAATCCAAGGGTTTGATTTGCTTTTTTGGTGATATTGACTCCACGGTACTTTGCAGAAGCAGAGAAGGGTCAGCGTAAATTTTGATATTATGAAGGAAGTAGAAAGTGTCAATAGGGGTATTACGCTTTGTGATATGGAGTACCTGGATTCTTGATAGGTTAAAGCTCATGTCTCATGCGGTCTCCAATTTTTCGAGCATTCTGAGGTCCTGTTGGAGAAGTTCTGAATCGGCCACACAGGTGAAAGAACGAATAAACAATATATTGCTTGCAGATCGATGCTAATGGGAGGTCCCCAGGGTTGTCTGGTTTAGAGAGTTTCTGCTGTTATTAAGCACTCGATGTTGTAATCTGTATTTTAGTAGCAACTAACTGTGTATGCAGTGGAACCCCTCTAAACCGAACACGTACATTCAACGCGAACAATCAGCAAACTATGGACATGGGCTTATATACCAACTATGTGAAAATGTCCACGAAAAGGTACGTACGCACGATTTGCATACATCGTCACGTGTGACACGCCGGTACAATGGAAAACAAAATGCGCCTTACGTAGCTATACAGCTGTCAATATTCGGCTTCCCTGGATTCGGCTATCATTCCAAACAAGTTTAGTAGACGCAGAACAACTCCACCCAGACATACCATGTCCAAATTTACACTGGAAAGACGCACACTGTACATCCCGAGTACTAATTAAGTGTTATATGACTCAGCTGGTCTCGGAACTAGAGGATCGCTATTAGAAAGCGAAATCATCCCACATCGACGCACTGAATCGCTGCAATGAAAATAGGCGTAATACCCAGGCTATCGTCGTCCCGATTTCCTGGTCAATTAAGGAACTAGCAAGAACTAAAACATTACGTGATCTGATTTTGCATCGACTGTTAGTTACCGACTACGTTGAACACTAGGACACACTATCTAGAACAGCACCGATACATTAGCTATACACTGGGCTCAAACACACAGAGACCTTTATCTCTTTGGAAAAACACACAACGCGTGCCACTAAGGTGGAACGCTATTTGTCGTCTCGCATGGAAAATGGTTTATCCGAATAGCTAATTAATACTGCATTGTCCGACGACTCTGCGCAGCATCTACGTGGTGAGCGTATGGCCAATATGTCTGCAAACCGATATTACACTGGTAATAAAGTGGACACGTAATTAACTCTGCATGGGACACGAACGAGTGTATTTCCACAAATACACAATGAGCCCGGTTATTACATGTAATACGTACATAGATTACCGTGGAACACCGCTAAAGCTGACACCCTGAATACGAATACAACGCAATATACAATACAATACAGAACATAATAAACACACAATTATACGCGAATCAATACATATTATATAAGAATTCCCGTGTGACGATACTATACTGTCCCCCCTTTAAAATGTGTTTACACTTTCGTGAAATTCTCGAGACACGTCGACACACAGCTATTAATATAGCGTGGTACCGTGCTCGGGTAGTCTGCCCCCCAGAATGTCGGCCCCTCTTATCGCAACAATACGCATTCGGTAAGGCTGTGATATCAGTGCCCATCTCATGAGTCGGGAATTGGCTACATTGGCTTTGTTCAGATAAACAAACTGTTGGTGGTTTGTTTCGAGGACGAATTCCCTCCCAAACAAGTGACGGTGGAACTTTTCGACACCCCCCCACCCCCCACCCCCACCCCCCACGACTGCTAGACACTCCTTCTCAACTACCGAATAATTCCGTTCCCTTGGTAATAGCTGGCATACGCTATCGGAAGTTGGATACCATCCTAATATTGCAACAGTATTGCTCCTATCCCAATATCAGAAGCGCCAGTCCTGAGTACGAATGGTTTCAGATGTTGTTGTCACGTATGCGAGAATGTCACAATATCATCTACAAAACTATCGACATTGGGGACCCCCTTTACTACCTTTCTCGCAAGTCTTTGCAGTGAAAGTGGCATGGGCTGTGGCCATTCCGAATGGCATGACTTACTTTGAATTGGAATAGACCCTGCGGTGCCTCGAAAGCGAAATATTCCTTAGAATTCTCATCCAAGGGGACCTGTCAGTAGCCCTTACTCGGGTCTAGCCTGGAAAATTTATTGTACCCTGCCAATTTGTAAATCATTTCTACAAAATTCGGCATTGGTTCCTCATCGAATAGAATAACTTTGTTAGCCTGGCGGACATCAATGCAGAATCGAAGCCCCCCCGTCCTGTTTCCTAACTATAATTACTGGGGAGGGGTATGGTGACTTTGAGGATTCTATGACACCTAAGTTTAGCATGTCCTCTACTTATGGTGTGACTGTTTCCTTGCCTTAAATGGGATGGGATACCCTTTGATTATCAATGGGCCTTGGGTGAATAGTTTTATCTCATGTGACTCTACATGGGTGCATCCGTAAGATCTCTTTGCCTTGAATCTTTTGTTTCTTACCTAAATCAGGCGACATATCAACGTTGCACTCAGTATAGGACTCAAATCCACTGGGACATAACATGTGTTCTTCGGCTCTACGCTCACTAGGATCCTCCATCTACTGTGTCTTCTATCACGGCCGCTTTTATTACAATGAGAATTTCCTTCCCCGGGCTTTCAGGCATCGTCTCGTACATATTTAACATGTTTGCATGAAAGGTCTTCACCTTTCATCCCATGTCAACCCTATAGTCCAATTCATTAACTACCTCTGTTATGGGGTATGATCCATTCCACCTCAGGAACAGTTTGTTGTTGTCTGTCGGTAGTAGAACTAGTACCTGATCTGCCACTGCATACTGTCTACTGCGGGTCTTTCGGTTGTAGTACATAGAGTTCGTTTTGGACGCATTCTTTAAGTTGCCATGAGCGATTTCACACATTTGCTCAAGACGTTTGTGCAGGTCAAGGACGTACTGATACGTCATTTTGGCGTGGCCCTCTGTGTCCTTCACGGACCACAGATCCCTTCATATGCTCATGGGACTCGAACGGTCCGCCATACAGTAGTTAAGAACGGTGAGAAAGCCAAGCTTTCCTGAGGTACTTTGCGGTATACGAATATGAGTTTGTCAATATACTTGCCCAATCCTTAGAACGTTCACTTGCCATTATACGGAGGATTTGATTTAACATACCGTTGAACCGTTCCACCGTTACACTTTGGGAGGTACGGTGTCCTGGTTAATTGTCTCATTAATAACAGACCATATACTTACTTCCTCCATGACTGCCGACGTAAATTTAGTACCGCGGTCTGTGAGAATCTCTTCTGGGATACCCACTCTACTAAACATGCCTACTAGAGCTTCTTCGACTCGTTCAGCCTCGATGCTTGGTAGTGGTACCACATCTTGGTACCTAGGTGCGTAGTCAACTAACATGAATATGTAGCTACTCTTACGATCAGTAGCTAGAAAGATTGGCTCTACAGTGTCAACTGCGACTCGTTTGAACGGAGTTTCTATCAACGGCATAGTTCCTAACGGAACCTTAGTAGTGTGTCCGTTTGACATTGTCTTTCGACAAATGTCGCAAGACCGACAAAACCGTGTAATGTCACTGCCTACGGCTAACCAATACAATTCTGACAACACCCGATCAGTTGTCTTCTTAACGTCTAAATAGCCCGCCGTGATTGATTCATGTGGCACTTCCATCACTGCAGTCCTTAGCGTTTCGGGCTTCGAGCTGATGGAAGATCCTACCTGACCTTATTGACTAAAAATCACGATATAGTTAGTCTTTGCAGTGCACTTTGATTTGTTTCCGTTCTTACTTGATTTTACCGTTCCATCTTTGGCGTTATCTCGAATTGACGAAAAAGTGACACCATGCGCCTTTGCCTCTTTAAACTACGTTCGCGATTGCAGTTGGGACTTTCAGTTTATTATATGGTTCATCTCGTGCTGCCGTTTGTGACCTAGTTATGATTGCGCATGATTTCGCGCCTTTGAAATCTGATATCACCGGTTATTCTGACCCGTCTGCATACCTATAGTAACGTCATACATTGTATCTTTCATGCAAATGGCTTCTACATGACCTTTGAAAAAGGGATATCCAGCTCTACCCGGGCGGTAGGGATTCCACTCATTTTGCTTCTATTGACCATCATGCATGTCGATACTTTGTTTAGAAGCTGCACTGGTTGTTCTGAATTTTGCCCGATTACCACCCCGGTACACCCTGTATTTCGCTTTACCGATACATTTTCCCAGTTAATATGCCCTCTGCTACAGGTAGTCTATCTATACCAAAGGTACACCCACTAATCAAATCTGGCTGTATCTCACTACCCGAATATACACTGATGGTGTCGGTTTCCACCATACAGAAATTACCTTGATCTTCCGCTGGTTGTCGCTTATTTTGTCCTCTACCTCTACCTCTACGGTACATGCCTGCTCTGCATCTGCTTCTACCTCTACCTCTGCCTCTGTACTCCCATCTCTGTTCATCATATACAAAACTTACGTTCTTCTCTTCCTAGACTGCTGTTGCTTTGTAAGCTGAGGAGTGGCTACGCTTAGGACACTCGTAGGACATGTGACCTTCTTTCCCACAATGGACACATGTTCCCCGATGCATATCGTAGCCATTCCTGCTCGGACTCCTGTCATAACTACTTCTGCATCCGCTTCAGTCATAACTACTTCTACTCAAACATATACTGTGAGCTCGATTCTGATATCTATCTCTATCTCTACCCCTATCTCTGAATCGATTATCTGCATCACTTACCTTCCTCCTGTGATTATCTAATGATATGTACTCACCTCTGCCGCTAGCACTGTTTCTCTGAACTACATACTTTGTGCCTCCTCCAGCCTTTGCAAATTATCTGCCTGGACTGCCATCTCATATATCGAGTCAAATAGTGTCTCCTTAAGGAATACGTACATCTCACGGCTGCATATACGTCACATCTGATCTCTGATCATGTTGTCTAGTACTCCCTCATAAGTTGTTATTACCTTACCTACCTCTAACTGTCTATCTAAGTAGTCTGAACCCATCTTCCGTTAATCGAAACACTTTAACGAAGCAGATGTCAACTTATCACAGTCAAGAGAATCATACATTGGTAGTGTAGAATTTACATCTAGTGCCCTGGCCTTCAATAAAGCACTCAAGTGTAATGACCACTTATCTCTTTTCCACCCTTGTATTTCTGAATACCTCTCAAATCTAGCTAAATAACTATCGATGTTGTCATTGTTCTGATCAGAATGTGTCAGTTTCTCACCGACTGCTCTGCCATGATCTCTATCATGTCTATCTTCATCTACTAATACTCCATTTTCTACTTTTGCTATTTCTATCTGGTGCTTAGTGTCTAATTCCTGTAATATATACTCCAACTCTAACTTAGCTATTTCGTCTCCCTAGCTAAATTTTCATTAAAACTCTATTTTCTCCATTTCTACAGCTAACTGAGCTTCATTGGCTTCAAAGCTTATTTAGCTAACGCCCAGCGGCTAACATTTTCTCTTCTAAGCCATCTGAGCTTCTTTGGCTAACCACTCAGTTTCTGCCTTATCTTTCTGAGCTTGCCTAGCCTCTAATCTCTCCTGTCTTTCTTGCTCCTGCTCCTCTTTTACAAAGGCCATTAGCTCTGAATATGCTTGCCCTAAACGTTTGCCTATCTCCATTAGCTCCTTAATCGACGAAATCCTTACTCTATCACACTACCCCGAATTATCGAGAAACGTATGTACACTTTGATAGCTTCGACAGAGTTATGGTGTGAAAACAGGCAAATCGTGGAATGGCTGTCTCTCAGTGACGTACATGATTTACCCGACGGTACACAATAACTCTAGCACCTGATCACTTCGTGATTTCTGCGAGTCACTTGCTTCACGTCTCAGCCTTATGGTAAATCGACCCGGTCTCTACTTCTAACGACGGTATAAGTTTCTCTATTCGGGTAAGTCAATTCGGTATTTGTATGATATACAATATTCTAACTGTTACATTGCTCCCTCTTTTGAATGGGATATGCACAGGTTGGACTTATCAACTAACTAGTCACATTTTGAAGATCCCAATTTCAGTTAACTATTTCCCCAAATATATCCATGAACGATACTGGACACACGTTTTGGGGAATAGAAGGGCTACACAGGGTATGGGATCAGGTGGTATGTTGTTTACACTGCAGTAATGCAGTGCCCATGAGGTCTCAGGTAACTCAGGTAACTCTTATTTTTCATCAATACAACTGCGGTTTCTTCCTTTTAATGATGACCATGTTCCAGCCGTTAAAACTATTACACACGACGTCAGATAGACGTCGGACTGACGTCGGACATGACGTCGGTTCATGTTCGAAAATGAAAGTTTTTTAGACGTCAGAATCCGACGTCGAACGGACGTCGGAATCCGACGTCGAACGGACGTCGAAATCCGACGGCGAACGGACGTCAGAATCCGACGTCGAATTGACTTCGGGATCTGACGTCGAACGGACGTCATGATCCGACGTTGTATATACGTCTAATTCTGACGTAATTTCAAAATCGGATTCCGACGTCATACAAAACTTTCATTTTCAAATATAATCCAACGTCTATCCGACGTCAGAAAACGACCTTTATCCAACGTCTGGTTCTGAAATCAATTCAATGTCGTGTTTTATCGTCTAGAAAACTTTATTTTGCATTGATTACTTGATCTGCAGTTTCACTCTGGATCAACTAATAAATATCCTGGTTTGGTACCTGGTCAGTAATAAACACATATTTTGGCTGGCAAATGTATTTCATTATACTTTCACATATATTTTTGCCATAAATTTATGGTGCGATTCGTTACTCGATGGAATCATATAGCAGGGACTTAGTTCACTTTAACCCTTATCCTGCTGCAGACGACAATCATGCGGATGGAAATTGCTGAATATTCGATCATTTCGCGATAAAAACATACCTAGGCATTTCATTAGAATTGTCTCACGAGACAATTCTAATGACATGTCAAGTAATCTTTTCATGGAGACCTGGAACTGTGTCCACGGATACGAATGCCCCACTGGTGCATCGAGGGTCAACCATAAACGTATCGTCCACTTCCACCTCAGGTTCCGAGTCCGCGTCCGATCTACGAATGCGTGAATTGTACGTATCCTGAAGCGTCGCCGGCGATGTCTTGGGGCGAGCTTGTTTCTGATTCTTTTTCATCTTAGCATCGTGCTTCATTCGTCGCTTCAGCAGTTCTTCGAGAGGATCCTTTATCTTATAATCCGGTTTACTTTTCACAATTTCTCTCTGCCTGTCTCTGTATCGTCTCAATCGTTTCAATCGTTTCTTCATCCCTTTCTGAGCTTTACGTATTTCCATGGCCGTACTGTGTTTCAGTGTATCCAAGGATGCCAGCGTGATTTCAAACATTCATTGTTCGATAATATTGGCTCGTTGGGAAGATCGATCGGCTTCAATCTCTTCCATTTCTGTGTTGCTCTTGTATGTGTATGTCTTAGCGTTGTCTGAAATATACATAAAACAATACAATTATGAAAGCATACAAATGTTTGCATATTTTTAAGTATTAGCCCTTACATGATGCATACCTCAGTGGCGGATCCAGGATTTCATCAATGGGGAGCCACATGGAACTTGAATGAGTTGAATGAGGTATGCTCGTTCGTCGACTGAGCGGTGCGAGGAAGTTGGCTAAGGGGGTCCGGGGGCATGCCCCCCCCGGAAATTTTTTGAATTTAGAAAGCCATTTCCTGCATTCTACGCTTAATATTTGGTAAAAAAAAAAAAAAAAATCGGGATATGCTCGTTCGTCGACTGAGCCGTGCGAAGGAGTTGGTTAGGGGGGTCCGGGGGCATGCCCCCCGTAAAATTTTTGAATTTAGGAAGCCATTTCCTGAATTCTACGCTCAATATAAAAATCGGGATTTATGAAAGGGGGGGGGGGGCGGCCCCACAGCCAACATGTGCAAACAATGTATATCCAGATGAGACGGCTCGTCGCCTCATCAGGATCTGCCGCATTTGCCACTATTATTCATCTAGAATTGTCTTTTGTCATAAATGGAATAGTACAACAATAGTGTGAAAAAGACAAGGTAGGATAACCAAGGTTGAAATGGTTAATAATAATAATACACTAGTATACGTTAGGCCATCAAAAGTACTTTGGTTCTCAGATATCGCCGCGTCTGAATAATCCCTGCGCGTCTTGCATTTTATCGTCATGGAGAATAAAAGTGTACTATAATTTTGCCACATGATCAATAAAAAACACTACCAATAAAAATATGTTAAATCCAATCATGTCTGACAAAAATCTTGTGATTTTTCACATCTAAAGAGTTTATCGTAACTTTATATAACATTTTCCTTTTGATTGAGATATTCGTCTCTGATTTGTTTTCAAGTTGCCAGATGCATATATGCATGAATAAAGTCACACACGAATCTGGCAACTTGAAATAAAATCACACACGAACATCTCAAACAAACAAATTATATATACATGTATTTAAAAAAAGCCGTTCTCCCGCTGCACATTCTGCACACCCCGTGACTGCCAAAGTCCTTATTTTTATGGCCTAATGTATATGTTGTAGACCACTACCGAATACATGTTCGATGAGCGTTACAGCTTCAAATCTCGTTTCCTATGCAACTTGTAAATTCGTTCTATAAATAGCCACTCATGTAAGAAAGTAATTTCACCAACAAGAAATATGTGTATAAATCAGCATACTTCCTTTTTACGGAGCCCCGCAGGGGACGTCGAATTTTTTTTTATATTAATTCGTTCCCACGAAATAACAATGCGTTCCCTCAATTTAACAATTCGTTCCCACGAAATAACAATTCATTCCCACGGGAACGAATTGATAATTCGTTGGAAACAGATTGTTATATCGTGGGAACGAATTGTTAATTCGTGGGAACGAATTAATATAAAAAAAATTCGACGTCCCCTGCGGGGCTCCGTAAAAAGGAAGTATGCTGATTTATACACATATTTCTTGTTGGTGAAATTACTTTCTTACATGAGTGGCTATTTATAGAACGAATTTACAAGTGGGAACAAATTGTTATTTCGTGGGAACGAATTGTTAAATTGAGGGAACAAATTGTTAATTCGTGGGAACGAATTGCTAAATTGAGGGAACGAATTGTTATTTCGTGGGAACAAATTAACAAACAAAACAAGAATTCTACGTCCCCTGGGTGCAGGTTATTGGAAAGTAGGTCCCACAACATCCATAAGCAAAATGAAAGTAGCAGAGAAAAGCAAAATGTGTGGTAACGGGTTAGTTTTTTAGCGAAAATCAATGGTGGTGGCCAACCTTAGTCTGATCCCGGACGGTTATTGGTTTGCATCGGTAACAGTTTGACAGTCAACCTGTGTAAGTTACCATATGTGTAACTTACTATAAAAATGTGATTGTTTTCAATTACGTACATATGTAATTTAATTATGAGGATACTGTATGTATAAAACAAATTACAGGCCCGTAGCGGTGTGTAAAATAATGCCACGGCAGCCTTTTTAGCGGCAAAAATTCCACTTAGACCCTCAAAATTGGATGTTCAACGCATGAAGCTGACGAAAAAACAAAAAAAAAACAGGCCAAAATAATGCCACGGCAGCGCCGTGCAGCCGTGGTGGCCGCTACGACCCTGCATTAGTAAGGCAAACTATACATACATATGCAATTTAGTTAATATAGGTTAGAGAATAAAAAATGATGCGAAATTGTCAAGAGGGTAAAAATAGTCCGGTATGAACAAAATCGTGCGGGTGTTTTGAGGTCACTGACACAGTTTGCTTGCAAATCTTGATCCATTACTACCCAGGTTCACTTGAGGAACATGTTGGTCATGTGATGTAAACAAAGTTTCCGTGGCCAAAAAACAAATGTAAACAATATTGGGGGACATGACGAGGTTGGATTTTTCTTTCTTAGGAGTAAGTAAACCCATTGTTTAATTCATGCAGAACCAGTACAGACCGGCTGCAGGTCATGTACAAGTAGGTCCCACAACATCCATACGAATAGTGAAAGTTGGAGAGACTGGCCTTATTGGATGGGATTCGGTTACAGTATATAGTAAAACTATTTGGTGTCTTCTAACCTATGCTGTGATAATTTGTGGGTGAAATCTTACATCAATACAGGCATTGGAGGTGTGCCTCAAACGGCCAATCACATCTCGTACTATTATTTATTCGTCGGAGGATTCCTAACATTGACAGCAGTGCCATCTGGCGTCATAATGAGGCACTATATCACCAATATTGCTTGCGTCATTCGGCTTGTGACTTGGTGCTTTCTGCTTGCGGCTTTCCGCTTTCGGACTGTGGCTTGATGCTTACTTCCTGCGGCTTTGTCCTTACTGCTTTCGGCCTTATTCAAAGTCCTAAGTGCTTTGTTCTTACTTTCTTTTGCAAATGTTTAGTGCAATAAAACAGGGACACGAATAAGGACGTATCAATAATTGTAATGTAAATAAGACGAATGAACAAAGCACTCAGCAGAAGAATTGACATGTAAGAAAGACAAATACAATTACAACAAGCAGATTTCAAATGTAATAAATACAAATGACGGATGAAATAACATGAATATAAGTTGTAATGTCATCAGCACGCAAGCATCATGTCACATAGAATTATGGCGGATATTACCTTCCATAGTGTTGTACCTGCAATGTGTTATGGCTTTTTTCCATGAATTGTCCTCATTATGGCGGCCATTTTGAATTTTTAACTGCTAAAACCATAATACAGCTAGCATGTAACTGTTTCTAATCTTGAATAATAAATTCAATAGTGTTTTTTTCCTGATTATGAAAAGTCAATGCATTTTGTTAATTTAATCCCAAAACGACCTTGAAAATGACCCCAAAAGGTCAAATCTGAGTGGCTACCCGCCCCTATCCGAAAGCCTACCCAGCATATATATAAATCAGCATGGGTACCCATCTGTAACAAAACAAATGCCATCAACATATTTTTTTTCAGCCCTCGACTGGCCTACTACTACTGGTATCCTGTTAAGAAAGGAACCACAAAGAGACCAACATTAGAAACAACGCGAGTACTTGGCCACGGATGAAGTGCTGTGCTACAAGAAAATGCGGTTTCTTAAGAAATAACGCAGACAGAAGATATATTATTCCTGTCCGGATATCGTGCGGAATCGCTGGAAATTCAATGTCCAGCGATTCTGCACGATATCCGGACAGTCAAGAGGACAACATATAATGCTTATTGACAGCATATCATATCAGCATGAACTGAATGCATTGAAGCTAAACTATGAAGTCACCTACGATGTTTTCTGTAGCGAGCTGATTTGAATATTTATTACACTAGTGTATTATGGTATTTATTAAATTGTGTTTATACATGCTAACTACCAATGTTATCCCATTAATGATTTATACACATAACTATGGAAACGTCCTGGTGCCAATGCTAAAATATATTTATTTCCTAATTAGGAGATACTAACTCCTAATTATGAGATATTAACTCCTAATTAGGAGATATTATCTCATAACCAGGACTTACTATCTCCTAAGTATGACTTAGTATCTACTAATTATGAGTTAATATCTGCTAATTAGGAGATAAAACATTGCTTAGCATTGACACAGATACTAAGTCCTAATTAGGATACTAACTCATAATTAGGATATACTAAGTCCTAATTAGGAGATACTAAGTCCTAATTAGGATATACTAACTCATACTTATTAGATACTAAGGAGATAGTAAGTCCTAATGAGGAGATACTAACTCCTACACAATAGATCGCCTTTCTCACTTTTTATCAGTCAGTGTGTCCGTGAGAACACGTCCGAGTATATTGTCCGTGATATGGACCCCTCCCCACACACCACCAGATAAGTGGGACGTTCGGTACGACGTGATGGGAACCAGCTACCACTCGTCGCTGCTAGTTCCCGGCACGGTTTCAACCGCCAATATCAGTACCACCGACTACCCAGGCCTCTTCTACAAAGTTCAGGTCTTCGTCAACAACAACAACACGCGTTCTCTGTATGGCACCGGTTACGGACGCTCAGGTTAGTTTTCGCTCTGTTCCAGCGTGCTGCACTCCCCACCGGCGTAACACGTCGAAAAATATACCGGTTACCTGACGAGATGCCATTCAGCTCTATTTAGAGCTATCGCATAAACGCATTTTCGTCTAGTAAATGTAGCAATTTTCTTGCACCGGTTACTAGACGAAAATGTGTTTATGCAGTATCATCTGCACGTAGTAGAATCGTCAGGTATGCGGTCCCTATTTCGACATGAAACATTTTACGTAGGCGCGGTGTGAAGCACCAGTGTTTGTTTTTGCCATCATCGAATTGTTTAATTGTGGATCGTTCACCCCGACAACTCGCCAAACAGCGTTATTTTGCCGCAATATGTCATAATGTCGGGGCGAAAAGTCGCCAATACGACATTGTACATAATCAGCCACCATAGGTTAGCGCCAACTTTAGACGAGCCTGTATGGGGACGTACATTGAAAACAAAGTACACAACAAGTAGTTTATATATATATATGAATTGTGTATGCTCCCAGAAGACACATTTCGGGGAACATTATTATCAGTTGTCACTTTGTCCTTCAGCCAGCAATAACCCCGAGGGGAGTTTTGGTGAGTATGCTTTTCAGATAAATCAGCCTATTGTCCATCAAACCTGGTTGTCTGCGTTCAAATGTGAACAAATGGTGGCCATTTTCAAGATGGCCGCCGAACATTAGTATATTGTTTTAATAAGGACTGCTAGCTTTCAGTCTGATCAATATTAACAGGGAAAATTGCTATCATTCGTTCACAATTTGAATGTAAAATGATTTACAATGCATTTTCCATTTAATTACACCAGCAAATGGCAGAATTATTATCAAAATGGCTACCGAGATAGGCTGTTTTGCAATATTTTTTTATGTGAATCGTGTGTTGTTACGAATGATTACACATATTCAAAATATTGAAACACATATATATACATTGTTTTCCCTCATATATAAATTTAAACTAGAAATGGACGCTTGTCGACAAGCGCATGTGTATCCCCCTCCCACACAAGTAGTTTGAAAAAAGGGTGTTCGAATTATGCTCCGGAGAAAAAATCAGTGACGGAAAAAACAAAGGGAGATAACTAAATAAATAGTGATGCAAGAGTTGTCATTCTTGCGGGACACACCTTTAGGGTTGTGGTCTATGCATGTGTGAAGTTTCATGAAAATATTCCAAAGGGTGTTCGAGTTATGCTCCTGACACGAAATCAGTGCACGAAACAACAAAGGGAGATAACTAAGAAATTAACGACGCAAGAGTTGTCATTCTTACGTGCGACACACCTTTGGGTCGTCTTCTATGCATGTGTGAAGTTTAATAAACTAGAAAATGTGTTCATAGAACACGGATGTCCCACATATCGCTTTGATAATAAATGAGGCCAAATTCCAAGTCGAAATTTTCTTTTACCTGAGCGTTAAAGTTTTTGAAGCACCAAGTATGTGACCTTGACCCTGGGATTGGCGGGGGCAGGACGAACGTGGATTTGGCACAGGGCGGTAGAGGACCCTTAGAGCAATGCATATATGAAATATGAAAATGATCCATGAAAGAAAACAGAAATTATAAGATATTTACCCGAGCGTTAAAGTTTGTGAAGCACTAAGTATGTGACCTTGACCCTGGGCTTGGCGGGGGAAGGACGAACGTGGATTTGGAACAGGGCGGTAGAGGACCATTAGAGCAACGCGTATATGAAATATGAAGTTGATCCGTGAATGGAAAGAAAAATTATAAGATAATTACCTGAGCGTTAAAGTTTTTGAAGCACCAAGTATGTGACCTTGACCCTGGGCTTGGCGGCGGCAGGACGATCGTGGATTTTGTACAGGGCGGTAGAGGACCATTAGAGAAATGTGTATATGAAATATGAAGCAGATCGGTCGAAGGATGAAGAAATTATGAGACATTTACCCGAGTGTTAAAGTTTTGTGACGGACGGAAGGACGGACGGACGGACGGACGGACGGACGGACGGACGGACGGACGGACGGACGGCGGACGGACGGACTGACGGACGGACGGGGACGGACGGACGGACGGACGGACGGACGGACGGACGGACGGACGGACGGACGGACGGACGGACGGACGGACGGACGGACGGACGGACGGACGGACGGACGGACGGACGGACGGAACGGACGGACGGACGGGCGGGCGGGCGGGCGGGCGGGCGGGCGGGCGGGCGGGCGGGCGGGCGGGCGGACGGACGGACGGACGGACGGACGGACGGACGCTAGCTAAATTCCCCCTCCACTATCGTGGTGGGGCATAACAATATTCCAAAGGGTGTTCGAGTTATGCTCTGGATACGAAATCAGAGCATGAACCAACAAAGGGAGATAAGTAAACAAGAATTCCGCGAAATCAAATGCCTCGCCTTTTCCCGCCTTGACCTCGAGCCTGGGCCCAAAAGCAATTTTCACTGGCCCGAACATATTATACAATTATTGACTAGTGAGCCATGGAATATCAGATTATATTCTATGGCTCACTAGTCAATAATTGTTTTATTATATGATAATAGTCTGTATATAGCACTTACGACCTTATGCTACCAGACAAAAATGAAAAAAAAAATGAAAAAAAAAAAAATGGAAAAAAAAGTTTAAAAATTAAAAATAAAAATAATAAAGCTTGCTACTGGAGCCCAGAATTTTTTTTAATAGTCCTATATTTAACTACATATATCTGCACAGGTCCACATAATGCCACAATATTTTCAACACAGTTTACGGAAATGTAATATCCAATGTAGTAATTTACCTGTATAAATTACCTGTGGTCAGACTGGTCAAGACTGGTCAAGACTGGTCAAGACTGGACATTTGCACATGCTAGCACATGCACAGGTGAATGGTTCTCCCAGTCTCTATTGTTCTCTCTGCAGGTAAGGTGTACAGAGCACACGAGAAAAGGTGTACAGAGCAGACGAGAAAACGGGTCTTCATGCATTATTGTCCAGTTTGTAGAGTGCGCAAAACAAAAAAGGGAGATAACTCAAATATTAGCTACGCAAGAGTTGCCATTCTTGTGCGCGACACACCTCCGGGTCGTGGTTTATGCATGTGTGAAGTTTCATGAAAATATTCCAAAGGGTGGTCGAGTTATGCTCCGGACAGGAAATCAGTGCGCGAAAACAAAAAAGGGAGATAACTAAAAAATTAGCTATGCAAGAGTTGTCATTCTTGTGCACGACACACCTTCGGTTCGTGGTCTAATTGAATGTGTGAAGTTTCATAAAAATATTCCAAATGGTGGTCGAGTTATGGTCAATCAGTGCGCGAAACAAAAAAGGGAGATAACTATAGCTCGCAAAGAGTTGCATCATTGTGCGCATTCTTGTGCGACACACCTCCGGGTCGTGGTTTATGCATGTGTGAAGTTTCATGAAAATATTCCAAAGGGTGGTCGAGTTATGCTCCGGACAGGAAATCAGTGCGCGAAAACAAAAAAGGGAGATAACTCAAAAATTAGCTGTGCAAGAGTTGTCATTCTTGTGCGCGACACACCTCCGTGTCGTGGACTATGCATGTGTGAAGTTTCATGAAAATATTCCAAAGGGTGTTCGAGTTATGCTCCGGACAAGAAGTGTCTGCAGCGGACGCGGACGCGGCAGACGCGGCGGACGCGGCGGACGCGGACGCGGACGCGGACGCGGACGCGGACGCGGACGCGGACGCGGACGCGGACGCGGACGCGGACGCGGACGCGGACGCGGACGCGGACGCGGCCAGCTGTCAAATCCATAGTATCCCCCGACGGAGTCCGGGGGATACAATTACAGTAGACGGTGACGCAATGTCCTTCTTGATGGAGATGCATGATGGATAAAACATGTCGACACGTAAAACAATGACTGGGATGAAAAAAACAACCGACTGACTATTGGTAACCACCTTATTGTTGTGTTCTGGAGATGTCTACCTAACTATCTATGCCAAAACTCAAACGGAAAACAAATATACAGACGCCAAAAGTAACTGTTAAAAATGTGTGTGTACAGGCCGGTGAACAATGTAAACAAACTGCCATCTTGAATCCACCAGCCCCGGTATTTTCACGTATGTCTGCGACACAATTGAGTGAGACTGGTATGCTGTATGGGGTAGCTAGTGACCTGATCATCAACAGAGATGTGCCACATATGTACCCGCAACACCCAACGCCTAATATTGGATCTCCTACCATGACTGCCTATACCCTACCCACAATGGCTACAACAGGGGCAGTGTCATATATGCCCAGCATAGACTATCAGAGGCAGCCTACTCCAGTAGCATTCCCCGGGCATGATGGATCTCTTCATCAACGTAGTCCCCAAAATGACAAGAACTCAATGAGTGTCATACATGAAGCACTAAAACGTATGGAGGACTGTATGGGCACAATTAGTGGGAAGCTACAAAAGTTGGATGAAATTTCAAACCAGCTAAACTGGGTCATAAATAAAGTACACCATATTGATCAAGAAATGGAATAATTGAAAGTGAAATTAACTGACTATGAAAGAGGTATGGAGTTTTTCAATTCATCTTTCCAAGATATCAAAACTGAAAATGATCATAATAAGCAGTTGTTACAAAATATGCAGACATCAATGGTTGAAAATGTGTCCCTGAAACATGACCTACAATTACTGAATGACTCTTTATTACATGTGCAAACCCGGTCCATGAGGAACAATCTGGTTTTTAGAAGAATCCCTGAGGCCACATCTGTTGTTGGTGGTGTTTTTGTACCGGAACGCAATACAGAAGAGGTACTAACTGACTTTTTAAATAAAGAGATGGGATTGGAAGGGACCCCAAATATTGAACGTGCACATAGAATGGGTCCACGCCGACATAATGAACCACGTCTGCTAGTCGCCAAATTTAATGACTTCAAAGAGAAGGAACAGATTCGCCAGTCAGCGGCCACCACATTAGTGGGCAAACCGTATGGGGTAAATGAACAGTTCCCGCCTGAAATTGAATCCCGAAGGAAGCTGCTGTACCCGGTGATGAGGGATGCAAAACGGTCAGGTGCTAGGTGTCGTTTAGTAGTGGACAAACTGTACATCAATGGTCAGCTATTTAAACCACATTCGACATCAGGAAATAGACATCCATACCAACCCGGCCACCCAGTACCACCACCCGCGTACTCCAATTCAACCTCCTCCCAATGATGGACCACCACACATGAACCCCGGACTGCCACCCATGAACCCTGGACCGCCACCCATGAACCATGGACCGCCACACGCGAACCCCGGACCGCCACCCATGAACCCCGGACCGCCACCCATGAACCATGGACCGCCACCCGCGAATCCCGGTCCGCCGCCCGCGAACCCCGGACCGCCACCCATGAACCAAGGACCGCCACCCGTGAACCATGGACCGCCACCCGCGAACCCCAGACCGCCACCCATGAACCCCGGACCGCCACCCGTGAACGATGGACCCCCACCTGCGAACCCCGGATCGCCACCCATGCACACCGGACCACCACCCACGAAGCCCGGACCGCCACCCGCGAAGCCCGGACCACCACCCGCGAATCCCGGTCCACACCATTAGGACAATGTGGCACATGAGCATATTAGAATTGGATCACTTAACGTGTGTGGTATCAAGGATAAACTAAATATTCCAGTATTTGAACAGTTTATACGGTCTGTATTCAAGAAACTCATCTACACGAGTATGACTCAGTTGTCTTTCCTGGATACACACTACTGCGTAACGATCGTAAACAACACAAATCGACCCGCATATACGGAGGCATATGTGTACTTGTAAAACAATCATTACTCCCACAGGTGACCCTACTTGACACAGCGTCGCAATTTGTTCTGCTTCTAAATATTGCTGGTGTTCATATAGGAAACAGAAGACATTGCAACACTCTGCTTGGTACGGTATATATTCCACCGGAGGGCTCCCTATACACAGACGGAGATTGGAACATTGAAATAGAAAATTAACTTTCTCGATTATGCAACATTTACGACGAAGTCTGTCTAGTTGGATACTTCAACAGTAGAACAAAAATATTATGCGATCATTTACAAGACAATGATTATGTCACAGAATTCATTGACGATGAGGATATTGCAAATTTCATGTGCAGCAGCCAAATGTTAGCAGATGCAAATATTCTCATGGACAGGGCATCCTGTGATATCGGCAAACTGGGGATATAAGTTAATAGCTTTGTGTAAATCTACAAATCTGTACATTGCCAATGGGCGTATGGGATGTGATAAGGGCGTTGGAAAAGTGACATGTAATGATACGAGTCTAATAGATTATGCTCTACTCACCCCATTATTGCTTCTCTCGACAACCGAGTTCACAGTACATGAATTTAATCCTCTACTTTCAGACGTACATTGTGCTATTTCATTTGATTTCAATATCTCGAGTAATCCAACTTTAGCACACAACGGTAGGCCGGAACACATATTGCGAAATTGGAATCCTAATAAAATCCACGAATTTGTAAATAATATCGATGAACATGTAATCCAGAGTTTATACACGGAACTAGACACAATATTAGTCAATGAACGCTCTCGTAGTACACACGACCATGCTGCACCAGACAGCACGGGCAGCGCTACGGTCGACCAATCATTGTTTGATAATTTCGTGTCGCGTATAGGTCATTTGTTTACACAGACCGCATACAGAACGTTTGGCCAGGCGCGTCACGGCCCGGTGCGTCGTAAAAATAACATAAACAGAGCGTGGTTTGGAAATGAGTGTAGTATAAATAGGGGACGTTTTATGCAGGCTAAAAATGCATATCATTTTCATAAAACGGCACACAATAAAACGAGTTTACATCGTGCGAGTAAAATATATAAGAAAACAATTACTACTCATGCGAACAACTATGAACATAAATACGGTGCACGAATACGACAAATGCAAAAGTCAAGACCTAAAGACTTTTGGAAGCTTTTAAACGGCGTCCAAAACACCGAACATATCACTTGCATTCATGTTAATCAATTTTATAACTACTTTAAAGACATGAATGCCATTGATCATATTAATGAACAACATATTATTGATGCTGCAGCAGATATAAATTTACCGAATAATGAAGATATTAACACGCCTATATCAGCAAATGAGATACTCTCAGCGATTTCCAAACTGTCAAACAACAAGGCTTGTTCTCGCGATGCTATACTTAACGAATATATTTCAAACACTAAACACATAATGTTAAGTCTCTACGTGAAACTGTTTAATCATGTTTTTGAAAGTGGGATTGTACCAAATGATTGGCTCGAAGATCATATAATACGTATTTATAAGCATAAGGGCTCAAGGCATGATCCTGACAATTATAGGGCAATAACAATAGTTAGCTGTCTTGGTAAAGTATTCACTTCTATAATTACAAATAGGTTGACAACATATGCTGAACAGAATGGGCTTATAACTGAGGCACAGGCTGGTTTTCGGAAAGGATATAGTACGGCTCATAACATTTTTACTTTACATGCAATTATAGAAATACTATTTAGTAAAAGGCAACCTCTTTTCTGCGAATTTATTTATTTTAGGAAAGCTTTTGATACTGTATGGAGAAATGGCCTCTGGTATAAGCTGTTGCTGTCCCGCATAAACGGGAAATGAAATTTGTTTAAACATAATTAAAAACATGTATAAATGTATTAAATCTTGTGTTAAAGTAGGAAATGACTTTTCAGAATACTTCCCATGCATGGTGGGTGTCAGGCAGGGTGAACATATGTCACCATTTTTGTTTGCCATGTTTTTGAACGACCTTGAATATTTTCTCAATGTATGCGGTATTGTAGATTTACAATCGGTTACATCTGACATGCTTAAACAGCTAGATATATATGTTAAACTATTCTTGTTATTATACGCTGACGACACTATTCTCATGTCTGAAACAGAAACTGGCCTACAAGATGCTCTAAATTATTTTCATAAATACTGTATTCAGTGGAAATTGGAAGTAAACGCATCAAAAACCAAAATTATGATTTTCAAAAAAACGTAAATCATCAAAAAAGATAGCCTTTACATATAACGATAACACGATTGAAATTGTAGACCACTTTACATATTTGGGAAATGTTTTTTTCACAAAACGGAACTTTTCATAAGACTAAGAAACATTTGATTGACCAAGCATCCAAAGCTCTTTTCGGCCTATTTAGAAAGATTAACAACTTGTCAACTCCTGTAGCTTAAGTTATTTGATCAATGTATCACTCCAATTCTCTGCTATGCCTGTGAAATCTGGGGATTTGAAAATTTCGACTATAGAAACAATTCATTTGAAATTTTGTAAAACTGTTTTGGGGGTAAAGAAATCCACACCAAATTTCATGGTTTATGGAGAACTCGGTAAATTTCCGCTTATTATTGACATTAAATGTAGAATTATTTCGTTTTGGGCAAAATTAGTTTCAGGGAAGCAGAGTAAATTATTGTTTCTTATGTATAAGTTATTATATACACCACATGAAGCAAATGTGACTCATTTCCGATGGATTCAGAATGTTAAATCTATTTTAACTGAAATTGGAGCTCCTGGCGTATGGCTTAGCCAGAACGATGTTAATGCTATCTGGCTGAGCCACTACGCCAGGACTCAGCTTCAGAACCAGTTTATTCAGTCATGGCTCACCAGCATCGATTCATATTCACGTGGAATTACGTATAGAATCTATAAACAGAGTTTGCATTAGAAACATATTTAATTAATCTCACGGAAAGGTTAAGAAAAACATTGACCAGATTTCGAACTTGTAATCATAGACTGGCGGTCGCAACTTATAGATGGACAGGTGTGCCGAGAGCAAGCAGGGTCTGCAACAAATGTGGCGCTGGTGCTCTCGGTGACGAGTTTCATTTCCTTTTCTAGTGCCGCTTCTATGATGAAGTTCGAAAACGGTATATCAAGCCATTTTATTTTAGAAGACCAAATATTTTAAAATTCACACAGCTATTTGAGAACAAATCTGGAAAGCAATTAAGAAATTTAGCTATTTTTATAAGAAATGCTTTATGGTTATAATGACTAGTGAGCTTATACATATGCATTTTGTATTTGTACCCATCGTTGTATTATGTAATCTGTTGTATACCTCGTGTGTCACGCATGTGGCTTAGAGTGAATAAAATGTATTGTATTGCATTCACTCTATCACAAAAATCAAAATGGCGCGAAAATGTTCTTGTTTATTTTCTTTTCTTTACTCTGTGAACATAAACATACTTTCATATATTGCATGTTACCATGATACATGCATACATAATTATATTTTCAAAATGGCCGCCAAAATAATAAGATTTTCAATAATAGTGACGAGGATTTGATTTATTGGTGTTTAATGGCCTATCAACAGCTAAGGTCATTAGCCGGGCCAACGGGTTCGATCCCGCATGTAATTATAGTGACGTGACGCGGAAGCTGGAGTTTTCAATCATTTTGAGTATTGCAGAAATGTTTCAAAGTGTTTCCAATATATACAGACTGGCGGCAATGAATGTGATGTTATTATTTGGCTGTCTAGTTAATGCGATTGGTAAGTAACGTCCACACTGCTCACAATTAGGCGAGCATGGTTGAACATTGGCCAAGGCAGTATATAGGACAGTATGGTGAATGACATACAATGCGTGTATGCCTATTCCAAGTATGCATGGCTTTATCCGACACTAAGTATCCCATGTATGTCTTAACGTGTGCCACTAAATTTAATTAACCCTCGCTCATGAGTTGCAAATTTTGCGAAATAAATACAATACATGGTAATGATATATAATTCATGTACTCACTGGTGTCTTTATCATTACGCAAACACGTCTTATTTGGAATTAATAAATCATTAAACTACTTTCGGCAAGGGAGATAATCAATATCACGCGAACTATTTTCATACGAGCCAAGCGGATTGTTCTGTTTATGATTACTATATATAGTTTTAAGCTATCTCCTGTGATATATAATGATACATTACTTTGTTATGTTATGGGTACTAATACATGTTGTTTCAATAGCGTATCTCTGTAACGGTATCGTTGTAGATGGAGTTGCAAATAATTTAATAATTATTACGTTCAAATGGTTGCGTAATACTGATAGCACTTCTGTATAACTGTGATTGTCGTAAATGGCGCAATAGTCGTGAGGTTAAGGTCGCCGACTTGAATGATTTAATTACCGTTTCCCGAAAGGGTCGGGGTTTCAAACCTCGACGTGGTATATCTCATATATTATTTTTGTGATTTTAATATTTTCACAATTTTATGATTTTAATAAATACCTATAAATTGATAGAAACTTACCAACTGAAAGTGTCTGTCTTTAAGTAATATATTCACAGAGTTTGTTCTGTAAGTTTAAGTAATATACAACAGACAGTTTGTTACTGTTTTTTTAAGTTTAAGTAATATATACACAGACAGTTTGTTACTGTTATAGTTTGAGGTACTGTCTATACCATATAATGTTTTACTGTCCCAAAATCTATTTTTTTGGCTGTCACAATTAATTAATTTTCGGACAGCAAACATTTTTTTATGAATTGGAAATAATTATTGTCCTCCATCTGCTCATAACACTGTTCGAACTGCGCCTGTGGCTACCACGACCAGAATTCACTGGCCGCAAACACAGTAGCCATCGGCGTCTATTTATTAAATTATTATTTTTTATGAATTCCGCGTGAACGCTGCATTTTGTGTCAACACCATTTACAGAAAATATTGGTGATTTTCTAAACGAATATCGGAGAAATGCGGCTATATATTTTGTCAATTTTCAACACCATTTACGGAAAAAAATTACTGATTTTTTAAAACAATATCGGCACAACTAAATACGGTGATAGAATTTGTGTCAACTTTTCAACACCATTTACGGAAAATATTACTGATTTTCTAAAAACAATATCGGCGAAGGTGTACTGAACTACTCTTTATACTTTTCAAATATCCAGCCAGTCTAATAAGATCTGTGTATAATCGAGAGTATATCGCTAATTGTCATGTTGTCTCCGACGGTGAGGTGTTGCGGCACACATCAAAACTACATTTCAATTTCAAAATAATTGGCCTAAGGGTCCCACAGCTGTGTGGTGTCAATCAGATCAACACCTCGTCCCACACACAACTACGCCATTAGCGATTTTTTTCCCCCACACAAAGCGACGTGTATTTACAACTTGATCTGTGTAATGTGGTCGTCGGGTGTAGCCCAAATAAGGACCAATACAATAAATTCGTAATTAGTCCACAGATGTAGCCTTAAAATATAATCGATTTCCTTAAATTACGTCTGCAAGTTGACAGATATTTCAGAGCAGACGTCATCGTAATTTGCCGTTATTTATTTCCAAAATTAGCCATATATTCTGTAAATGGCGTTGAAAGTTGACAATACATTAAGACCAGATCAGTACGTTAAATCGCTATCGACGACAACTGACGATCCGATGAGAGAGTAATACCGTTTACGCGTATCCAATGTTAAATATACATCGTTATTTTGTATGACTTAAATTTCTTAGTTTTTACCGAGAAATTCAAACCGTTTCCAGTTATTGGGGAAAATAATATCATGATTAGCACACCGTTTCACTAAGCAGCGGCTACTCAGGGAATGGGATCACACGGTCTATTGTACACTGGATTAATGGCGGCCCCCATGAGGTCTCGGGTAAATCTTATTTTTGAATAATACGACTGTGGTTTCTTCCTTTTAGTGATGACCATGTTCCAGCCGTTAACATTTATTTAGCAGCATTATTTATGTAGTTAGTCTGAACATTCTGCAGAGAAATTTGAATAGGACGGAATCGAGCGTTGTTTAAACTTAGTCCTGTTCATATGCACAGGTCAAAATATGAACTGAAAATGGCGCTTTGTGTGACAGAAATCCGTACGCGCACGAATAAAAACAATATTTTGTTATAAATATCACATATAGCGAAACAGCGGTAGCATCTACTGTTTTAATAATATGCATACATATTGTAATTAATGTTTAATAGTGATATACTTATGAATACTATACGATACTATGGTTTATACTCCAGCACTATGTTTTAAGGCTGTGTGATTTGCCTCAATATAAGCTGGATTAATTAATACGTATATTCATGCGCTTCATGAGAACATCAATACATTTAAAATATACAAATATTACTTAAAGGGGTATCGATATGATACATTTTAGATAAATATTGAAAATACACATTACAATCGCTTACAACATAAGTTATTGATCGAAAATAGTCACTGCATCGTGACCTATTTGACCGCATTACCTATTGCGCGGGTACCTCATCATACCCCTGTTTACATAGGTAACTGGGGTATAGTGAGGTATGCTCGCTAATACAATGTTTGCGTAATGATTTCTTCAATACACATTAGATGTGATGTATTTATTTTTTTTGATTGAACACTATTGAAATTAATAGAATAGAATATAATTTATTTAACGACTTAAACTAAATAGTTTCTCGTCTACATACAAAAGAATATTTACATATAAATACATGTGTATGTTCACATAGTAACAACAGTGACTTATACTGATACTGAATTCGCTCACGACATCCACACTGGTAAACACACTGCATGCACACGTTAACAAAACCGCATCCATGTAGACAAATACCGTGTAAATTCGTATGCGAAAACATTAACTGTATAATGAGGGTGGAATTTACACCTGCAGTAGTCTGTTCCGAATCTTGCATGCGTGAAATATGAACATGGCCACATTGTATACATATTTCTTATTTACTGACTGTAGTAAGTTCACAAACTTAAAAACACTCGTATGTCGTCGATAATATGCTGGAATTTATGTCACGGAGGGCATTGTACCGTTGGACAAACGCACACGAAATGGAACTCGTCTTCAATATCTCGCAAGTCACACTGTGTGCAGTACCGTTCCGACCTCTCGAGTCTGTTGCAACCATAGCGACCCGTTTCTACTCGCAGCTGATGAGCTGATAATCGTAGCCGTGTAATTCCATGTCGAATGTGTTTCCGTTGATTTGTGTTTAAATAGTCCTCGTAGCCGAACGATGTTTTAAAATGTGTGTTCTAGTTTGTAGTTTGGAATTTCCATGTTACATCGGGTGTGTTCCACTTCTGTATAAAATTGTCCACCAGGTTCTGCTTCTAAATTCAGCACAAAACGCCTTTCCGTTAACGATATGTGGATGGGCCCATACGTCACCAAAACCATGCTCACACAATAGTGATTTCACGCCCGACGCCCAGCTTTTCTTGCCAGTTACACAGTCTTGGTACGCAAGTGAATACGCCGCACTAATGATACAATTATTGGAGTTTATTATCTTGAACCAATACTTGACAATGCGTGTAAAACGATGAATGTATAACGGGTACCTGTCCAATTCACCGTAAACACCCGCGTTGCTTGTAAACACTTTGACACTCAAAATTATTGTACAAAACTTCAAATGTATCCGTTCAATCTCCTTTGATTTCGTATGGCCCCACACCTCACACGCATAATTTGCAGTCGAAGAAACGAACGCATCGAATAACTCGCACAGTGTTTTGGGAGTAAAATCTAGCCTTTTTACATGTTGAAACAATACGTTCATCGCTTTTAGAGCTTTACCGTGGAGAGTGTCGTTTTGTTATTTAACGCGAAAGATCCATTGTAGTGTAGCACGGTACCCAAATAGTTGAAGTCATTTACAATTTCTAGCTGCCTGCCATCATAAAGCCATTGCTCATTTTGTCTAATGTTTCCACGTTTGCGAAAAAACATTATTTTTGTTTTGTCTGTGTTCACTGTAAGTCCCCACTTCCGACAATACTCGTGCAGAGAATCCAAACTATGCTGGAGGTCCTCAATTGTCTCACCCAGGATAGCCATATCATCCACGAAGAGCAGCAGCATTAATGTAATGTCTTTTACTGTTAACCCATAGCTGTCTTTATGTTGCAAATATAGCTCCAGGTCTTCTAGGAAAAGGGCGAAAAGTACCGGGGACGAACACTCGCCCTGTCGCAGGCCAACAGAACATTCAAGAAAGTCTGAATATGAGTCACAATGTTTAACACACGATTTAACCCGCTTATACATATCCCGAAATATCCGCAGGACTTTTCCACCAAGACCGTATGTATGTAATTTATACCAAAGACCGTTTGTATACACTGAATCAAACGCTTTTCTCATGTCCACGAAAGCACAATAAAGCCGTTTATTTGCATTGATAAAATGTTCGACTAAACTATGTAACGAGAATATAGCGTCCCACAGGTCGAAATAGCCTTTCCGGAATTCGAATTGCGCGTCCGAAAGTTTGTCGTTTTTCTCACACCATGATGTTAGCCGTGCGTTAAGTACTGTTGTGAATAGTTTTGCCAAACAACTTATCAACGTAATCCCCCTGTAGTTATTAACGTCCGTTTCACTACCACGTTTAAAAAGAGGAACAATGAAACCACGTGACCACTCGTCTGGAAAATAGCCAGTGTCCAGTATTATATTGAATAACTCCGTTAAGTGTGACAACAATATGTCTCCCGCGTTGATGAAATACTCATTTAAAGTGCAGTCTCCGGCATACGCCTTCGCTAGTTTTAACGTTTTCACGCCCCTTGCAACGTCCGCCTCTATAATAGGTACATCCAGCTCCTCGAATATAGCACTTTTGTCGAAGTCATGCTCACTGGTGAATGCCTCAGAATTCTCGTCTGCCCTGATTGTTTTTGGGTTTACGGAAGAGCTTCCAGAAATCCTTTGGCTGTTTACATTTAAGCTTTCTATATTACGAATTCGTTTGTGGTCATGTGCATATTTCCTGCGTCGCACATGTGTTTTATATGCCAACCTTTTATCACATAGGCTCACTCTGTTAACATAGCACCTGTGCGTGTTAAATTTGTACGGAGTGCACTCATGTATTCATGTTTACTAGCACGACAGTCATCATCAAACCACTGACAATCATACACACGAGAGTTTGTAAAGCAACCACTACGAACAACACGCTTATGTTTAAACAATGGATCAGCAACATCTCGAATCACCTTTACAAAATGCGATACCGCCTGGCTGACGCTTTCCCGTTCATGCATGTCGACATTGTGTATAGCTGTGTTCAGCTCTGGTAACTTAGAAATAAGCCCCCTTCTAAATTCTCCCTTGAGCGTATCGTCCCATCTATAATAGACATGTCCCCTTCCCTCGCTTTCCTCAGGTTAAGGCTGCCTACGCGCATGTATGGTAAAGCTCAGCGGTGCGTGATCACTAAACTCCGTAAACGGATGTATTGTAAACTGGATTATGCGATCAAAATCATTTTGATTTAACAATAAATAATCAATCAAACTCGAACCGTTCCTGCTAAAGTAAATGTACGATCCTATAGCTTTATCAGCACATAGTCTGCCATTGGCTATTCTCATGGATGTTGCTTTACACAAATATAATAGTTTGTTTCCTTGGGTATTATGTACATTGTCCATTGATGCCCTGGCCAGCGGCACATCAGCGGTATAGAGCTATCACTGTCTGTACTAGAGTTTATTGCGTCATTGGATATATAGTCCAGCCTGTGACCGACACGGCCATTTAAATCGCCAGCTATTAGTACACGCCCTATTGTTTGAAAATAACCGATATCGTCCTGCAATATTTGAAATAAGTCTACATCCACAGTTGCATTCGCTGGCGAACCGTCGCCCCAAATATATGCACCACAAATATACACGCCCTGGTCAAGCACAAAATAATTCTTATCTAGCCTAAGCCAAATAATGGTGTCATGGTGTGATCTAGCTATTGTCACGCCTCGTTTGATACAGTCTTTTACGTACAACACTATGCCACCACTATTTCTCTTAGCATGCTTGTGTTTAAACTTTCTATAAAAATTGTAGCATGTATAGCCAGTTAAATCAACACTAGAATCTTTATCTGTCCATGCTTCCAGCAAAAATATTATGTCATTGTCTGTTAACATATATGAGTCGTTCATCGGGCGAAATGGGGGAGGGGTTAGGGTGGGGGTGGGGGCAGGGGTGGCGGGGTAGTAATGTTATCGCAAAGTTTCTTATACGTCTGGTCACCATCAAGAGGCGATCTCGCCTTCTGCTTGCCCGGGGCAAACGTTGAACCGCTATTTGTACTGTCCAATACGTCGTAGAGATTATACACTGGCGTCCGTGGATTATAATCAGCAGTCGTCGGCTGTGGTACAGCTTGGCGCGTCGGGAATTCCCATCTAGAGTTGGGCACATTGTTTACAGGATTATCGGAGTTCCTATAGCGAGAGTTACCCTGCATCCTATATGGATTTGGTTGTGCATTGTTTTCAAATGTGGAAGTGTTCCTGTCGCCGAAATTGGCTCTACTATGCTGGTCGCGCACGTATCCGGGTGGTTGAGATTGCCCTAGCTCGGCGTCTGATGGTATATACTGTTTACCATTAAGATACAACTTATCTCTATACATGTACGATCTATGCATTGGATTCTGTTTCAAGCGTTTCATAATAGGGTACAGCAATTTGCGCTTAGACTCAATTTCCACAGGGAAGATTTCTCTAATACTATACTGTTGTTTATGTTTTAGTTTATCAGGAGCTGCTTTTCTCACCATTTCACGATCGGACCGTTTACGGAAATGTCCGACTATACCTCGGGGGTACCGATGTCTTGGGTTGAACCTACCGCGGCGGTAAACGCGGTCAAACTCTACATCCGTTTGCACATCCATCTGCGAGGCTAGAAAGTCTGATAACGTATCGTGCACGTCCTCTGGTTCCGCCCCTGGTAGCATCGTTGGCTCGTCGATACCGGCGAACAATAGCGAGTCCGACATGGATTTGCACTGTAGATCTAGGACTGCTTCGCTTATGCCCTCGTTTTCACGCCTCAGCGAGTTAAGTCCCTTGTCTGACACTTCTCTCCTGCTCAACAAGTCATCGCAAATATCACTCATACAAGTTAAACTCTGGTCAAAACAGCTCACTTTCTGCTTGATCTGCGACATCTCACTGTCCATTACCGTTATACGCGACTCGACGTGCGAAAAGCTCTGTTTGATGGAGCTAATATGGCTGACCTGCTGTTGAATTTGGCCAATATGATTTTCAATTGATCCCAAACCATTGTTCTGGCTAACCTCGATATTGTTCAACCTGCTTGTAACATTGCACAATAAGTCAGTTATATGCTGTAGACGGGGCGGGTGTACACACGGGCTGTCGCACTGTTGACTGTTCGTTGGTATGCGGACTGTTTGTAGCCCCACTTTGCGGGATATGTTGGTTATGGTTGTAGGCTGTATACTGAGGCACAGACGACATTGTTACATTGGTTTGATATGCCATATTGTCAGGTGGTTGTTGTACACAATGTCCATACAGAACATCACCGGCCTGTCCGATAAGCGTCGATACCGGGGGAACTTGCGCCATTTTTGCTGGTTCTAAAGTGGGTGAGGGATGGATAAACAATGTTGACGTACCATTTTCTTGATTCGACCGTTTATTCCTCCTAGATTTCACCATACCACTGAAGGAATGTCCGGCTCACAATGTCACCAATAAACCCACAAAATGTCCACTTATATACTACACAACTTTTTAAAATATTCATTTTCCATTCTCACTTGCATTTTTTTATTGCCGCCATTTCCCGCGCATGCGTATATGTCATTGTCACAGGTCAAAGTTTCAATGTATGTCATGGACAAATGTTAGTCGAGGTTTTACTGTATTGGAACATACTGAGACTTGACTGTATTGTGTCAGTAAGGTGAACTGATTTTATAGGCTATTGTTGAGAGTGGACAATGACCATTCACTACCCAAGCTGACTGGTGGTCAAGTGTCATTGTCAAACTGATTGAATGCAAGGTGTGAAGGTGTGAGCTATATCAAGGTAATGCATAGGACAGGCATTATGTGATTTGATTTTGACGGATAAACTTGGACTGGAACTGGGCTAGCAAGGTAGGAATTTATTTATTTGGGGAAAACTTACATATTATTTTAGATTGAGCTTTATCGACATGGCCTGATTATGCAACCAAGTAGATCCTGATCTAGTAGTATTCTGTGAACCAGCATTGGACATGTGTGATAAATAATTAATCTTAAAGTAAAGGTTTCTTAGAAGACATGTTACCCAGTTCAATTAATTGACAATGTATTACTTGTAATATTTGACATTGCGTAATAATAGTGTTGCTTATGTATTTAATCATATTATGTAAACTGTGCGATATGTTTTAATTTACGACAACATGAGATGCATACTGCAATGCCTTCTGTATAATGGATTTAGATTGTTTGCGACAATTATGCTACTAATGACTGTAATATGCAAGCATGGAGTCGTATGCCAAACTCAAATGGTATATAACTGTAATATCAGTCACAACAAGTGCTATTTAACTTGTAGCCCCTCAAAGTGTGGTCAGACGTTCATCAGACGGCTGCAGCTCTAGCAACAGGACAATTATCGTTGTCAGCTAGTGTATTGCCGGGAACATTGAAACTTGATATGAAGGACTACCAATCCTGAGTAGTATATACGGGTCGGCGTTGACGGCACAATGTGAATGTGTATCGCGGCCAATGTGATTTAGGAAGTGGAATCATAAATGTATCTGTGGTAATGAAGTGAAATATGTATGTGAACGTGGTTTATGTGTTTAGTCCGGGAGCTAGGGAAACATATTTATTCTACTGGAATCAAGCGGGAAGTGGTCTGATATACAATGTACTGAAGTAGATGAGCGGTGAATTACCATATTGTGGTGGAACGTAATATACAATGTTATGTATATGGAGGGGATAGCTACACAGTTTATGTACAACTACATAACAATAACAAACATTTAAACATTACAGTTATATATGTTTGGAGAACGGGCCGGGTGAACAACACATATGGGGTAGAAACAATACAGTACAATGTATAGTTTCTGTAATAGATATAGTGATGGCACAGTGGTTAAGACTAGTTATTTCATGATCGTGATACCAAGTTATCAACTCAGTAACGTTGTATCTTTTTCTGCGCTTAGTGGTGAATTCTTTGAGCAATCCAACTTTAGTGTCAACCACAATATACAATGTTTACTGTAGGGAAACCATTGATCTATATTGCTTAGTGATATAGTAAATTTGTACATGCTATCACATGAGTAATTAAATTGCACTGTATATACATGTATTAACTAGTTGAAAGCATAATTTAGTCCTACCAATGTATGGTGATCACAATGGCGTCTCAGTTCGTCTGTCAATAAGTAACAGGGATCGATTCTTATAATACAGCACAGGTTTACTTGGCCAACCTGTGACATTTTGGTGGCAGCGGTGGGATTATTGGTTCTTTGTGAAACTTTGATTGACAAAATTGGGGTCAACATCATACTTGGGGATTTATATACTTTACATCACATTTGTGTGTGAGTAGTGAGTGTGCACTGTGTATGAGATAGTCATTGGTGTGTTTCATGTCACCGAATGATGGAGACATTGAAAGAGCTAACGGAATTGGGTCAGGCTTTAGGGTATGAAGAAGAGGAACTTAGAAAGTTTGTGAGAGGGCAGCAAGAACAAGAGCGAGAGGAGCGCATAGCTCGTAGAGAGGAAGACAAGACTAGGCTAGATTGTGAAAAGCAAAAGAGAGATCATGAGCGAGAACTTAAGCGCTTGTCAGATATACAAGAGGAAATGAAAAGGGAACATGAGAAGCATCTTGCTGAATTAGAGCATGACGAGAGAGTAAAGAGCATAGAGTTTGGACGGGAGAAAGAAAGACGAGAACTAGATATAGAAATGTCATCAGTCAAACTTAGAAAAGATGAGGCTGATCATAAACACCAACTTGAATTGTTGGAAGTTCAATCGCACAATCATGTGGTAACTGATCATACCCATCGTGCATCTAGTATAGCTCCAAAATTACCATATTTTGAGGAAGGTAAAGATGACATGGATGCATATTTACAGAGGTTTGAGAGATGCGCAATTTCGCAAAAATGGAATGATGATCAGTGGGCGATAAACTTAAGTGCTCTGTTAAAAGGCAAAGCACTTGATGTATATTCCCGCATTCCTCCAGCACAAGCATTAGACTATGATGTGCTGAAGCAGGCTCTTCTTACACGATTTGAAATGACAGAAGACGGTTTTCGTAAAAAGTTCAGATTTAGTAGGCCAGAAGGTGGTGAAACTTTTATTCACTTTTCAAAGCGACTAGAAAGTTATCTGAGTAGATGGATGGATCTATCTAGAACTGATAAGACATTTGAAGGATTATTGGACCTCATGATGAGAGACCAATTTATCCAAAGTTGTGGGAAAGAGCTCACACTGTACATAAGGGAGAGGGTACCTAAATCGATTGATGAAATGGCTCAACTTGCTGATCAGTTTAGAGAAGCTCGGGGTGGGAGCAATTCCAATTTGATTTTTAGGCCACGTAGACCAGAATCAAATTTCAATGTTCCACCACCACCGACTAAGTTTGCTCAGCAAGGAACAAACATTCCAAGAGGTGGAATGGTTACAAACCGTCCAAGGGGTGGTATGTCTGCAAACATTCCAAGAGGCAGAATGTTTACACCAAAATCTGAGAGACGGTGTTATCTATGTAATCGCCAGGGGCATTTTGCATATGAGTGTACAGAGAAGCAAAACGCTTTAGCTGTTGAACCAGATATGAGCGCTGGAGTGGAAAGTCCACTTAAGCAGTTTGAGACACAATCCGGTTCATATAACAAATTCCAGCGGGGAAATTATAGAGGTCGGGGGCCTAGATCATGGCGAGGCTGAGGTAGAGGCCATAGCAATAGAGATTTTGAGCAGGGGTATGACACTAGTAAAGGATCAGAGAGTGTGTGTGGATCCTGTTCAATATTGACACCGACTTTAACTGAAAGTACTGCTATCTTGAGTTCAGCATGTGAAAATCAGTTATGTCATCCACCTAGAATGCCCGTAAGTCAGGGAAGAGTCAATGAAAAGGTTGTAACACTGTTAAGAGACACAGGTTGTAGTGGGGTGGTGATCAAACAAGAATTAGTTCGGGATGAACAATTCACTGGAAAGATGCAACATTGCATTCTTATTGATGGTACAAAATTACCCGTACCAGTAGCCAGTATCTTCATTGACACGCCATTCTATACAGGCCAAGTTGAGGCATGGTGTATGAAGAATCCGGTATACGATCTGGTACTTGGAAATATATGTGGCGCTAGATTACCAGGGGACCCAAATCCTAAGTGGAATTTGGCTCAGGCGGTACAAACTAGGGCACAGTCAAAGGACGAATCAAAACAGTACAGGAAGTTAAGAGTGCCAAAGACACTTGAAACTTCTGCCACACCTGAAGAGATAGGGTTAGCACAACAAGATGACCTTTCACTTGACAAAATAAGAGAAATGATTCAAAGTGGTGAGGAAAAAACCTCTAAAAATGGAGGAAAGTCTAGGTTTGTTTCCAAGAAAGGAATCATATACAGAAAGTTTGAGACAGGTAATGGAAAAGCAGATCAGATAGTTTCTCAGTTAGTAGTTCCAAAGAAGTACCGTATGACAGTAATGAAACTAGCACATGAAACGCTAATGTCAGGTCACTTCTCTACTAAGAAAACGGTGAGCAGAATTTTGACCGAGTTTTGGTGGCCGGGATGTCAAGCAGACAGTACGAGGTTCTGCAGATCTTGCGACCTCTGTCAGCGGACATATCCGAAGGGCAAAGTCACAAGAGCTCCTCTGTGTACAATGCCAGTGATTGACATACCGTTCCAGAGAATAGCGGTGGACATTGTCGGCCCATTAGATCCACCAACATACAGGAAGAACAGATACATTCTGACCATAGTGGACTATGCCACTAGGTATCCAGAAGCGATACCTCTCCCTAGTATAGAGGCGGAAAGAGTGGCAGAAGCTTTGGTTGATGTGTTCTGTAGAGTAGGAGTCCCAAGAGAAATGTTGACTGACATGGGAACACAATTTACATCAGCGCTTGTGGGGGAAGTCAGTAGGTTGCTATCTATTCGACAGTTATCAACTACACCATATCATCCAATGTGTAATGGATTAGTAGAAAAGTTTAACGGCACGCTGAAGCAAATGCTTAAAAAAATGTGCATAGACCAACCACGAGACTGGGACAAATATGTGAACTCACTGTTGTTCGCATACAGAGAGGTTCCTCAGGAAAGTACAGGGTTTTCACCCTTCGAGTTACTATATGGGCGAAGTATCAGGGGTCCCATGAACATATTGAAGGAGTTGTGGACACATGAGGTACCTGATACTGAGGTCAAAACCACATATCAGTATGTGTTTGATTTGAAGGAGAAATTGCAGGAAACCTGTGAAATGGCACAGGAAAACCTGAGACAATCATCGGCTCGATATCGCAAAGCTTACAACAGGAAAGCAAGAGGGCGAGACTTGAAACCCGGAGACAAGGTACTGATTCTTCTGCCTACCAGTAACAATAAGTTACTGATGCAGTGGAAAGGTCCCTATGTGATAACCGAAAAAGTCGGATCACTTGATTATCGGGTTGACACTAATGGGAAATTGAAAACTTTCCACATAAACATGTTGAAACAGTATGTTGAAAGAGCAGATTCTGATGGAGCAGTGGCAACCCATGATGGGTTAGCCGAGGTTAGTGTTGCAGTGATAGATGTAGACCAAGAGATAGAGACTGATCATAAAGTGAGTGAGTTGATGGAAATTCCAGCATTACCTGGGATTGTGGCATCAGAAACATCAACTGATGTTCACTGTAGTGCAGAGTTGAGTCATGAACAGCAGAAAGAGGTCAAGGAAATATTAGAACCATTTCCTGACGTGCTGACTGATCTACCAGGTCGCACCAACCTCATAGAGTGTGATATCAAGTTAACATCAACTGAACCACTAAAGGTGAAACAGTATCCATTACCATTCAGTATGACAGAAGAGATCAAAGTTGAAGTTCAGAACATGTTAAAGATGGGGGTGATAGAACAATCTGATTCACCATACAGTTTTCCCATCGTTATGGTTAAGAAAAAAGATGGTACAAACCGATGTTGCATAGACTTTAGACAGTTAAACAGAGTTACTATTTTTGACTCGGAGCCAATGCCAAATGCAGAAGAAATGTTTGCAAAAGTAGCAGGATATAAGTATTTTTCTCGGCTCGACCTTACAAAAGGATATTGGCAAGTACCAATGAGTGATAACTTCCAACAACTTACAGAATTTTGTACACCATTAGGATTGTATCAGTACAAGACAATGCCGTTTGGATTAGTCAATGCTCCGGCTGTGTTTAGCCGACTTATGAGGAAACTTTTGAATAACATGCGTAACATTGACAATTTCATAGACGATATTCTTGTCTTCACAATGACTTGGAAGGAGCACTTGACAGTGTTGACTGAACTGTTCAGTAGACTGAGAAAGGCTGGTCTAACCGCCAAGCCATCGAAATGTTTCATAGGATATGAGAGTCTGGAGTGTCTGGGTCATATGGTTGGTAATGACCGACTTCAACCACATCCGAGTAAGATCAAGGCAATAGATGAGGTTGCCAGACCCAACACCAAGAAACAGGTAAAATCCTTTATAGGATTGGTGGGCTTCTACAGAAAGTTCATTCCCAACTTTTCGGTAGTTTCAGCACCGCTAACCGATCTGACGAGGAAAGGACAGCCAAATCATGTACAATGGTCGGTAGCACATGAGCATGCATTCAACTCATTGAAGAAAGCACTAACAATGAGTCCTATCTTGAAACTACCTGACCTGAACGAAACATTCATCCTACGAACAGATGCCTCAGATAGGGGAATTGGAGGAGTTCTCCTACAAGAGGAAGCCGGGTTCAAACTCCCTGTTGCATATGCCAGCAGAAAGTTGCTAAAAAGGGAGGAAGCGTATGCAACTGTGGAAAAGGAATGTCTGGCACTGATTTGGGCGGTACAGAAATTTCAGAAGTATCTATATGGACGACACTTTACAATAGAAACTGACCATCAGCCGCTATTGTATTTGAACAAGGCCAAAGTATCGAATGCACGACTTATGCGGTGGGCTTTACTGTTGCAACCATATAGGTTTACCATTCAGTCGATCAAAGGAAGTGAGAACATTGGAGCAGACTTTTTAAGTAGAAACAGTGTTGATGGAGAGTGTTAGTTTGACCTGTTACATGTGTGAAAAGTGATTCACACTTTTACAGTGTTCACACTTTTTCCCAAGGGGAAAGTAAGTGTCACAGGTCAAAGTTTCAATGTATGTCATGGACAAATGTTAGTCGAGGTTTTACTGTATTGGAACATACTGAGACTTGACTGTATTGTGTCAGTAAGGTGAACTGATTTTATAGGCTATTGTTGAGAGTGGACAATGACCATTCACTACCCAAGCTGACTGGTGGTCAAGTGTCATTGTCAAACTGATTGAATGCAAGGTGTGAAGGTGTGAGCTATATCAAGGTAATGCATAGGACAGGCATTATGTGATTTGATTTTGACGGATAAACTTGGACTGGAACTGGGCTAGCAAGGTAGGAATTTATTTATTTGGGGAAAACTTACATATTAATTTTAGATTGAGCTTTATCGACATGGCCTGATTATGCAACCAAGTAGATCTGATCTAGTAGTATTCTGTGAACCAGCATGGACATGTGTGATAAATAATTAATCTTAAAGTAAAGGTTTCTTAGAAGACATGTTACCCAGTTCAATTAATTGACAATGTATTACTTGTAATATTTGACATTGCGTAATAATAGTGTTGCTTATGTATTTAATCATATTATGTAACTGTGCGATATGTTTTAATTTACGACAACATGAGATGCATACTGCAATGCCTTCTGTATACTGGATTTAGATTGTTTGCGACAATTATGCTACTAATGACTGTAATATGCAAGCATGGAGTCGTATGCCAAACTCAAATGGTATATAACTGTAATATCAGTCACAACAAGTGCTATTTAACTTGTAGCCCCTCAAAGTGTGGTCAGACGTTCATCAGACGGCTGCAGCTCTAGCAACAGGACAATTATCGTTGTCAGCTAGTGTATTGCCGGGAACATTGAAACTTGATATGAAGGACTACCATCCTGAGTAGTATATACGGGTCGGCGTTGACGGCACAATGTGAATGTGTATCGCGGCCAATGTGATTTAGGAAGTGGAATCATAAATGTATCTGTGGTAATGAAGTGAAATATGTATGTGAACGTGGTTTATGTGTTTAGTCCGGGAGCTAGGGAAACATATTTATTCTACTGGAATCAAGCGGGAAGTGGTCAGATATACAATGTACTGAAGTAGATGAGCGGTGAATTACCATATTGTGGTGGAACGTAATATACAATGTTATGTATATGGAGGGGATAGCTACACAGTTTATGTACAACTACATAACAATAACAAACATTTAAACATTACAGTTATATATGTTTGGAGAACGGGTGAACAACACATAGGGGTAGAAACAATACAGTACAATGTATAGTTTCTGTAATAGTATATTGTGATGGCACAGTGGTTAAGACTAGTTTTTTCATGATCGTGATACCAAGTTATCAACTCAGTAACGTTGTATCTTTTTCTGCTCTTAGTGGTGAATTCTTTGAGCAATCCAACTTTAGTGTCAACCACAATATACAATGTTTACTGTAGGGAAACCATTGATCTATATTGCTTGTATATAGTAAATTTGTACATGCTATCACATGAGTAATTAAATTGCACTGTATATACATGTATTAACTAGTTGAAAGCATAATTTAGTCCTACCAATGTATGGTGATCACAATGGCGTCTCAGTTCGTCTGTCAATAAGTAACAGGGATCGATTCTTATAATACAGCACAGGTTTACTTGGCCAACCTGTGACAGTCATACCATAAATATTAATCATGTACAACGTCACAATGACTGTCAGTTTCAGGATGACTATCAATATGGCTGTTTTATGCGATATTTACTGATCTATATAAACACTATCAATACAGCTGACATTTGCTCCGAGTTGCTCCCTTACTCAGAGGATGTCCCGCATGTTGCGGTGACACAAACACTTAGCTAATCCATGAACTATATTCAAATACATGCATCTGATTACTACATGAATGTGACTGTCCATCAGGAGTGTAATACATTTGAAAGACAACCATAGAGATTGTTATGTGGATTCAATGGCGCACAAATACATGCCTATAAGCTACAACATACACACTATACATGTAGTATGCATATGTGAAAAGTATATATTCTGCATTCACGAACAATTATACACATGGTATATGATTATATATTGTTTTGAGGTCATTAGAATGTCATTGCATTTGGCCCTCGGGCCAAATTATTCGTCGCCCGTATTAGTAAAATACCACCTGTCGTAAAACACCTAGCTCCAGATTGGTTTATTGTAAAGAAAATTTTACACTTTCAATCATATGTATTCACGAACAATTGTACACATGGTATATGATTATATATTGTTTTGAGGTCATTATAATGGAATTGTCTTTTGTAAAATAGAGAAATGTATATGCCGAAAAAATCAAGGAGCCAACAAAATACTCAACCTGTTGCACAATACGGTACAATGCGGCACAATTCGCCCTCCACAAACCTGATTCTTACCGTCTGCGTAAATAGTTATGTATTTTTCTAAATACACAGTT
Source organism: Conchocele bisecta (assembly GCA_029237695.1). Classification (NCBI taxonomy): domain Eukaryota; kingdom Metazoa; phylum Mollusca; class Bivalvia; order Lucinida; family Thyasiridae; genus Conchocele; species Conchocele bisecta. The sequence continues at coordinate 9,260,666 of CM055267.1, forward strand.
GCAATTCTAGGTGGGGAGAGCGAGCGCAATTTATATGGAAAATACAGAAAACACGTGAATGCAAGAAAAGGATACGGTGAAATGTTGTCAATCACCAAAGTATATATGAAAATAAAATGTCCAGTACTAATCAAACATACACACACAATACGCCTGCGTATGTCTAACAATGTATATAAACATTTCAGTTAACATACGTTATAGATGTGACACTATTTCATCTCTCATTTTAAATGCTGTAACAATGAACGTTCCTAGGTTTCTTATTTTTTTAAAATTGTTTTAATTGACCAAACCAAGTTCTTAAACATACTTGAGCACTGTCGGTACAATTGATCTACATACTGCAAGCAAGCATACATCAGTTTACATACAGCATTCAAATAGAGAATGGTATCCTACATGTATAACAATGGCCATGATATATGCACTGGTGCGCACTAACACAGGTAATAGATGACGGTTATACACATTGCAACACACACGTTCTGATATCACACATATTGTATTTCAGTAGTCATCTGCCTGACAGAGATGCAAACATATGCTTTTCCTCTCTGGTTTTCAGCATGCCAGCAAGTTCTACACTTCTACTATATATATGTATTGATAGTCATGTCCCTGCTTATGAATGGGAATGGGTTAAGGAAATAGGTCGTAGACAGATACACTTGGCTTCAATGATAATTGCTTCATAAGAGAGGTATGATATATGAATAATAGATATGTGAATATTGTCTTGTTACTGTATACTATATATATGGTACATTGAGTTGCCATCTCCGCCATCTTTGTATGTACAAGCCGTCGTACAGTTTCACCACTTCGAGTATATTAACACATACAGCAAATAATATGACAGTAAAACTAATACGGATCAAAACACGAACATTTAACATTTGAAGACGGACAGACGTACGAACGCTGGCAACATTGGAAGTATAGCATAAGCACAGGCTAACAACTAGGCAACTATAGAAAACGATATATATTACATATATATTGTATTATAAATTTTCCTCCGATATTTTGAAATTAGGTTTCACGTGAAGGCACATATAAACTGAATATTGAATATTGAGCCAGGGAATTTTTGTTTCGCCCACAATTCCGGCGTCGACGACGATGACGTCATCATTAACAAAAAAAGTCACCCTCCCCCAAAAATATGATTTGATGAAATTCCGTCAAATATTGATTTTATTGCGAAAAACTATTTTCCTATGGGAATTTAACATGGGGGCTAAACATAGACTTTTTGATATACATTGTAATTTTTCTTTTTTTAAATCTGACTTGTTTTCTTAGTTACGTCATTTTATAGCTATCTAGACAGGTTTCGGAGTCAATTTCCAAATTTTTTCGACTCCTCCTGCAGTTTCTCTAGCTCCTTTTTCCCCATGTTAAAATTCCCATAGAATTTTTTTTTTTCAAAATAAAATCAATATTTGATGGAATTTCAACAAATAAAAAAATTGAGAGGGTGCCTTTTTTGTTATTGATGAAGAAGTACTTACATTTAAATATTTTTTAGATTCAATGAGTTTAGTAGCAAATGTTTTTTGGTAGATAAAAAACGTGGAACATACCTTTTTAGTAGGTCAGACATTAAGGTTTTACAGCAGCCTCTTTGGCGTAAAGCAGCTTCATTTTATGCCTAATAGAATATGTCTATTTGCGACATCGATTGAAAATATGATAACATTCCGTAAATGACTTCACATTTTGAGCACAGTAACCCGAATTCTCTGTCTGTAACGCTGTGCGACTTGTACGTCGCCCTGCGTTACAGACAGAGAATTCGGGTTAAGTAATGAGGAATTGAATTCGACGTGTGCTCTCCACTGCATTATTTGTGTCCCAATTCGACACCATTTACAACGTATATTGCATAGTCGTCTTATGCATAAAATGAAAACATCTGTCTCGTGTATTTTGTCACACTTCTGTTCAGACTGCACACACACTATCGAGTCTAAACTGGGAGAGTCATATCGCATGCAGTCCTGGTTACCCGCACAGTCTGGCGCGGGGCATGCTCTGTGTGTGGACGGTGACCGGCTCCCTGGACACGTGGTACACAGTGGACGCCGACGACCTCAACCTCAATGCCGACGGCGCCTGCGACAACGTGCTGCAGATCAACAATCGGACTGTGTGTGACAATGTGACGGACAGACTCTATGTAGCCACCAACAACATACACTGGACACTTATGACCAAGACCCATCACGTCGGACGCGGGTTTCGATTTAACGTTACTGGTAATTATATACAGTGGAACCTCTCTAAACAGGACACCCTGGGAGGTCCCAGGGTGTCAGGTTTAGTGATGTTCCACTGTAATTAAGCACTCCTTGAACAATTTGTGACATTTTCAGTCGGGAACGGACAGGACAATATAATAAATTACAGTGAAACCCATTAAATTAAACACCATGGAGTCCCCAAATGGTTTAGAGAGGTTCCACTGTACATGTATATCAATTAGGTATATTTGAGCATTCACTATTCAAAATATACCGTTATTTAACCAGACTGATTATCGTGAAATAATGCACGAGTGATTGGGTTCTTACGTCAAACAAACGAGTGGGCGTACTGAACCGAGTTTGTTTAGTGGTAGGACACAATTACGAGAGTATTATTTCAAGATAATCAGTTCACCTGGTGGAATAAAAAAAAATATTACACTGAATTACAGTTCACGCATGATACGTCATTAGTACTATCACGATGTCTCCAGTAAGTGTTGTGTGTTTGTATTTTCATTCTGTCACTTGGAACCAATGATGAGAGTGTATCTTGAAATGATGGGCTTCATATTGTGATGGGTATCATATTGTGTATAGTTAGCAAAGCTTCATCTGAAGCAATAGCAATGCTATTAGATTTGATTTCTACATAATCTGAAACTAAAATTATTTACACAATATTTTAAAGTCGCTCTTTTTATTAAATTTTCGACCACATGGTCTTTATCAAACTATTCTGAAACTGTATTGTTGATTATCATGATTACTAAACTGAATGATTACTAACATTTTTTATTTTGATAGTCACTCTTTTGTTCGACTACATGGTATTTATCAAGATAGTACGATAAAGACCATGTGGTCGAAAATTAAATAAAAATAGTAACTATTAAAAATATGTAATAATGTGCTTCCCTTCGGTTGTTATAGGAAACCAGCAATTTTATTCCAATGTTATGGCACGTGGGTGTGAATCGAATGTATTCATATTGGCAAGCATGATAATCATGTAAAGTCAAAATGCCAGGATGGTTGTCGGGTAGAATGATATTTTTTTTCAACTGCTATTTACATTGCTATTATTTACACGTAGTTAGATTAACTATTATATTTAATCCTCTGTTCAATGTTTTTTTGCATAATTAGACAGACCACGCATCTCATTGCAGCAACACACAGGATAGACATTCCAGCAAATGTAACGGCGGTTGTAGTTGGCCATGCCATTCATGTGACGTGGGATGAGCCAGCCCGCCATCCCGCCAATTTCTCCTACATTGTGCGCGTGTCGCCATACCCGTACAGCGACCACGTGGATGTAGTCGTGCCGCAGTCCCTCACCCGTCACGATGTCGATGTCAGCAGGCACGCTGGGCAGACGGTCACATTGCAGGTGCGGGCGGCAACAGACGCCTGTGCCAGTCCGTTCACAGAGGCTGTCACAGTTACCACGGGTACGTATATATATTGGTCCGCGTGTAGGCCAATATACATAATGACGGTTAAAATGATGGTACTGTGCATCCGCACTCGAGATGAAACGGGTACGGTGTGTCGACCCGATAGCGATATTACGATCGCCTAAACGGAACACCGCAAAACATAAACAGGGGCTTAGTTAACTACGGTGTTCCGTTAAGGCCATCGTAATATCGCTATCGGGTCGATACTACGATAGTACGATAGTACGATACTACGATGACGATAGTACGATAGCACGATGACGATAGTACGATACCACGATGACGATAACGCGATAACACGATAGTACGATGACGATACTACGATATTATATCGTACTATCGTCATCGTAGTATCGTCATCGTAGTATCGTACTATCGTCATCGTAGTATCGTAATATCGTACTATCGTCATTGTAGTATCGTACTATCGTCATCGTGGTGTCGCCTTCCGGATGGACACGCACATACGCATTGTCTGCGAAAATGGCGGTACGCCTTAATCAAGGTGGGGGACCACGTGGTTTCCGAACGAGATGACGTCATGTTTTGTAGATGTGTTTACAGTAGATTCTTTGTGAAATTTATAAGTTATTGTAAAGAACTTTTAGAGCACCCATAAAACACATATGCCATCGTATTTGGTGGGCTACATATCATCAAAATCCGTCCGTTTGTTAGGAAGATTTTAATTAAAATCGACTGTAAAAATGACGTCACATATTACGTCACGTCGGAACATCGGGTTCGGAAACCACGTGATCACACACCTTGCTAGTAGCGCAAACAAGAATTTCGGCGCAAACGGCGCAACCAAGATTATTTTTTTCAAATATCTGTCTTAAATACCTATTAAATGAAACTAAAACAATCTAATGATGATTATATGTATCAAAATACCGGCGAATTACCTCGTCATCCATTGTTTTGATGCGAATGCGCATGTCCACCCGGAAGGCGATACTACGATGACGATAGTACGATACTACGATGACGATAGTACGATACTACGATAAACAGTGTTCCGTTAAGGCCATCGTAATATCGCTATCGGGTCGATACTACAAGATCACAACAGTACGATGACGATAGTACGATACTACGATGACGATAGTACGATATAATATCGGAGTATCGTCATCGTACTATCGTGGTATCGCGTTATCGCCATCGTGGTATCGTACTATCGCCATCGTGGCATCGTAGTATCGTCATTGTAGTATCGTACTATCGTACTATCGTACTATCGTCATCGTAGCATCGTACTATCGTCATCGTAGTATCGTACTATCGTACTATCGTCATCGTAGTATCGTAGTATCGTAGTATCGTAGTATCGACCCGATAGCGATATTACGATGGCCTTAACGGAACACCGTAGTTAACGGCAGCAACTCTGCACGGACGGTAAAGGAGTTTTGCAGAGTTACTGCCCGCAACTAGGGCTTAGTTGACTCCCTGTAAGTAATATACAGTTTATTGTGTCAGACCCGTAGACAAATTCAAATTGTTAACCCGTAGACCGCTACACACAACAATTGTCGTCTGCTGTTGCTTTTATAGTTTGCCTTATTTCTCAATAAAAACATTTGACAGCACTTCAGAACCATTTCCAGTGGAACAACAAAGCATGTTGTAAATTATTCTAAAGTGCTGTCAAAGCATGTTTTTGATGATAACAATGGAAACTAGAGCAGCTGAAGCTGCATCAACGGTTTGAGGCTTGATGTACTGACAAACGTACACTGGCAAAGTGATTAGAAGACATTGCCAATGACGAAAACATATGAAACTCAAAAAAAATTGATGCAATTCCAATGAAATTGAAAAAATAAAGTTTTGTATTTTCAGAATCGCTTGACTATCCTAAGCATTTTTCATTATATAACGTTCTACGAAATGTGTACCGTTAACCCCCTAGTCTGACATTGAAGTTGAGACGATTCTAAAGCACTCACAGCATGTCAGTTCGTATATAAAATGAAAATTGTTTATATTGTTACTGTGTGATTTAACGTGACGCTGTCAAATTTCAAATGCATGTAGCTCTCTCATTTGAGCAGATAGCTAAAAACTACCAGCGAAACGGAGATAGAGAATTTTGTTGGCTTTTTAATGGAAAAAAAATATTTGAAATCGGTTGAATAATAAAAAAGTTATGACCATTTCAAATTTAAAAATATGAAAGAACCAAACTTCAAATGCCTACAACTCTCTCATTTGGGCAGATAGCCAAAAACTACCAGCGAAACGGAGATAGAGAATTTTGTTGGCTTTTTAATGGAAAAAAAATATTTGAAATCGGTTAGATAATAACAAAGTTATGAACATTTCAAATTTGAAAAATTGAAAAAAAAAAAAAAAAAAACGTCCAAGTTTGAAATGCAATAGAATCGGAACTCTTCAAGCTATAGCTCTGAAAAGTATCATCTTTTGTGCGGATGAATGTCCCGCGTGACGCTGTCAAAATATTATGTTGCTGAGATTACTGTACAAATTGGAAACTGTTTTCGAAGACCACCCGTTAAAATAAAAAAGAAAATCCGAAATTGTTGATTTTTTTTCATTTTTCTCAACTTCACATGTCAATAGCTCTCTCATTTGAGCAGATAGCCAATAACGGCCAGGCAAATGAAGATAGAGATTTCTCGCAGCTTTCGAATACAAAAAGAATTTTTGAAATCGGTTGAAAAATGTGGAAGTTATAGGACATTATATGATATATGCCGTCACTTCCGGTTTCGTGGCTAAGTTTATATGCTCGTTCTCAAACTTCAAATGCATGTAGCTCGCGCATTTGAGCAGATAGCTAAAAACTCTCAGACCTAATTTGATGCAATTCCAATGAAATTGAAAAAAAAAGTTTAGTATTTTCAGAATCGCTTGACTATTCTAAGCATTTTTCATTATATAACGTTCTACGAAATGTGTACCGTTAACCCCCTAGTCTGACATTGAAGTTAAGACGATTCTAAAGCACTCACAGCATGTCAGTTCGTATATAAAACCAGTGTCTGATACAGCCCACCATACTTGTCTGGCCTCCACCTCGAAGTTTGTCAGCTGTACACACTGTTCTAGGCGGCTAAGTTTATATGCTCGTTCTCAAACTTCAAATGCATGTAGCTCGCGCATTTGAGCAGATAGCTAAAAACTACCAGTGAATCGGAGATAGAGAATTTTATTGGCTTTTTAATGCAAAAAAAATATTTGAAATCGGTTGAATAATAAGGAAGTTATGACCATTTCAATTTTTTTTTAAAAATTTCAAATGCCTACAACTCTCTCATTTGGGCAGATAGCCAAAAACTACCAGCGAAACGGAGATAGAGAATTTTGTTGGCTTTTTAATGCAAAAAAAAAATATTTGAAATCGTTAGATAATAAAAAAGTTATGACCATTTCAAATTTGAAAAATTGAAAACAAACGTCCAAGTTTGAAAGACAATAGAATCAGAACTATTCAAGCCATTGCTCTGAAAAATATCATCTTCTGTGCAGATGAATGTCCCGCGTGACGCTGTCAAAAAATTATGTTGCTGAGATTACTGTACAAATTGGAAACTGTTTTCAAAGACCACCCGTTAAAATAAAATAAAAATCTGTAATTGTTGATTTTTTTCATTTTTCTCAATTTCACATGTCTATAGCTCTCTCATTTGAGCAGATAGCCAAACATTGTCAGCGAAGCGAAGATAGAGAATTCTCGCAGCTTTACAATTCAAAAAGAATTTTTGAAATCGGTTGGAAAATAAGGAAGTTATAGGGAATTATATGATATATGACGTCACTTCCGGTTTCGTAGAAAGTGACGTCATGAGAATTCTGAAAATTGCGTTATTCTCGTCTCACTGTTGATGCGAATCGGTATGCAAAATTTGAAGTCGATCCGACCAGCGGTTTGGGCTGTAGTCTCGACGGCTGAATAAAAAGAAAAAAAAAGAAAAAAAAAAAAACCAACGAAAACAAAAGGTTTGAGGAATCAAATTCCTCAAACCTAAATAGAAAATAACAGCAGACGACAAAACATTAAGACAACGGTGTAAGGGTTAATATGCTATTGAACATGCTAAATTCAAAAACATAGCTTGTCTAGTAGAGACGGTGAGCATGCGACTTTAATTATTGGTTGTCTGTACGTGTAGATTGCGGTCGGGATATATACATCAAGCCGACGGAAGCGGTGGTCCTCAAGTTAGACCAGTACCCGTTCTCCTATCTGCTCGGCTTTCACTGTGTGTACACCATCCACACCGATGGCGGCTTCTACCTCCGTTAAGACACCGCCGACATTTCCCTGGCTGGCGGCACCGACTGTCACCATAGTTACTTGTCTGTCCACGACTACGGCACGTTCTGTTCCGACAATCCGATCGACAGCCGCCACGTCATGGAAAGCGGCCGTTTGCAGATGGAGTTTGTCACCGGGGACAACGCCACCGGCAAAGGGTTCACTATCACAATTAAATCTGTAGCAGATTTACAGTTACCAATACATTAACATAAATCTCAAAGATTTCGAGTAAACTGTAATAAAAACGCGTCTCACTAACCTAAATTCGCTTTTTAAAATCATACACGTTCACTTCCGCATTCTCAATGACTATTAGCCGCCATCTTTGAAAATATTTCAATCACGTGCACGCAGTGGTTTGGTTTGTTACTGGAGACTAACGTCATTTCCATTAGCCAACCAAATCAGTGCGTGTCACGTGATTCAATATTTTCAAAGATGGCGGCTAACATTCATTTTTAATCAGGAAACGAAGGTGTACGATTTTAAAAAGCGGATTTAGGTTAGTGAGACGCGTTTTTATTACAGTTTACACTCGAAATCTTTGAGGTTTATGTTAATGTATTGGTAACTGTAAACTTTATGTCGAAAATTCACCCCAAACAGCAGTTACGACACGCTGAATGCGTTTTATAGGCGAGTTCCAATTGTCTACATTGTGTGAGTTTTCGTTACAATGGTGGCGAATGGGAGTTTTGTACCTTTCTAAGTATTATTATATTTACACCTGGGCACTTTTGAATTGCTTTGTACATTGTTTAGAAAGGTGTTTTATGTATATACAAACAATAATTGACCATCCAAGACACGCTAGAATCGCCTGTGATCTGTAGGTGAGTTGGTATATGATACACGCCTTGTGATTTTGTACCTCAGAACATGTGTGGTTTTTCATAACTTATACAATTAGTTTACAGACACTGTGATATTTTCTATAAATGAGACACGCTATGGGAGTTTGTACCTTCGGACATCTGCGTAATTTTATTAAATACGTTTACAAAATTTACAATATTTTTCATAAATTAAGTCAAAAGTTGACAAATGTTTCAGCGTACATGCGGAATATATATTTTGTCAACTTTTGACGCCATTTACGGAAAGTATTGTACTTTTTGTAAACGTATTTCATGAAATTACGCAGATGTCCGAAGGTACAAAATCAAAAGGCTTGTCTCAAATGACGTCGAAAGATTACGAAATTTTCATTGCAAATGCGGTGAATAGAATTTTCAACTTTCTATGTCATTTAAGGAAAATATCGTAAGTTTTGTAAATATTTTTTCATGAAATATCGCGCATGTTCTTTTTTTTAATATCGCATGTCGTGTCTCATATGTAGATCTTTACTGTTTTACTACAATGGAACATCTGGAAATATCCGATACAACACGATGTTGCACACCAGGGGCCCGTTTCACTAAATTTCGTACGATTACAATGTTCGTAAGTGCAAATTTAGGATCGTCTGGAAATTTCAATTGATGGATTTACATGTATTGAGTATATGCAGCCTATGCTCAATAAATGTAAATCCAATAATTGTTTACAAGAAAACATTGTTAATGCGAAATTTACAGATTATTATATTTTTGCACTTATGAACATTTTAGTCGTCGAAGTTTAGTGAAACGGCCCCCAGCATTCCATTCCTTCAAGATCATGGCCTCCTAAAAGTTGACCATGTGCTTCAGTGTAATATATGGCAATTAAATGAATACACGTAGGCCTATGTACTCCGTTTTACGACAATTAAAAATAGGATTTATATTAACACAAACATGGAGTTAAATATAAAATTGTAACATAAATACAGTATATTTCAAATAATAACATCTATTTTATTTATGAGTTGATAATGATCATTTATGACTGTGGCTGTAAAAATGGGGAGTATAGGTGTTGCAACCAATGTAAACCAGATCAACACGTGCATCCGCCCAGTCTGGTCAGGATATGCACTGTTTGCCATACCATCAGTGCAACTCTTGTCATTATTCTAACAAGCAACATAGATCGTTATCATGCTAAATGAATGTATTATTTGATCAGGAGCTACACTGCTCATAAATCCTATAAGCCTCATTTCTCCAGTCATGGTAACATGTGTGAGCGGCACAAATATGTTGTAGCACCGCCACCATTACTGCCGAATAGTGTCCGTACCCAGGTGAGCCATGGCGCCCTGCACGTGTCGTGGGAGCCATCCGCCAGCCGCCGGCAGTACGTCACGGGATACAGGCTGCAGTACTGGGTGCCCCCCCCCCACACGCCAGGGGCCACCATTGACCTGCCTGCCACACACACAAACGTCTCCGTGAGCACGTGGAATAATCCCGGCAGGTTGTATGTGATGCGGGTAGCGGCAGTCACAGACTGCGGGACGGGCCAGTATACCACACCCACATACACCAGAGCATGTAAGTAACTAGTTGCGGACAGTAACTCTGCAAAACTTCCGCACCGTCCGTAGCATATACCGTCCGTAGCATAGCATATACCGTCCGTAGCATATACTACATATGCTACACGGACGGTACGGGAATTTTGCAGAGCTACTGCCCGCAACAAAATGAACCACCGATCACACGAGGCATGATTGTTCAAGTCAACCGAGAAGACACCTTCTATGGACAGCCCGTTTGTGGAAAGGCTATTGGATGTTTCTGTTATTGTTATTGTGAGCTAGCCGATGTACTTTGGATTTACATATATATAGTTTAAACTATCCAAGACAAACGCAAACAACTGAAATATAAACGTTCATGAAAGTGTAGCTATTTATTTTTGTTATTCCACACACATTTACTGCACGTCTAGGTGAATATTTGGAGGCCATCTTGCATTTATATGAATTTGTCAGTGGTGAATTGGTTGTATAAGTTATCTAAACGTATTTCTATGTATGTAAACACATAATGTAAGTGCCGAACGCATAATAATGAAGTCGGAATATATTTAAGACAAAATGTTGATACCTGGCGGCCATCTTGATAACCGCAAAATTCACAACGATTTGAACCACCATAAAACCGAATCGTTTCATATATATCGTAAGGAAGGATACTCAACAATTTAAACAACTTTATCTGATATTTCAAGCATGATATGTACGTACATGTCCAACTACTGATATAAAATATGGTTTTTAACTCGTTTGACCTCTTTGCACTTAATGACCCCAAAAGTGACCTTGTCCCACCTACTTTGATTGACCGACACCGGATTCATGTTCAGGAAGGTATGATGTATCAATCCAGCATAGTCGTTGCTTTTGCTCTCTTGGGTTGAACAGAAGTCGTTTTTAAGCCACTTCTTCTGAAAGTGCCGCTCCACTAAGGTAATACTGTATACTGTGTACCAATCTTGACCTTAAATACCATCACCTACAATTTCTACACATGTTAGCTGAAGAAAGATTTACGTTGATTTTCTCGTTACCATTAACGATTATAGCTATGCACATGAGTGTGTTCGAGTTCTAGTCCCACACGTTTTATTGATATTGAATGCACATACAGTGGAACCTCTCTAAACCGGAGACCAAGAAAACACATGTGATCATATTTTTGATGAGTATCTTGCCCATTTACCTCGTGGCTCAAATTGATCAAATGCCTGATTTACAAAGAAAGCTCTCTAAGCCGGACACCCTGGAGACCTCCCAGGGTGTCCGGTTTAGAGAGGTTGCACTGTATTTATATTTCCTTACAGCTTGTGGGTCGACCATAACACTCCCACGTGACCACATAGGTGTATTGCTATCGCCGATGGGACAGAACAATGTTTATCAATCAAATGTTGTCTGTAAATGGTCGATACTAACCGACTCTCCAATGGTAATTAAGCTACACATTGACAAACTGTACATATAATCATCAGTCAACTGTTCCAAAGACTTATTGACGATCCCGGACCACGGGGCAGTCTGTGGCAACATGTCCGGTCGTGACTATGTGATACACAAGACAGGGGTGGACCTCATGTTTGTCACGGACTCCACAGATGAGCTGGCGGTCTTCGTTATCAACGCCGTGGCTGTCGGAAACTACACCAACTTCTACGTATACATGCATACATGGCATTTTTCGTTAACACGTTTCTAATAAGTGTTTGAAGAGCTAGTAGCGTTTAATGCTTTCTGTGACAATTAATACAATGGATCCTCTCTAAACCGGACACCCTGGGAGGTCCCCAGGGTGTCCGGTTTAGAGATGTTCCACAGCAAAACAGACACATGATTACTTCCAAGACACGCATGTTTGATTTGTGATCATGAACAGACATTATCATCCGATATAAAGGGCAAAGCACACCATCACAATTAAGTACAACTAACCTTTCTCAGCGTCCGGTTTAGAGAGGTTCCACTGTATACTGAATATGTGAGTACATGATGCAGCGTCTGTAATGCTTTCTGATCATCCCTAATACGACCATAGTTATTTCATTATATATATTAGACACGCCATGCGATTTTGCACCTTCGGACATCTGCGTGATTTCATTGAATACGTTGACAATATGTTTCATAAATAAGTTGACACCATTTTCAGAGTACATGCGGAATATAAAATGTTGTCAACTTTTGACGCTATTTATGGAAACTATTGTAAATTTTGTAAACGTATTTGATGTGAGAAGGTACAAAATCCCATGGCGTGTCTCAATTATTTAATAGTGATCGTTTACCAACGCCATTTTGCATCTGTACTATGTATGTCATAATATATGTTCTTTCTTCAACTCTACAGGATCAACTCCAGGAATTCCACACAATGTTACGGTATACGAGTCCAAGTACGCCCTAGTTGTCAACTGGGACCCTCCACTGCTGCACAGAGACTACGTATCTGGCTATATACTGACATACATCGTGCAGCCCGACCTACGCCAGTACAGCCAATCGCTGCCGTCCAGACGTCGCAGTGGTGCCGTGGATATTGTCGATTGGCCAGGACGACGGTTGGACGTGTGGGTGCGGGCGGAAGGCGATATCGCTGCTGACAATAAAACACAAGCGCTGTCTACGCGAGTTAGTACGTTGCATGATTTTGGATGCCAGCACTAAGTCTGACCGATATTGGTATTAGAAAGATCACACATTTATACTAATCAGATTGCTTATATTTATGTCCATGCAGGCTGGGTCAATTGCTTTCTATTGTTTTGTCCGTATATTTGGGTGCATTACATTCTATTTTATTACTTTACAATTATGCGACTCTATTTTACATATTAATTTGTGTCATGGACTGTTCATCAGTGTTACAGAACATGATGACACAAACGTCTCATATCACTAACTTAAGGGAAATTCAAAATGAAAAGAAAACAGGTCATACGAACACTATTTAAAATGCATTGTCTAAATGCAGTTGTGCTCAACGACCACCGGGTATTGGGAAATAATACTATCAGTATAAGAACGAACGTAGAGACTTTCTAAGCATCTGGTCAATGTTAATGAATGTATTGTTAAATTAATGTCCAATATTATTTTAATTGCAGCCTGTGGCGAAGCAATTAACACAACCGGTGATATATATTACATAACGTCGCCGCACTACCCCAAGTCGTTCCAGCACGGCGTTTATTGTAAATGGAACATCACCGTCGGTGCGTCTTTGGGCATCGCGCTGACCTTCATCAGGATAGACATAACTAATCACCGGGGTGATTGTTCTGACTACGTGACTGTCAGCGGACACAGGAAGTTCTGTGATGACACACATCAGAATAGGCCGATGACATTGTCTGGTGTACGCAACCTGGTCGTCGAGTTTCAGACAGGCTCGGACGGCGTAGGGGCAGGTTTTATGTTACAGGTCGAACAACTGCATCATTATATTGACACAGGTATGCGTAGCGGATCTAAAAATGCCCAGTACCGCATCCTTTATGCCGTTAAAAGCTGTTAACTTACTTTGACAACTCCTTCTTCCATTTAATTTCCGGTTAGCATAAGTTATCTTTATTTAACCGCATCGGATAGCACAGGCAAAGATGCAACTTAGGATGGCATAAATGACAGGGTGGGAATACTTTGATGATGTCACATTTTGCTACAATAGTTTATCATTATACTTCTCCAACCACAGTCTAGAATATATGAACGTTCTCACATCTACTACTAGTATGCTATGTTTACGTGTCAACATTACTGCATGATACACGTTACCGTTCACGACTTTATACTCTGTTTCTTATCCTTTAGTATGTTTATACGGCATGTAGGCTTTATATTGGTGTCGCCATCTGCCGATATTCTTGTTGGTCTTGTGTTTTTTTTCATTTTTACTTTCCATATTTCTATAACCTCCAAAATCTACTATTATTTTTTAATATTTATGTCGTATTGAAGCTTTATGGCTTGAATGTTTTTTAAATGGTCCGTCTGTACAACGTTATATTCACTCACATACATAATTGTGGCTGTGACGGGAGAAATGGATATTATCAGTTTTGCGACCGGTGTAGATCGAGTGAACCTGTGCATCTGCACAGTCTGATCATGATCAGCACTGTTCGCCATTTCGTCAATGAAACACCTGGCATGTTTCTAACAAGCAATATAGATCATTATCAGGCTACAGGAGTGTGCTTCTTGATCAGGGACTACACTTGTCACGTATCCAATAAGCCCCATGTCTTCAGTCACAGCCACAATTATGGATACCTCTTACAGCATTATGTTTTTTACTGGTACCGCAGACCTAACGCCCACATCCAGCTCCCCGATTCGACATACCCCGTCATCGGCATTCAGCACAGCAGCAGGAACATTGATTGCAATATCGCTGTCAAGCACGAATGCTTTTCTAAATGTTTCTTTAAGTGTATCTTGAGTACAGTATATTGTAACAATAAATAATTTACTCAATATTTTGTACTGCTACTTGTTATATATGAACAACGTTGAAAGTTACAAAGACAAAGTTCATGATAACCGACGATCAGAACAAAATATATACAGTGGGGTCAGCTTGTAAGTGCACACACGAACGAACACGATAGGTTGGTTGGTTCCTAATCGCAAGTTCAGCACAGAGTGACGTTGATAACATAATGTGGTTCGTGCTCCATGTCATTAGCTCTACCCATTGCGAAAGCCGAAATTTTAAACAGTAAGAGTGAAGCAGAGATCAAGATTAAATTTTAAAAGCGAAATCCGCAAAGAAAATGATTTTATTAACGCTTCAAAATGCTTATACATGTTGTTTTGCCGTAGAGAACTAATCTCTATGGAATGTATATTTATACATGTAATGAACAAACTATATATTAATGCTTACAGTGTCAAATTGTCGTATATAAAACATATTACGTATCACAGACTATCAGTTCATTCACACTTCAAACATTAAACATATTTAGTACGTATCGTCATTATCATCTGAGTTTTCAGTTGCATCGCTGTCGGTTGAACTGAACTCTTCCAAAGGTAGGCAAGCGTAACATCGTCTCTGAAAATATAAACATTGGTTATTTAGTTCAGGAATTTCGGTAGATCAGCGCTATTTCTCAGTAAATATTAACCCTTTCACCCCTATTAAAGTAACTGGAATGGATTGTGTTATGTTAATGTTGCAACCAATCCAATGGTCACAGAATGATTTTCAGACTAGTCCATTTATGAAAAGGGGGTATATTTTGTTCTCAACAATATGAAAATTACTTTCAAAAAGTGCAGATCCTGATGAGACGGCTCGTTACGAGCCGGCTCATCTGGATCTACACTTTTTGCCAATACCACTATATTTGCGTTATTTGCATATTCTTGTTATTTATTTCATTAATTTCCATGCGGTTTCGGCTGTTCCAATCTCATCATATTTACGAGTGTCATATATCAACCTATCATTTTGTGTTCATCTAGTGTAACTTTAGTTTGATGATGTTTTATTGGTTTTATACTCATACGTTGCATCCATGGAATGCCTTATCAACTTATTGTGTGTTTAATTTCCTACGCAATTGGTTGTCATGGATGCATCACTATGACTGGTGAAGACTGATCGCCGCAGTATGAATACTGTGCTATATAATCTTAACCCTTTGAACCCGAAAGCCCGCTATAGCGGCGTTTGCAAAGAGTGCATATTCAGATGAGCCGGTTCGTAACGAGCCGTCTCATCAGGATCTGCACTTTTTGCAAGTAATTTTCATATGTTTTAGAACAAAAACACCCCGTTTTCACAAATGGACTAATTTAAAATCATTGACGAGTCTGGCAACAGGGTTATAGATGAGCAGACCAGCATAGCATAACATTTCGATAAATATGTGACATTCGACCAGTGTGGACTGCCTTTGGATTGCTTGTCAAAATATCACCGAGAGGGTAATTTGAGTAAGTGCGGTTGGTCCCGCAATATTTGCAGACGTAAGGATACCGCCAATGTGTGCTACACGCAGTCATTGAAATGCCTCTACAGCAAATATCAGCATTACAAATGTCCAGTTACCGTTCCAAGATACATGCATGTAGTCTTCATCACACTACTAGTGTTATAGTAGGGGGGCAAGCACCCATAACAATGAATTCAGTTCAACCCGAGAGAGCAAAATCAACGACTACTTTAAATCAATGCATTATATCATCCTGAACACGAATCCGGTGTCGGTCAATCAAATCAGGTGGGAATAGGTCATTTTTTGGGTCATTAAGTGCACATAGGTCAAATAAGTGCAAAACTCACTCTATTTTGATAATACAATATGTACTTGCATAACATTACAGAACAATCCGAAAAACTATGTTTTCTTGGTGATTATTCTTTATGGGGCATATACAAAGCAATCCGGTTTGCTCGGACGTCTCTATCGTTGAGAGTATCAACATATTCAAGATGGCCGCCAAGCATCAATATTTAGCCTGAAATGTGTACTTATTTGATGAATGAAAACAATTAGGCACTTGGAGATCTTGATCGGACGGACGGACGCAGTAAAACATTTGGATACCATGCATTAATTTTAAACATAGATGGAGGCTACCAAATCCATATGAATCCAAGATGGACGCCAAATATTCATCAAGATCAGGCTATATTATCTACACTGTGGTGGACCATATCTTGGTACTAAGCTAGATATGAACATATTAGTTTGATTTTCATCTGAGATACGATATTAAAAATATAGATCAATATGTATGCTCTTCTTAACGAGTGTGTTTAATTAAAAATGGCCGCCATATTTTCCAAAAACTCGAAAGTTATTGAATATAATGTTTACTTTTGCTTTACTTATGTTTACTACTGCATTCTGTTAGGCGACCTCTATCAGTAAATTGGACACACTTGATTTTGAAGTCATTTGTAATTTTGTTTATTCAAAATTCTCGCCTCATTTAGGCTATTTTAAAACAGTGTGGTACTGGCAATTGTGCATTTCTTTTAATTTACGTTTACATTTCTTTATAGGACAGATTCACATGTGTTCAGACTAGTAGATCGCTGATGATGCTCGAATTAAGTTACACTAGTAGTATATAGGGAGTCAAAATGATACCACCTACGGTGATATCATTTCCACCCCTCTATACTACCCCCACCACCCCCGAAAAATCAAAAAATGGTTAACGAGGAAATTGTCTCCCGACAGCAAATTTATGAACTTTTGAGAAAATAATTTTGAAAAGAGGGAGTCAAAATGGGTCCCAATTATATTGGAAATTGAACAGAAAAAACAATACCAATTATTAGAAAAATGGGAATTGAAAGCTTATAATGCCTGTGTCGAAGAAGTTTATGAAGATTACGGGGGTTATAGTCCTATATATAAATTCTATAAATGGAAAACACTAGTTGATATCGAATACATGAAATATCAGCTTAATTTATTACGCTCCGATAAAAACGTTGCGTTTACAATATTATACCGGCAATTACGCGAACGACACAAGGGGCAAGTACAAATATTAAGACGGATAATGCGTATCGGTTATAAAACTAAGGTGTATTATATAAAATTGTTAAAACCCAACGATTCGTTTACGAATATACGTTTCTACGATATCGCTTATAAAGAAATTGAACAAAACTAATTAATTTATGTTGTAATCACAACACCAAGCAGATGGCAATGTTCCAATTACATATGTTATGAACATGAACATTAGGTGTCCCACCTTACACACATATTAACTGTCCATTTTAGAGAGATTTACACGATTCGTTATTTAATTAATTATTAATAATTTAAAGCGGAACACCCCCTATTATATAGAAAACATATTAATTAATATAAATATAATATTTCCACCAACAAAGTTAGGTTTATATACGAGAAATAAACACAGTTCATTGTCGGGACGCCGACAGTGAGATAGGTTTCGCCACATGTACTTCACTCTGGCCGCTCTACACATTATAACGGATGGAGGTAATGAAGAGGAGGGGTCCGCGGTATCGGTCAAATGATGGGGTGGAGGAGATGTGAGCGTGACACATCCCACTAAGCCTAGAAAAGAGAAGAGAAGAGATCTAAAGCGAAGGCTTAGTGGGATGGGCCCAGAAGGGTTTTGCTGGCGCGGGTTCGAGCCTCGGTGGGACCTAAACATTTTATTTTTTTTTAAATTGTTTATTATTATTAATAAATTGTTTACTGCACCAATGTAATTAATTTTATAATTTTAAGAAACAATTAAAATTATTTTTTAAAAATTATTTTATAAAATATCACAATGGTGCTGTAACATTTCCTCCGACTTTATTTCCAAGTTTTACCCTAAATTTATCCCAATCAGTACACTCAATTTTGGGCATGGTGGCACGCGCCTTGATTCTAATATCATTTTTTAATTCTTCATATCTCCCAATTTCTTCCACCACGGATTCAAATTCTAAATTTGATATTTTCTTATCGGCCAACGCTTTGGACACCATAACGTCGATGGTATTTTTCTTAGACCTAGCGAGAACGGATATTATATCATGTTTTCTACTTTTTTTCTCGAGTTTTCCACCCGCCGCCCTAATTACCATACAAAGTATTCCAGATAAAACGGTAATTCCACTCAAAACCCCTGCAAACCGTTACAATTGTAGATAGTGTTGCAGCAGTCCCCACACTCATTTCAGATAAAATTGCCAGAACTGTACTAGATGCTTCAGCTATGTTCGCCGCGTGCTTATAATTGTTAGCGTGTCTTTTTCTATTTGCACATTCTCTAACTAAAATATCCTGCATAGCGACGATATTATTCAACCTAAAATCTGAACTTCTTTCGTTAATTGGATACAGTGTTGATGGAGTGGTATTGACAATTGGATACAGTGTTGGTGGATGGGTATTGACAATCGGATACAGTGTTGGTGGATTGGTATTGACAATCGGATACAGTGATTCGTTCATGATTTTCAATATATTAGTATTTTACAAATTAAGTTCGATTAACAATGAGACAATAGTGGAAGAACTCGCTGGGTCAGCGATTTACGTAACAAAGTTAATAACACTACCTTCGGAAAGTCTAATTGTATCGTTACCGGCGAACAAAACCACCGATGAAATATCTCCAGCGAGTTTATTGACTCCAGCCCCCCGTTCTTCCCATCCACTACAAGATTTATCACGACCGCGCCCACAGGTTTACCATTAGAATTAACTGAGCAGACAGCCATTCGGAGAAGCGTACCTGTAGCTGGCATGGCGTATCCCCCATATGTATTGCTCGCTTTGGCACCGAACGAATATTCATAGAGCCCCTCAGTCAATAGGCCCCGCTTCCCAGCCCAAACTGTGATGACACGTTTTTGAGTTTTCAATGTTTCCACCAATCCGGCAAGCCCCCCGATAGAGGTATGGGCCTCAGCACGAATATTTTCGTCTCCTCAAGCTCTTTGGTCGCGGCTCTACGAACACGTTTCAGTTTTTCGGTTATTTTTCCATCTAGTTCAGTAAGTGCTACATAGTCTTCTGAGAACAACACCCCATATGCCTCCGTAAGGGACGCCTGGTGGTCTTCTCTGGCTTTCTCAATACCCAACCGGGTCTCTTCCCGAAATTCTGTTATTTTTTCACCTAGTTCAGTAAATGATGCAGAGTCCTCTGAGCGCCACACCCCATAAGCCTCCGTAAGGGCCGTCTGGTCTTTCTCAACCCCCAACCTGGCCTCTTTTTGAAATTCTGTTATTTTTTCACCTAGTTCAGTAAGTGTTGCTTCTCTGTTGAGAGAGTACTCTGTGCGCAACACCCTATACGCATCCGTAAGGGCCACCTGATGGTCTCCGCGGGCTTTCGCAACCCCCAACCGGGCCTCTTTTTTAAATTCTGTTATTTTTTCGTCTAGTTTAGTAAGTGCTGCTTCTCTGATGAGAGAGTCCTTTAAGCGCAACGCATCATAAGCCTCCGTAAGGTCCGCCTGGTGGTCTTCTCGGACTTTATCAATACCCGTTCAGACTCCATCAAGATCCAACCGGGTCTCTTTCCGAAATTTGGTTATTTGTTTTCCTAGTTTAGTAAGTGCTGTTTCTCTGATGAGAAAGTCCTTTAAGCACAACGCATCATAAGCCTCCGTAAGGTCCACCTGGTGGTCTTCTCGGACTGTATCAATACCCAATCTGGCCTCTTTCAGAAATTTGGTTATTTTTTCACCTAGTTCGTTTAGTTCCGTACGTGTTTCTTCACGACATTGTGTATTCACAGCCAGGGCATATTCTCTAAGTTGTGATAGTAGACTCTTGTGAATCTCGTCCGTGGCCACCGATATAGTTCTATTGATCAAGGCCTTTGTTTTTTGGGTAGTTAAAAAGTCGCCCTCTGTTGGGATGAATCCCCCTTTTGTCGGTTCCAAATTCTTTGACTTTGTCACACAATCAGAAGAACTACCTGGTCCGTATATACTCATAATAATTTTCTTTAAAATTAAATTATAATATTGGGGCACATATGCTCAATTGGAAATTTCGAGAACGACCGAAATCGGGTAATAGTTATTCAACTTTCTCGCTGGATCATCGAGAATAGAGACCGTAAATTCGTGGATGTGTCCCGATTCCAAAACTTTCATCTCGGGGTGTGGGAAGTCTAAGGTCACAGTCTCCCCAAAGAAACAATCGCTGGCTTGCACGGTTTTCAGTAATGTGCTGGGGGGATCCGTCTACCATGTTGTACGATGTGTTCACCCGATCCAAGTGCACCCTGAGAGTTTTCGTGAAGGTGAAGTCCACCGGGTTATTACCGACGTACTCACCCGGGGTAAACACCCCTTTATTTGCGGAGTATGAATCTCTAAAACCGAGTTGAATACCCAACCCCGGGGAGACCACTACCTTATTATCAGGGCTGATGGTAATTGTTGCGAGCCCGGTAGCCTTCGATATTGTGAGGTTGACTATACCGTCAAGCTCTGAGGTGACAAAATCTTTGAGCTGTCTTATTCCCCACAGTCCGTGAGGCAGCTTTACACCTACTTGTTGTTCATCCTTCACATAGTAAAACCCTTCACTCTTTCCCACATTCTGCCACCCGACCGTGAAGGTGATTGATCTGAGGCCCACCCGGCGTTTTCCGCAGCAGTTGTCAATTGACTTTTGAAGTTCACAACTCTCTTTTTGAACATTAGTGATAGTAGCAAACATAATAATATCTTTCAATGGATACCAAAGCATTTAGCTTCAATTATAATGCAAAGTACGCGGTCGGGGGTAAATACACTCAAAAAGACGTTGTTAACCCTCTTGTACACCCAACTGTAACAGTTAGACCGGAAAGTGGCTTTACCACCAATTTCCCTAACACGTTTGAGAAATATAGGCTGCCCAAGATTACAACAATGGAGGCGGTAAACGTGTGGAAAGCAACACCGATGCAGTTTTGGCAGAACCAGATAAATTTCGCTGTATGGTGCGCAACGGCCGGATGTGGAGTTTCACATCAAGACCATCTGACATCCAAGAATGTCATGCCCCGAAGTCTCTACAACTTTCACGTGTATTATACTATTAGGAGGATTATCAAAGAACTAGGTATTTCACTACCTCAAGACGACGGCTGGGATCCCATTTCCAGCACATACGACCGTAAGGCGTTCGAAAGACTGTGTAACGAATTTAACGTTTCAAAAGACGCGGACTGAAGACAGAAAGCATTTCCTACCAGCACCGGCCTCGGGGACGTTCTCATTCGGGGCCAGTCCGGGAATTGGACTGATTTTAGACATGATCACTCAGGCGACCACATTGTCAGTCGGAACACCGGGAATTTTGACCCCGCGACGATGACCTTCGGGCCGGAAGTGTCTGGAGGTCGGCACTGTGGCGTGTTTTCTTGTAAAATGTTACCTCCGAAACGGGCTCACGTCGATTACATACAGCAGGCTGCTGAGGTTCAGGACGCGTGGGATACATTTATGTTAGATACGGGTCTAGGGTTCACGCAGGCCAGGGTTACTCGCCTCAACGACTCCATTCGTACGTACGTCTGGGCCATCCTCGGCGCACAGAAGCAAACTCGCAGTTCTATACTGGGCACGGGAACGGCGTTTGATGCACAAAAACAATTCTTGGCACTTATAGAGGACGCCATCTCAGCTAGGGTGGACCTGGAGAAGGCGATCCCGAATTATCAAGACGTTTTGCAGACTGCCCGCACACTGGTAGACTACGCATTTGGAATAGGTCTTTATATGGCGCCGAGCAATATGATACTACGAGACGACCCGGTTGACGGTTACAATAATCAGATCGTATTCGCAACCACCGATCAAAAAATCGGCCGCAACGGGAACGTGAACACGGGTATCATCAAGCTCCCACCCAAGATGATCGGGAGCGGAGGTGAAAATTCAAATAAATTTGAAAAATATTTCATAAAAACCCCAATTCATCCAATCGCGATTGGCTTGGATACACCCACCCCACCAACCCCAATTCACGAATTGGACACCCCAGCAAGTTCATTTAAACCCGTTATTCCAGCCGCGGGAACACCAATCGTAATTGGAAGCACAACCCACGAGGAGGAGAAATTAGGGCTCGTCGTCGCCCTCATGGCGATAGGACTACTCGCGCTTTGATTTTAGGAACTCTTGGGAGGCTAAAAGTAGGAGACCGGCGATTGCCACGATTAAAGCCCAAGTATTTTTGGCGAGCCATCCGGCCGTTTTTGATAATATAGATAACAAGTAAGAAACAATACTTCCAATCAGTCCAGGTAGTGCGGCAGCCGCCTTTCCAGCTAATTTAGCTAGGAGACTGGCGAGGGCTTTTAGTTGTTTTTTTTTGCCCACTCCTTGGCTCCACCGGATGGCGGGGGTGCTGGTGGTGGCGCGGGTGGTGGCGCCGCACCGCGAGTGAAAGCTAGAACTATGGTCGATATAGTCATGCCGACAGCAACGAGGATGCTTGCTATCGTGACACCCTGCTCTCTGAACAGAGTGCGAAGACGCTCACCGAGTGTCGTCTCTTCATGCAGGACCCTCGAGATTGTTTTGCGGATCCGACTTATTTGTGTGCGGAGAGCCTCACGTCAAGCCGATGCAGCCTGCAAGCGAGCTTCTCTTTTATCCCGCAACGACAGCAGGCGTTCGGTGATCTGCTCGGTAGATTCTCTATCGTCACCGGCTTCCCCCAGTTTTCTTTCTTCCAGCGTGATATGTTCATCCAGCTATTTGAGTGACCTCGCTGAGCTCTACCGTTTCTATCGCAGAGGCCGTCTTCGCCATCGTTTCGTCGGTAGACTGTAGGGCCTCTACAGCGCGGGTCGGCATAATTGGTTCATGGAGCGCCGTGGCGTAATCGTTAGTGTGTCGGACTACTGATCCAAGGGTCGTGGGTTCGAGCCTGACTAGCGGCGTGCGTTGTGTCCTTGAGCAAGACACTTTATCCACACTGCTCCAGTTCACCCAGCTGTAAATGGGTACCGATAATTCGTAGTTGCTCTGTAAATACGAATTACCGGCTTCTCTCAAAAATCTCTACCTCCGTTCTTTCTCCCATTCTTGGGAGACGGCATGCAAGGTCCTAGAGCCAGTGCCGCCGTTAAATATAAGCATAAAAAAAAAGAAAAAAGAAAGCATAATTGGTTTACCACGCTTCCAATCTGGAAATCCTAGTTCGCTCCTTATGATTTTGCAACCGCCCCGTTTTCCGGCAATGTGTTTAGCGATAGGGGTTTTTCGGTTTTCATGTTGATGATCAGGCTATTTGATGATTTTAGTCGCAACCTACCACGCATATCCAATTCGAACTTGGAGTAGTCGCGACCGACAGATGGGACCAGATCTTTTTCTGCCAAATTGTTGTAGTAGTCGTTTACAGCTCCCTCGAGCAATTCCCGACTTTGACCAACGCTGCTGGTAGCGCCACCTATTTCCCCCAATTGCGATTGGAATAGAACTGGAGTCTCTATGAAGGGCGTTTCGTTATCGTTATCATCATCATAATCATCGACGTAATCGTCTCTACCGATTTCATCCATGTCAATTTCGTAACCAGCCATCTTTATAATTATGTATTGAAGACAAAACCATATGAGTTTAATAGCTTAGCTAAATTATGTCTTCGAGTCAATACGGTCGCAAACTCAATCCATTCCGCAGACTGCGTGAGCCCCTCGGGGCAAAAGGCGTGAGAAAGAGTGTCGTTATTACGAACAACCCATCGACGATCGACCAAAACCAGCAGCTCTTAGTCCGCTTCCCCAACCTCGGAACTTACGACGTCATTGTGCCGGGTACTGTTCGCCTCGCTTTCACTATTTCGCTAAGGTCTCACGGGACAGTGGGCAGCTAGCTTTAAAAAGGGGGTGGACGATTTTCTAAATACTTCACTACCGACCCTGTAAGTTACACCAGTGTGTCTAGAAAAATAGGTTTATGAATATTTCTTGACTTTGGGAGGCTTGACAAGGTGTATTTTTTAGAGTATTTCATAATTCTACGAAACTGAATGTTAGCTCCAGTTGATTTTGACATCTTGGAAAATGTCGCCTGCTATGCTGTCTCGCCGGTACGGTTTCGCGTCAGAATTTAAGGTATTTTTCGGGCATTTGTAGCGAAAATTTGAGCTGGTTATGACCCCGCTTTGAAATCATTTTCAGAAAATGGTGTGGTGTTACAAGTGATAGAACAAGACATAACAAAGTATCTGTGCCTCATATTTTCATGAAAACAATTCCGATAAATTCAGTCGTGTTGATAGGTGGGTGGGGTAACTTTGTAAAAAATTAATTGAACACATCTGATGCGGTTACTGAATTTTTATTGTGGCGTGCTATTTGTACTTCATTTGCGAGTATTTGTCAATACTTGTCGCAAGAGCCTCCTTAGCTGATTGTGAGAGGCGGTGATTTTTATAAGTCACCCGCCGCCCTCAGAAAACCAGTCAATTTTGGCTATTTTCAACCGTCCCGTGATGCCTAACGTCGACGGACGCGGACCGAACCGTCGTGCAGAACCTGGGTCGCGCCATAGTCAAGAAGACCATGATAAAGATTTCTGGTAATGAGGTGATGTCGATCGATGACAGCGACGTCTACCATTGCTATCAGGACCTGTGGAAGACGGCGCAAGAGCCCGAAAACGCTGTCTATCAGGGTATTGACACCAGCAAAAATAAGAACGTAACCAAACTTAGAATCGGGGCTGGTAACAAGGCAGATAACAACGCGAGCGACAACGCGATCGCGGCCGCTTACGGCAACCGCTTCTACATCCCGCTCGACTTTGAGTTGCTGGAGAGTCACATGCTCTACTATCAGAGTGCTTTGGCTGACCGCCTCGAATACGAGCTAACGTTCAATGACTACGGCCGAGCTCTCATAGCCGACCAGTTATCGACGTATACGATCGACAATGTTTCGCTGGAGTACGACATGGTCACGATGCCCGAACTCGCACGATTGATCAGAACCCAGTACGCCGGGCGCGTTGCCATACTTTACGACCGAGTTCTTCGCCACCGTAAGATGACGAAAGACAAAAGCGACACATTGTGGAATATTAAGGTCAACGTCCCCGCCCGCTCTATGAAAGGTATACTGATGCTGTTCGAGGAGGCTAGGTTCGCGTTCGGTGCTTGAAAAACTGACAAATTCTATAGCCCCAAAATCACGATGGTAGAGGTGACGATCGAGGGAGTCCCCAATCAACACTACAGCGCGGGCCTTTGCGCGCACAAGCAGTGGGACGAAGTCAGAAAGCAGTTTGCTTCCGGCTCTAAACGCTCCCCCGAGGTTGCCGCGGTTGCCATAGACCTGCAGCTATCGGCCGTCTCCCTCACGCAGTTCCTTACTACCAAATACGCGTTATGGCTAGACATGCGAACCATCGACGACGACCAAATGCACGGTAGCGGAGGTCAAGTTGAGAACGCTAGCGAGGGTGTGACGATCCAGATAACCAAAGAGGCGGGTGGAAATGGCGCATTGAACGTGTACTTATATATAATTACAGACGCACAACTGAACATCGAAGATGGCCGATACGTATCAGCGATCTACTGATTTTAAGAAAATTAGCAATCAATACCAATTCACGATTGGAGATGCCCACTCTGCCATAATATGTGGGCAGACAGGATGTGGAAAAACGGTTTTCATCCTCGACTTGCTCGAGGGGTCCTACCGCGATGCCTTTCGTCACATAGTGATCCTATGTCCCACTGTGCGGCACAACGATACTTATCAGCGGTGCCCGTGGATATGGACCGACCCTGAGGTATACGTTATTGACCCCGGCGACAGGCTTCACGATTGGCTGCGTGGTTTATATCAAAGATTCCAGGGTGAGCCCACACTATACGTGATTGACGATTGCTCGGTCAAGGCGGCGATGACGAAAAAGAAGGACATGCTCTCCGAGCTCGCATTTTCTGGCCGCCATGCGAGGCAAAGCGTATGGATCTCCACTCAAAAATACAACGCCGTCCTCAAGGATCTGCGCGAGCAAACGAAATGGGTCGCCCTCTTTCACTGCAAGGACCGAGACTCATTCGATGACTGTCTTCGAGAGAATGACGTTATCCCAACGCGCGAGGAGCGCCTGGAGGTTCGACAGATGCTTTCCAAAACTAAGCAGGCCAAGCTTCTGCTAAAGACTGATCAACCAACTGCTTAGAAAGTTATCAATTCTCGTTAGTAACTGCTGAGTAAATGCTTAACAATGCTTAGCAATTGCTGAACAATGCTGAAGAAATGCTTAACAAATGTTGAACAAATGCTGAACAATGGTTAACAATGTTAACAAGTTGGTGCTCTGCTGCTAGCTTTGTTGCGAGCATAACGGTGATCATAAGTATCGGGTGGTGCGCTTGGCAATATGTTAAAGTGATGAGACTTGTTAGAATAATTTTAAGAATAATGAAGTGCGATGAACTTCTCGATCAACTAATGGAAGAAACCTCAACTCCGACTGCCGACACTGTATCTTTCCTGAAAGATAATGAAACATCAACTCTGACAGAGCAATCGGGGTTGACAATCGCGATTGGGGCCGATACGAATGAAAATGCGGCACGACGAGAGCGGCTAGCTGCGCTGGTTGGTGGGGGACAATCGGAGCATTATCTCGGTAGGCGTCTCTCAGTTTGTCAGGTGGATAAGATGACAGATGCGGAGATTGATAAAATGTATGCGCAATACGAATCCAAATTGGGGGCAGAGATGACAAAAACTCTTGGATTGGCGGCTATTCATTTGTACGCTACCGCCGTTAGTATACTTCTCCCTATACCAAACACCGAGGGGTTGATTCACGATCTAGAGACTGACCCTTTTATATATTTATCACAAGTTTGGAATGTACTTAGCTCCACTGACAACCGCGTTGACCACGGGTAAACACTGTCAATTTGGACATATATGCCCACGAACTATAAGCTCAGAAAATGATGACACAAGACACACCCGCGAGAGTGACGGAACCACAATCTCCAACGGCGTTGGGGATTGCTCCAATTCCAATTTCGAACCCGATTGCAGCACTTCCAACTCCGATTGATCCTACAACCCAATCGCGATTGGAGTTGGGGGTTGCACGACATAAAAACCCAAAAAAGACAGGCAGCTGGGAGGGCGGCGGCTGCCACCCGAAAAGTTAAACAAGATAAAATACTCGCCAAGCTTCGGGAGACCAAACTCCAATCGAGATTGGGGTTGAAATCTGGGACGCAGATAGCAAAACATCTGAAGACAGAGCAATCGGGTTCAACAGTGTTGAGTGCAAAACACCCCCGATTGAATTAGAAGCGCACTCAACACCCAATCGAGATTGGATGAATCCGATTGCTCCAACTCCCAATACTGATTGGATCCTATGGGTTGTTGGTAGTGGTCTGACAGTTGTGGGCTTTACCATTTCAACAACAGAACCCCAACTCCAACGGCGGTTCCTAGAAAAGTTACGAAACGATTGGATGCACCCCATTTAAACATTGATCGCGATCCCTTTTATATGCAATAATTATAACAATGGCTGAAAACACGGGTAAAACGTTTGTGAATGGACTTTATCACGGCGTGGTGATATCGGGCCTCAGTATCGGATCGGCTCGACTATCAAAGATGATCTCAGGAGGGCCCTCTACCAAATTGGACTTTACCGTGAGAGACGTATTATTCATGACCTTGGATGTAGCGAGCGCAATATTTGTTCGAGATGCTCTAACTAAAGCTGGAATTCTACCCGCTAATATATGGAAATAATGGCTTCGATCGGAATAATGATAGGTGGTACGCTTGTAAACGCATTGGCGTTCAGCGGTAGCAACTTTATATTCTCGAAAATGAGAAGCTCGAACGTGGATGAGGAGCGGAAGCGTCACGATTTAGCTGTAGAACAACTCAATAGCGCAAAGGAAGCATGGTCGAAAAAACGAACCGCCTATCTAGACTGGGTCAACGAAGAGCTTCGCCGCGAGAATCACGCCGCGCAAACTTTCCAGAACGTTGAAGAAGCCAACCGCGAGTACGCGCTGGCATATCCGCAGAAAAGATATCCGCAGAGATCGCGTTTATCGTCGTGGGAATGGGTGTGGTGGGTCTCGTCGGCTACTATATTGAACAAATTAATTAATTAATTATTTAAAAAAAAATTATTTTATAAAAATATATATATAGAACGATGTTAGTTGACGAACTTTATTTTGCTATGATCGATGCAGGCTACACTGCCCTTAAACACCGTATAGCTGGCGCAAAGGGTATGATTCGTTTGGCCCGAGATTCTCTCGATACGTGGCGCGAGGACGAAAAAGAAGCCACCCTTTTCGCAAAGCGGTTGTTAGATTCCCCAATCGATGAATTAGATTCCTCCGAGTTCCTTCAGAACTTAACCTCCAAATGTGAATTGTACCAAGAAAGGTTTATTATTAACGACGCAGTTACCGGACGAACTGGCGAGGGCATGTTGGAGATTGACCGATATATTAGAATACTTCGCATACGATGAACACGCGCAAACTTGATACCAAACTAACGCGCAAGCTAGCGAATACATACTATAGCCCACGTGGCTACTGGAAGGGACTCGCGGCCATCAAGAACCTCGCGGCGGCGACCAAGGTTTCCTAAAACGCCACCAAGGAATGGCTCAAGAAGCAGGCCATCTGGCAGAACTATTTACCCGCGCCTCACAATATTCCGTGCCCGAAATTCGACGTGCCGGTGCCGAACCAAGTTCACCAAGCGGATCTCCTGTTTCTCCCTCACGATCGCGTCGGTCGCAAAACGTACAAGTACGCACTGACAATCGTTGACGTAGCGAGTCGTTATAAGGGGGCTGAGCCGTTGGCCACTAAAGAGTCTAAGGAGGTGGCCGAGGCTCTTTCCCGAATATATAAGAGGAGTCCTCTCAAATGGCCGAATCTTCTCCAGGTCGATCCCGGCCGCGAGTTCATGGGCACGGTTTCTCATCTATTGTCTAAGCACAAAGTTTCTATCAGACGCGGCCGCGTCAACATCCACCGGGACCAGGGGATCGTGGAGCGGTTCAATCGAACACTGGCTGAGAGACTGTTCGGACACCAATACGCCAAAGAACTTGTAGACCCTCATTCGCGATCGACCGAGTGGGTGGCCAGGCTGCCCGCCGTGGTCTCCGCACTGAACGGAGAGGTGACCAGATTGATAGGTAAGAAGCCTGTAGATGCCATCAAGTCTAAAAAGGTGACGAGCAAGCCCTCTGCCGTCTCTCGCGGGCGACCCGTTGGTTTAGAGGAGCAACGGCTTCCATAGGATGTTGACGTCCGGTACCTCTATCAACCGGGAGAGCTCGAAGGTGGCAGCCGCCGCGCGACTGATCCCGTGTGGTCTCTGAATGTATATCATCTGGATCGCTCTATTACCAAACCCGATGAGCCCGTGCTCTAATATTTGGCTGATGGTCCATCTCGTGGTTTTGTTCGCGAAGAACTTCTTATGGTACCTTCTGGCACCCAGCTACCCCCGATTGCTTAAATCAAGAGAGGTTCTGTATGTATTACGTCTGGTAACACGCGTCTTTTATCGTAGTACGCCGAGAGTCCTAATTTCTGTTGACAGTACGTTTTCATAACACCGTCTTTCATTTTGAATCCTCTGTTTTGTGCTACATCTATAGTGTGTCTTCCATCTTCTGTAGTTTCACTTAGTACTCGTTTATATCTATCCCAATTTAAATTGTTAGTTCTCTTGGATATTCCTTTCACAGAGTTTTTATTAATTAAATTAAATTATTCTACGAAATAACACTTACTAGATAACGCTATCGCCCTATCCCCGCTGAATTCCATTTTGAAAAGTCCTGGCTCTCTTTCGCTCCATTTATCCCAAGCAGTAGTATATAAGAGTCACAATGATACCATCACCTCTGGAAGGCACCGGCTACGCGCGGCACCTTCCACAGCATGATGGTATCATTTGTGACTCTTATATACTACTACCGCGAGACCATATATTTATGACATGAGAAGATACACCCTATTAGAGATAAAAATCCTTATGTTATACTGAGTATATATAATAACATAATGGTTCTAGTTAAGTGTGCGTGGTTGAAGACAGGTAGTCACGAGAGGTGTTTTCGCACCGGTATTTATGAATATTGCAAACATCACCGTGCATGGATGCGAAGAGGTTCCGTTTCGCCTCGCCCATGTCGGCATTGTGGGGTAGGGACCAAAGCTGAGTCACTGCTATGTCCACCATGCGGTGGAACTCAGGCTACTCATCGAATGGTTAACAGGGGATTACGTGCTCGCAAGTATTATCGCTTAGTAATAATTCAAATCGGAAAGTCAGTTACAAATATAGAATCGATATAATAAGTCACGGTGTTTCTACAGCATTAAAACACTGTAAAAAACATTATCAAACTAATTTTATAAAATTAGAAAATTGAACAGAAAAAACAAGTACCAATATTATTAGAGAAAATGGATAAGACAATACAGTTTGAATTGAAAATGTTTAATGACTGTGTTGAAGAAGTTTACGAAGCTTACGGGGGTTATAATCCTGTATATAAATTCTATAAAATGAGAACACTAGGCGATATCGAATTTTTGAAATACCAGCGTAATTTATTACGCTCCGATAAAAACGTTACATTTACAATATTATACCGGCAATTATGTCAACTATACAAGAGGCAAATACAAACATTAAGACGGATAATGCGTATCGGATATGAAACTAAGGTGTATTATATAAATATTTTAAAACCCAACGATTCGTTTACGAATGTACATTTTTACGATATCGCTTATAAAGATATTGAAAAAATTATTATTGAAAAAAAGAAACTACTAATTAATTTATAGCCGAGTGTATTTTCTTTATCGAAGGTATGTAATCGGGCTATCTGAAATTATTTTTCATCAACCTCGAGCGGTCTTATAGGAACGCCGTTGTCATACTTTGAGTGTATTTTTCCTTATCGGTGGTATGTAAACTGGCAATCTGAATTTATTTTTGTATCCGGCGTAATTCTCAGTGAAAAACACATGTTGTATAGGTATGTAAATTTGTTTACTGCACCAATATAATTATTTTATAAAATATCACAATGGTGCTGTAACATTTCTTCCGACTTTATCTCCAAGTTTTTCCCTAAATTTATCCCAATCAGTACACTCAATTTTGGGCATGGTGGCGCGCGCCTTGATTCTTATATCATTTTTTAATTTTTCATATCTCCCCATTTCTTCCACCACGGATTCAAACTCTAAATTTGATATTTTCTTATCGGCCAACGCTTTGGACACCATAACGTCGATGGTATTTTTCTTTGACCTGGCGAGAACAGATATACTATCATGTTTTCTACATTTTTTCTCGAGTTTTCCACCCGACGCCCTAATTACCATACACAACAACCCAGAAACGGCCGACACCGCACATAAAATCCCCGCTACAGGAACCGTTATAATGGTGGATATAGTTGCAGCTGTCCCCGCCCCACACAACACAGAAACACTCGCTAGAGCCGTGCTAGATGCTTCAGCCGTGTTCACCGCGCATCTATATTTTTTAGCGTTTCTTTTTCTATTTGTATATTCTATAACTAAAATATCCTGCATAGCGACGATATTATTCAACCTAAAATCTGAACTTCTTTCGTTAATTGTACACAGTGTTGATGGAGTGGTATTGACAATTGGAAGCGTTGATTCGTTCATGATTTTCAATATATTAGTATTTACAAAATAAGTTCAATTAACAATGAGACAATAGTGGAAGAACTCTCTGGGTCACCGATTCTCGTAACAAAGTTAATAACACTACCTTTGGAAAGTCTAATTCGATCATAACCGGAGAACGAAACCACCGTCGAACTATCTCCAGAGATTTTAGTGACTCCAACACCCCGTTCTTCCCCATCTACTACAATATTTATCGCGACCGCGCCCACAGGTTTACCACTAGCATTAACCGAGCAGACCGCCATTTGGATAACTTCACCTGCAGCTGTCATAGTGTATCCCCCACATTTATTACTCGCTTTGGCACCGAACGAATATTCATAGTGCCCCTCAACCAATGGGCCCCGCTTCTCAGCCCAAACTGCTATGACACGTTTTGGCGTTTTCATTGTTCGCACTATTCCGGCAAGCGCACTGTTTGCGTTATATGCCTCAGTACGAATCTTATAAGAGGCCTCCTCAAGAGCTTTGGTCGCGGCTATACGATCATGTTTCAGTTTATCGGAAACTTCAGTTATCTTTTCGTCTAGTTCGGTAAGTGCCGCTTCTCTGCTGAGAGAGTCCCCTAAGCGCAACGCATCATAAGCCTCCGTAATGGTCGCCTGGTGGCCTTCTAGGGCTTTCTCAACACCCGACCGGGCCTCTTTTTGAAATTCGGTTATTTTCCCATCTAGTTCAGCAACCGCCGCTTCTCTGTTGAGAGAGTCCTCTGAGCGCAACACCTCAAAAGCCTTCGCAAGGGCTGCCTGGTGGTCTTCTCGGGCTTTCTCAACACCCGACCGGGCCTCCTTTTTGAAATTCGGTTATTTTTCCATCTAGTTCACCAACCGCCGCTTCTCTGATGAGAGAGTCCTCTGAGCGCAACACCCTATAAACCTCCGTAAGGTCCGCCTGGTGGTCTTCTCGGGCTTTCTCAATACCCGTTCGGACCCCCTCAACCCCCAACCGGGCCTTCCTCTTTTCGAAAATTTGGTTATTTTTTTTTTTTTTGTCTAGTTCAGTAAGTGCCGCTTCTCTGTTTGAGAGAGTAACCTCTGAGCGCAACGCCCCATAAGCCTCCGCAAATGGCCTCTTGTGGTCTTCTCGACCCCCTCAACCCCGACCTGGTCTCTTTCAGAAATTCGGCTATTTTCCCGTCTAGTTCAGTAAGTGTAGCTTCTCTGTTGAGAGAGTCCTCTAAGCGCAACGCATCATAAGCCTCCGCAAGGGCCTCCGCAAGGTTCGACTGGTGGTCTTCTCGGACTTTATCAATACCCGACCGGGTCTCTTTTCGAAATTTGGTTATTTTCCCGTCTAGTTCGGCAACCGCTGCTTCTCTGACGAGAGAGTCCTCTGAGCGCAACACCTCATAAGCCTCCGTAAGGTCCGCCTGGTGGTCTTCTCGGGCTTTCTCAATACCCGACGTGGCCTCTTTTTGAAATTTGGTTATTTTTTTGTCTAGTTCGGTAAGTGTCGCTTCTCTGATGAGAGAGTCCTCTAAGCGCAACGTATCATAACCCTCCGTAAGGGCCGCCTGGCGGTCTTCTCGGACTTTATCAATATCCGACCTGGTCTCTTTTCGAAATTTTGTTAATTCCCGTCTAGTTCGGTAAGTGTCGCTTCATTGATGAGAGTGTCCTTTAAGAGCAACTCATCATAAGCCTCCGTAAGGTCCGCCTGGTGGTCTTCTCGGACTTTATCAATCCCCAACCGGGCCTCTTTTCGAAATTTGGTTATTTTTTCACCTAGTTCGTTTAGTTCCGTATGCGTTTCTTCACGACTTTGTGTATTCACAGCCAGGGCATATTCTCTAAGTTGTGATAGTAGACTCTTGTGAATCTCGTCCGTGCCAGCGATATAGGTTCTATTGATCAAGGCCTTTGTTTTTTGGGTAGTTAAAAAGTCGCCCTCTGTCGGGATGAATCCCCCTTCTGTCGGTTCCAAATTCTTTGAATTTGTCACCCAATCGGAAGAACTACCTGGTCCGTATATACTCATTTTCAATAATGTTGATAATATATAAATAACGAACATGCGTTTAATTCTAAATAATTTTCTTAAAATTAATTAATTTGAAATTTCGAGAACGACCGAAATCGGGTAATCGTTCTTCAACTTTCTCGCTTGATCATCGAGAATAGAAATCTTCAACTCGTGGATGTGTCCCGTTTCCAAAACTTTCATCTCGGGGTGTGGGAAGTCTAAGGTCACAGTCTCACCAAAGAAACAGTCGCTGGCGGGCACGGTTTTCAGTAATGTGCTGGGAGTGCCGTCTACCGTGTTGTACGATATATTCACTCAGGTGCACCCCGAGAGTTTTTGTGAAGGCAAAGTTTACTGGGGTCATCCCCGTGATCGACCCCACAACAAACCGTTCACCCTCGTCGTAAGGGGGTGAACGGTTTAATCTTAACATTGAGGCCAACCCCGGGGTGATACTACTTTTTTATAAACGTTCAATGTCGCAAACCCAGTGGCTTTTTCGATTTCGAGAGCGGTTAAACCAGGAATCTTCTCCGCTATTAAAGCTTGGACATCTCCGAAACCCCAAAGGCCAGGACTTAATGTGGCAGTTCGTTAATGAATAGGTCGTCTAAATCTAAAGGATCTACGGCTCTGATATACTCGTACGTTTTGAGGTTTTTCCACCCGACCGTGAACGTGATTGATCTGAGGCCTACCCGACGTTGTCCGCAGCAGTTGTCGATTGATTTTTGAAGTTCACAACTCCCTTTTTGAACATTAGTGATAGTAGCAAACATAATATCTTTCAATGGATACAAAAGCATTTAGCTTTAACTCTAATGCAAAGTACGCGGTCGGAGGTGTATACACTCAAAAGAACACCATTGGTGAGCTTGTGCACCCCACAATAAGAGCTAGTTTGGGCATGGGTTTCGACACAAATTTCACTAACATGTTTGAAAAGTACAGACTTCCTAAAACCATTACACAGGATGTCATAACAAACTGGAACAACAATCCTATGCAGTTCTGGCAGAACCAACTAAATTTTGCCGTGTGGTGTGCCACAACCGGGTGTGCGTCTCTTTCAGAGACCACATAGCAGACCGTAACAGCATGTTAAGCAGTAGCGTCTACAACTTTCATATGTATTATACCATTAGGAGGATTCTCAAAGAACTAGGTACTCCACTACCTCAAGACGACGGGTGGAATCCCATTTCCAACACATACAACCGTAAGGAGTTCGAACGGATATGTGACGAATTTAAAGTTTCAAAAGATTCGGATTGGAGACAGAAAACATTTTCAGACACCCGAGGTTTAGGTACTGTTTATCTCAGTGGTCTAGACTACTGTGCAAGCACGAAGTATGCCACCCCAGATGTAACCTTTGGTTTCTACTTTTCAAATCGTGTTGTGAACCCAGTTAGAGGTTATAAAAATTGGACCGCCACCGATTATGTAGTAAATAAAATGACATTCGGGTCTGAAGTTAGTACAAAGAGACAGTGTAATTACGATTACTGCTGGTATAATGCACCAAAAATAGCTCACGTCGATTATATTTTACAAGACGAAAACGTGCAAAAGGGTATAGAAACCTTTATATTGGACGACGGTCTAGGGTTTACGCAGGCCGGTGTTACCCGCCTCAACGACTCCATCGGCCACAACGGTAACGTGAACACGGATATCATCAAGCGCACCCCCAACATGATCGGGTTCAACAGTGTTGTAAATTCAAATAAATTTGAAAAAGATTTCATAAAACCCCCAAAACACAAAATGGATACACCTCCCTCAACACAATCGAACCCAGTACCCCCAATTCGTGAATTGGATGCACCATCGAGTTCCATCAACAATGTTGAAACACCAATCGAGATTGGAAGCACAACACACGAGGAGGAGAAATAGCGCTCGTCGTCGCCCTCGTGGCGATCGGACTATTTACGCTTTGGTTTTAGGAACTCTCTGGCGAAGAATAGTAGGAGACCGGCGATGGCCACGATTAAAGCCCAGGTATTCTCGGCGAGCCATCCGACCGTTTTTGATAATATAGATAACAAGAAGGAGAGGAGACCTCCTATCAAACCAGGCAGCGCGGCAGCCAACTTTCCTGCTAATTTAGCCAGGAGACTGGCGAGGGCTTTTAGTTGTTTTTTTATCCACTCATTGGTTCCGCCGGATGGCGCTGGTGATGGTGCGGGTGCGGGTGCTGGTGCGGGTGCTGGTGCGGCACCAGCATTGACAGCTACAAATAGAGACGATATAGATATAATTAGGGTCGATATAATCATGCTGAAAGCTGCGATGATGGTTACTATCGTGACGCCCTTCTCTCTGAACAGAGTGCGAAGACACTCACCAAGTGTCGTGTCCTCGTGCAGAACCCTCGAGATTGTTTCGCGGCTCCGACTTAATTGGCCGGAAAGTGCCTCACGGTTAGTCGAAGCAGCCTCCAAGCAAGCTTCTCTTTCGTCCCGCAACGACCTCAGGAGTTTGTTGATCCGCTCGGTAGATTCTCTATCGTCACGGACTTCCCCAAGTTTTCTTTCTTCTAGCGCGATATGTTTGTCCAGCGCCGTGAGTTTGGAGAGGTTATTGACCAGTTCGCCACGAGTTGTTTGTAGAGCCTTATCGAGTCCCAGGAGTTCGCGAAGAGGTAATGGTGGGTCATATTTCGTGCCGTTCATTTCGCTGAACGTGGTATCCATCGTGTTAATAGCGTCGGTGGCTATACGAGGGACATCGCTGAGCTCGCTCATTTCTATAGCGGCGGCCGTCTTCGCCAGCGTTTCGTCGGTAGACTGTAGGGTTTTTACCATTTGTTGAGGCAGCTGCGACCGATCATCGATCACTCCGAGAGCTCGAGCGAGGGATACTCCATATCGGTTCACGGAAGAGGGGCTTAGGAACTGGGTCGGGTCGTTCTTGTACGTCAGCAACTTCCACCTATTACCCCATTTAACCCACAAGTCTCCTCTTTTAGTGCTGCGGAACTCCAACGTGGCCTTGATGCCGTTTTTAGACACCTCACTCTCCCACCGTTTCACCAGAGAATCCGTTTCCTTGAGAGGCGCCAGCTCATTCTTGGAGATCCCCGCAGGAATCTCGGCACCGCCCGCCCATGCCGGAGTTGCGGATGGAGCCTCCCAGGGGAACGTAGTCTCGGGTGAAGTTCCCATTGGTATGGCTGTTAAGGGCGTAATTCGGGGGTCGACAAACTTAGGATCTTTATTTAATGGTGTCTCTATGAAGGTCGTTTCGTCATAGTCATCGATGTCATCATCATCGCGGAAATCGTCTCTGCCGATTTCATCCATGTTAATATCGTAATCATCCATCTAATTTTCTTAAAATTAATTATGTATTAAAGACAAAACCATACGGGTTTAATATAGTTTCACTAAATTATGTCTTCGAGTCAATACGGTCGCAAACTCAATCCATACCGCAGACTGCGTGAGCCCCTCGGGGCAAAAGGCGTGAGACAGAGTGTCGTTATTACGAACAACCCATCGACGATCGACCAGAACCAACAGCTGTTAGTCCGCTTCCCCAACCTCGGAGCTAACGACGTCATTGTGCCGGGGACTGTTCGCCTCGCTTTCACTATTTCGCTGACGTCGACGTACGAGAACCGAACCATCGTTCAGAACCTGGGTCGCGCCATAGTCAAGAAGACCATGATAAAGATTTCTGGTAATGAGGTGATGTCGATCGATGACAGCGACGTCTACCATTGTTATCAGGACCTATGGATGACGGCGCAAGAGCCCGAAAACGCTGTCTATCAGGGTATTGACACCAGCAAAAATAAGAACGTAACCAAACTTAGAATCGGGTCTGCTAACAAGGCAGATAACAACGCGAGTGACAATGCGGTCGCGGGCGCTTACGGCAACCGCTTCTACATCCCGCTCGACTTTGAGTTGCTGGAGAGTCACATGCCCTACTATCAGAGCGCTTTGGCTGACCGCTTCGAATACGAACTAATGTTCAACGACTACGGCCGAGTTCTCATAGCCAGCGACATGTTATCGACGTATACGATCGATAATGTTTCGCTGGAGTACGACATGGTCACGATGCCCGAACTCGCGCGATTGATCAGAACCCAGTACGCCGGGCGTGTTGCCATACTTTACGACCGAGTTCTTCGCCATCACAAGATGACGAAAGACAAAGGCGACACATTGTGGAATATTAATGTCAACGTACCCGCCAGCTCGATGAAAGGTATACTGATGTTGTTCGAGGATGCTCGGTTCGCGTTCGGTGCTCGAAAAACCAACAAATTCTATAACCCCAAAATCACGAAGGTAGAGGTGACGATCGAGGGAGTACCCAATCAACTCTACAGCGCGGGTCTTCGCGCGCACCAGCAGTGGGACGAAGTAAGAAAGCAGTTTGCTGCCGGCTCTAAGCGCTCTCCGGAGGTTGCAGCAGTTGCCAAAGACCTGCATCTCTCGGCCGTCTCCCTCGCGGAGTCCCTGAATACCAAATACGCGTTATGGCTAGACATGCGAGCCAGCGACGACGACCAAATACACGGCAACGGACGCCAAGTTGAGAACGCCTAGCGAGGAGGTTGGCGGGGTGTGACGATCCAGATAACCAAGAGGCGGACGGAGCCGGGCCATTGAACGTGTACTTATATATAATTACAGACGCACAACTGAACATCGAAGATGGCCGATACATCTCAGCACTCTACTAAATCTAACGATTTATTAATTAATTTTAAGAAAATTAGCAATTATTCTAACGATTTATTAATTAATAAATTTGAAAAAATTAAGAAAATTAACAATCAATACCAATTCACGATTGGAGATGCCCACTCTGCCATAATATGTGGGCAGACAGGATGTGGAAAAACGGTTTTCATCCTAGACTTGCTCGAGGGCTCCTACCGCGATGCCTTTCGTCATATTGTGATCCTGTGTCCCACTGTGCGGCACAACGATACTTATCAGCGGCGCCCGTGGATATGGACCGACCCTGAGGTATACGTTATTGAACCCGGTGATAGGCTTCACGATTGGTTGCGTGGTTCATACCAAAAATTCCAGGGTGAGCCCACACTATACGTGATTGACGATTGCTCGGCCAAGGCGGCGATGACCAAAAAGAAGGACATGCTCTCCGAGCTCGCATTTTCTGGCCGCCATGCTAGGCAAAGCGTATGGATATCCACTCAAAAGTACAACGCCGTCCTCAAGGATCAGCGCGAGCAAACGAAATGGGTCGCCCTCTTTCACTGCAAGGACCGAGACTCATTCGATGACTGTCTTCGAGAGAATGACGTTATCCCAACGCGCGAGGAGCGCCTGGAGGTTCGACAGATGCTTTCGGAAACTAAGCACGCCAAGCTTTTGCTAAAGACTGATCAACCAACTGCTTACGAAATTATCAATTAATTTTATAATTAATTAGCAATTACTTAACGCTCGTTAGTAAATGCCGAGTAAATGCTTAACAATGCTTAGCAATTGCTGAACAATGCTGAACAATGCTGAACAAATGCTTAACAAATGTTGAACAATTGCTGAACAATGGTTAACAATTTGGTGCTCCACTGTGAGCTTTGTTGCGAGCATAATGGTGATCATAAGTGTCGGGTGGTGCACTTGGCAATATGTTAAAGTAATGAGACTTGTTAGAATAGTTAAATTAATTTTAAGAAAAATGAACTGCGACGACCTTCTCGATCAGCTAATAGAAGAAACCTCAACTCCGACTGCCAACATCCTGAAAGATAATGATCCGACAGAGCAATCGGAATCAACTCCAACTCCAACGGCGGTTGGTATTGGGTTGAGTGCAACGACTCCGAATGAAAATGAAAAAGAAAATGCGGCGCGACGAGAGCGGCTAGCTGCGCTGGTTGCTGGGGGACAATCGGAGCATTATCTCGGTAGGCGTCTCTCATTTTTTCAGGTGGATAAGATGTCAGATGCGGAGATCGATAAAATGTATGCGCGATACGAATCTAGGTTAGGTGCGGAGATGACAAAAACTCTCGGATCTGCGGCTATTCATTTGTACGCAACCGCCGTTAGTATACTTCTCCCTATAGCAAACACCGCGGGATTGATTGACGATCTAGAGACTGACCCTTTTATAGGTCACACTCTTAGAACAGCCTGCTGCTCAATTTATCACAAGTTTGGAATGTACTTAGCTCCGCTGACAACCGCGTTGACCACGGGTAAACACTGTCAATTTGGACATATATGCCCACGAACTATAAGCCCTAATATTAATATCATAAATGATGACACAAGACACACCCACGAGAGTGATGGAGTTGAACCCGATTGCTCCAACCCAATCGAACCCAAGTGTTACTCCCCCACTGGATGACATACCGCATATAAAAAAATCCCAAAAGACAGGCAGCTGGGCGGGCGGCGGCTGCCACCCGAAAAGTTAAACAAGATAAAATACTCGCCGAGCTTCGAGAGGCTAAACAGTCATTGCAATCGGGGACGGAGACAGCAAAACATCTGAAGACAGAGTTGAGTACAACAACACCCCCAAT
The DNA here is from genome assembly GCA_029237695.1 of Conchocele bisecta. Lineage (NCBI taxonomy): Eukaryota > Metazoa > Mollusca > Bivalvia > Lucinida > Thyasiridae > Conchocele > Conchocele bisecta. The sequence goes on from CM055267.1 coordinate 9,301,801, forward strand.
TCACGAATTGGAAGCACACTCAACACCCAATCGAGGTTGGGCGAATCCGATTGAACCCAAATTCGTGAATTGGAGTTGGGTTGTTGGTGGTGGTCTGGCAGTTGTTGGTGCCCTGTGCGTGTGGAAATAGCTCATATTATCGGAAAAACAACCAGCTACTGTTCAGAAGAAAGTTACGAAACACCAATCGCGATTGGATGCGCCCCATTTAAACATTGATCGCGACCCCTTTAAATAATATGCAATAATTATAATGGCTGAACAAGATGGTAAAATGTTAGTGAATGCGCTTTATC